>CM029270.1:7322193-7789693 GCA_016920895.1 Vaccinium myrtillus
TTGGCCAGATATATCAACCGTTAATGGTTTTGATTAATGGGGATATCTTGATGCAATTTGGTTTATCCGTCCTGGTTTCTTGTAATATGAGGGACAAAAGTTACAGAAAGGTCATGGTCAATGGGATTCAATCTGTCAATAGAGCGATGGCATACACTCCAAGCTTTGTTTCACTACTGAATGCTGCCACAGGGAGATACTTGTAAGGTACTAATGAATTCACTTGAATTGAAATAGTCTTATTGCGATTTCTTAATCAGTTCATCATGTGATATTGGTAGATGCCATTATTTCCTCGTATTTTCTTAAATAGCTTGGATGCGTAGAAAGTTAAAGGTTATCTGCTAAATTTTGGCATGAATATTGTTTAGGCACATAAGAATCCGAGGTTGCAGAAACTTTGGTGGAAATCAAACCCTTCTCTCCATTATATTCAATTACACAAAAACCCTGGACCAGAAAATTTCAAAGGAACTATGAGTAGGATTTTTATCTCATTAGAACACATGGACTCCCTCAGGTAAAATTGGTTCGGGAAGCTTTTTTCATTCTCCCCTTCAGGGTATCCACTAGTTCCCTCTAGGTAAAAGGAACAACTTTAACCGTTGATTGCAGATGCTGAATTGGCATAATTTTCACATGTAAGTGCTTAGACTAATAAAGTTGCAAATATATTCATTAGATTGCCTGCTAGGTGTAGAATACAATAAACAAATGATAATTTCCGCTTACTGATGCAGTGCTGTGACGTTCAAAATCTAATTAATTTGTTGATTTTTTGCATTCTTAGTTAGTATTATTTGATATAGACGGGACGAATACAATGAAAATGGATAACCTTCTTAGTTCATTATTCTACTTACTTCGTTGAGTGTTTGCATCTGGAATTTTTACTTTGCTCCTCCTTTGATTTGCCCATACAGTAGAGAGTAGATATCGGCGCTCTGAACAAGGTATATTAGATCCATTTACATTCCTGTTTTATGCAGTTTTTTGGCTCAACGCTTCTTGGTCATCCTTTTTTTATCCCCTGGCAATTTCAACTTCTAGTGCAAAGAAAGAAGGTTTAGAGATGATACCCTATGGTAGTTCAACAACTTCTAGGTTTTCTATTTTGGTAAAGAGTGTCAACACACACTGATGTTGAAAGTAAATCATCATATTTTTTGAAACCTGATGGTCTTATTCATAATCCATTTACTTCGATTGACTGATATATAAATTTTAAACCCACTAATTGGCTTATATTTGGGTCCAATATGACTTTTCATGTGAAGCACCCATAAGAGATATGATAGATGGAGAAAAGATGAGTTCATGGATGAGATTTGCTCTCGATTCATAGTGCGCTGCAATTAGAGATTAAGATGTGTGTGAAGAATATTTCTAATTCAAGTATCTTTTGTGAGAGTGGAACAACTTCTCACTACCACACCCAGTGCGACTTTATCCCTACCCTGGTTTATATATGAAGACAATGTTAGTATTCTATGAAGCAGACTTCATTCTAGTTGTGATAGACTCACAGTAGTGTTCATCACGTGTCAGTCGCAGACATGCCGAGATACGTCTCACTACATGACATATCTCCTTTTAATATTATCCGTATTATTTTGGTGGAGACAGGTAGGTCCGGACACATCTCAGGCCAGGACATATCTCCTTTTTATCACGGAAATTGATGATGAGGGGATTGATTGAGATATTCCGAAGAACGGGAACATGACGAAGAGAGACATCTCCGCCCCAGCCAACTTGGGAAGGCCCGAGGGGAAGCCATTTAGAGGCTTGGTCTTGGGAGGTCATAGCCGTGCCGCTCACGTGGTGATAGCAAGGTAGAGCCTTGATCCTGCCCGATAGCGGCAACGGCAAGACCGAGGCAGACTTTGACCACTTCGTTCATCCGGGAGTACTAGAGATCTTGTGGCTTGGTGGTTTAAGAACAAGGGATCGCCACAAAAAGGCACTCGCGGAGTAGCACCCGCGGGACCACCATGGGTGTCACAAGGGCTGCAGCCTGATAGTACGGAAGGAATATTCACTCACATGTCCAGAGTTTATTATTGACTCGACCCTTAGAGAGGTCAAGTCACCTATAAATAGGACATGCCTCCTACATGGGAAGGACAACCTTTTTCCCAGATCTCGAGAGTGATTCTAGAGAGAGAGAGAGAGAATAGTCACTCTCATCCCTTGTACATTGAGGGGGAATCCTGCCAAGGGTTTCTTCCTTACTGTTTTGCCTTGTTCTTCATTAGCCCATAGATCATCACCTAGTCCCATTAACTAATCGTTCATCCCTAGCTGATTAACACTCGATTTACGTACCCTAGATTTCTCCTTCTTAAAGTATTCGGGTGGTTGCTTTTTGAATGGGGCGCTTCATTGGATTGTCCACAACAACTAAAATTGTTTTGTATTGATATGTTGTTTCGACTTTGGTTAAGGAGCGATTCCAGCCATTTCCAGGGCCATCTCAACCTCGTAGACTTCCTGGACAGCTTAGGGTGCATACAATGAAAATGGGGGTGTTGAACGATGGTCTCTCAGTATTTCATCATCCTACTAACGTAGGCTTGATATGTGGGTGAAGAAGGATTACGTGGTGCAGGAGTCCTGGACTAAGATTTAGTCATTAAAGTCCCCTCCGCAGAACCGTACTGTGGTAATTTTTATGAACCGTTAATGGTTTTGGACAATGGGGATATCTTGACGATATATGGTTTATCCGCCCTGATTTCTTGGAATATGAGGGACAAAAGTTTCAGAAATGTCAGGGTCAATGGCATTCCATCTATCAGTAGAGCGATATCATACATTCCAAGCTTTGTTTCAATAAAGAATGCTGCCACGGGGAGATAATCTTAAGGTACTCGTGCATAATGTTGAATATGATAGCAGTGCATCGCATGATGATGGTATATGTCATTTTTTCATGTCTTTTCTTTAAATAACTTAGCTGTGAGAAAGTTAAAGGTTTCAATCCTAAAGTTTTCCATGAATCTATGTTTAGGCGCCTAAGAATTCGAGTTTGGGGAAACTCTGGAGGAAGATCATGTTGGGGAAAATATATGGAATAGGAATTTCTGATAGAATAATAATTCGAAATGATATGCATCAAACAAATTATGGAAATTAGATAAATAGAGTAAGGATTAGAAAAGCCTGTGGGGTGGTCGAGGCACGCGAAATCGCGCTCTCCTTAGGAAAGATACACCCCCTTCTGCACGGGGTTGAATGACGCTCCTTCCCCAAGATACAACGACCTTCGAGTTTGCTTCTGTGCAGTGAATTAAACTCACGAACCAATTGTTTCCCGACACTCAAAACATCAATATAAAATAATGGATCATTATAGTGGAAGAAAACCGTACTAAATAAGGTATTCATTTGGACTGTATGCTCCTGTGAGAAATAGAGAGGAATTGAGAAAATTAGAGTGCGGTCTGATGACTAATGTTTTTCCTTAGTAACAGCCGACCAATTTATAAAGGATGTAAACGTAAAAATAGTTTGTTAGGGAAGTAGATAATTGTCTGATATTGTGGAGAAAAAATAGGAGTTCAAGTATAAGTTTGTTTCAACTTTGTTTCAACTGAATCCCACATCTCATGTTGTGGAGAAAAATAAGGAGACCAAGTCCCTCTAAATATCCCACATTATATTATTTACTTGATTGGGGACTACTCCATAAAATATAAATGTAAAATATTTAAAACAACAAATGTAAAATATTAAATTAGAACAACAGATCAAACCTTTCTCGCCATTATTTTCAATCACACAGAGATGTGGATCAGACAATTATAAAGGAACCATCATTGGGGTTCTATTTCATTAGAACACATGGACTTCCTCAGGTGAAATTGGTCGGGGCAGCGTGTTTCATTCTCCACTTCGGGATACGCCCGAGTTTCCCCTATGTAAAAGGAACAACTTTAACCATAGTCTTAGGATTGCAAATGCTGAGTTGGAATAGTTTTCACTTGTAAGTGCTTAGGCGAGAGGATTGACTCAGGCGAGAGAATTTTTGCAAATGTCTTTTTGTTTTTTTTTTGAATTTTTGCAAATGATGTTTTTGTGTGTGCAAATGATGGAGTATTTGTTTTTGTGCATTGGTGATTTCGTTTACTTAATTCGTCATCTATGGCTTTTCTCACTGAGCTTAATACTCATTCTTATTGTTTCCCTCTGCTATTGGTCAGATGTTCATTCTCAACAAATCATGGATTGCATCAGGATTGTGGCTGATATTTGGTCGAGGACGAGGGATTCTCTCTATCTGCGCTGCTTATGAATCAGTTTTTCTTGCCTGCTGTGTTATGATTTAACCAAAGTGTCTTTATATTTGTTTGTTGTTTTTGTTTTTAGATGGGGCAGTGTTTTGTTTTAAGCTTAATACCATGTTGGGTGCTGAAATTGCGAGCTGATCATGGACATGGTGATTGATGCTTTGTTTAGGACTTGTTAAAGAAAAAGAAATGGAGGGAAACAGGTCGAAGATCGCTTAAATTCTCGTCGGGCTCTCATGAATGTAAGGTTCTGGTATGATCTAGAGTAGCACGTGCCTGTGCTTTGAAACTACTGAATAGTTACTCAGAGTAGAACACTTTCAACTGTCCAAAATCACTATCCCTTATTTGGATCAGATTACTAGTCCTTTTCCGTTCAATTTTTTTGGTGAAATTTTTTTCCCGAGTCACGACGGTCTGACAATCATGAAATGTAGGCAGAAAAAGGAGAAAGAAACAAGTTTTGCCTTTACAAAGATGCCCCTTCACATATGAAAAATGACACTGCGCCCTTTCCAGAATGAATTGTTGGTTAATGGAGACGACGGGAGATGATAAAATTCCACTCTTACCCTTTGTAGGTTTCGTTCGAGTCTTATTCCCTATTATATTTCCTCGCGATTGAAACCAACACAACACCTTTGTCACCTCAGTCGACCCGCCTCACAATTACTACACATCACTACTCCCCGAAAAGCACTTCCTCCTCGCCCCTCCCTCTCCCTATGCATGTGTGCGCGCGAGCTTATAATGACGAGAAGCTACTGCCAGTAGGTGATGAAAATGTTCAGCCTTGGTCAGGTGTTGTGGCTTTACCGGGTATTAGGAGTAGTATTGGTTGGACTCATGGGTTTGGAATTGGGTAGTCGGGTCTCCAAAAAATATCCGATCACCTCTTTGAAATGGGGGAGAACTTGGTTTCCCAGCTGCTTGTTCACAATTACGATAGCACAGTATTGAACTCCAAGGACACAGGCTGCTGCAATTAATAAGAAACCAAATGTATATGTGTTCTTTACCGAGAGAGGGAAAGTCCCAATCAAATATATTTTTTTTTTATTTGAAAAGGAAAGTCTAGAGAAAAGATCTTTAGGCCTCCTTTGGGTGAATTGAAAAAACTGGTTTTTTGGTGGTTTTTTGGTTTTTTTGGTTTTGTCCTTATTCAATTTTTTTTTGCATTTGTTAGTTTTCGGTCGATTTGTTGTGGTTTCTTGGCTCCTCTCTACGAGAGAAATCTAAAAAGTATAAAATTATTAGTCAAACTTAAAGTTTTGTGAATAAAGACGAAAAATAAACCACAATGGTTTTTTTACCCGAAGGAGGCCTTAAGTGAAAAGGTGCTGATGTTGAAACATTATTCAAAATATTACTCCCTGTCCCATTTTAAGTGACTACTATAAGAATACGTGCAATTTCGAACCCATACAAAGTACATTTCTCTATATAATTTTTTAATTTGTTTTATACCAAATAAAATTGCTCATTGAGTACTTTAATTTGGTGCTAAAAAAATTTAAAAACATTCTACGGAAGTACATTTTTTAACGTTCACAAAACTACGCGTTTCCCAAAATGGTCACTTAAAATGGGCCGAAGGGAGTAGTTACTTTGTCCTATTTTGTTTGTTACATACACACCATTTCAAACACACTTTTCAAATACACCATTTGAGCCATTACTGTTATACCTCCAAATGTGTATATTAGTCATGGAGAAAATCAGATTGATCGGATATCATGAAGTGTTTAATTTGAAACAACTGATTGAAGGGAAGGATTTTAATTTTTCATTTTTTCTCAAGAAAAATGTAAAATATTGAAATTGCTATTCATGTCAGGTCAACCTAATTCTTTGCATGAATAATGTTCATATCTAGATCCACAAAATGAACGGTTTAAATTGTCAAGATAAATTGTGAAAGTCACTTTATTAATTGGTGTGTTTGAAAGATGTGTTATTTGAAATTTTAATAAACTTCACCCTTTCTTTTTTAGAAATCCAACAAGGATTTACTTAAGTTGTAATTAAATGCAATTAATGTGGTTGACTATTAGTCGGTTTGCGTGAATAAAAAAGAGACTCCCAATGAGGTATTTGTGAAATGAAAAGTTATAGGGTTAGATTTACACGAGTACAGATAATAATTAATGCATAGGTTGGCAACTTAATAGTACTCCCTCCGTCCCTTTTTAAGTGTTTAACTTTTCATTTTGGGTTGTTCCTAAATAAGCGTGGTTTGAAAAGTTAATGGGTAAAAATTTGTACAATTATCATTTTGTTCTTTTGAAAAGTTAGTGGGTAAAGAGTTAATGGGTAAAAGTGGAGGCTAATTTTGGAAAGTAAAGGTCAAAGTTGATGTGAATAGTATAAAGTGGAGGAAAAAGTTGATGTTAAAGGTGTAATGATGACGTTTCTTTAATAAGTTGGATTTACGAAGCAACACATTTAAAAAGGGACGGAGGGAGTAACTTATAGTGCATATAAAACTTGGGAAATATAAAAGGGAAAAGAAATAAGTAAAGAAATGATTTTTCCTTATGTGTAAAAGTGAAAGCAATGAATTGAGGAGTAAAGTAATTATCTATAAATGGATGAATTTTTCCTTATGTCTTTTTCCATTAATGTAATTTCTATAAATGGATGAATTTGATATTTAAGTTGTTTTGGAATTTAAAGTAGTGAAAATAAGAAACTTATTAATTCTTCCAATAATCTATCGTTTCAAGCATAAGACGATTAAAAGAAAATCTAAGAAAAATAGGAAAAATAATTATTAGACATCTTACCAGACTACTTTTATATTTAATTTCCTCTTTTCAAGTTCTGATTACCTTTCAAGTTCTCATTTTATTATAAAAATTCAACGAGGATTTAGTTAAGGTAATTTAGTTAAAAGGAGTTAATGTGCTCTATTTACACTTGAGAATCAGGGAAAAAAATTCCTTCAAGGAAAGGTTATAAAAGTACCAACAAGAAAGGAAAAAAAAAAGAAGAAGATGAAATAATTATTTACTTTTTTACCTCTTTTTTGTGCTGTAATATTCTATTTTCCATTTTCCTCATTTATGTAAAATCAAACAAGGAAAACAATTAATTATGCTTCCAGATTTATTTCTTTACTGGTTAGTGCAAGATTAATGACAACAATAGGTATCCATAACATGTTTAGAGAGCATATTTTTAAAGAGCAATGTGACAGACACCAATTATACACATGTCTCAAACACTTCAATGCATGGAGGAATACATGATTAGTTTATCCCTTAAAAGAACGCCACATGCACATTTACTATGTTATTTACTGTAGGTTTTATTTCATAATCTTTCCATTTAACAAATGGGGGTGTAAACAAGTCATCCTTTTCCATTGCTCCATGATCCAACTTGTTATCACTTATAAGTTAGATTATCACATTATGAATATTTTAATTATTCACTTAAAAACATAAAATAAAATGGATTTTTTTGGTGTAGCTTTTTGTAACCTATAATATTGGTTTAGGCTATTTGTTAATTTATAGAATAGCTTATTATAAATTTAATATCGAGATTAATCTTGATCATTCTACGAAAACACTCTTGAATTACGTGTTTTTATTTTTTATTTTTTATAAAACGTACTTTTACAATTTCAAGCAAGAGAAAAAAATACAAATTGGAGCTTAAAATAATTTCAAATTTTTTTGGTTTAAATAAGCTAGAAAAGCTAGATAAGTGATTATTCCTAAAAATACCAAATATCATTCATCAATTTTTTAACGTAAATAAAATAAAATAAAAAGATTCTAAGTGTGCAACGAACAGAGGTTGTAGTCGCTCTATATATACCCGTTCACAAAATATATGCGGACATTGTAGCGTAAAGCAAAGCCGCTTCCTTCACAGGGGTTTGTCTATAACTACATCATGATTTCATCAGATAAGAACGGCGACGGAGACAAAGAAGAAGGCGACGAAACCGAAGACAAAGCCTATTCTGTTTTCGATTATTGCTTCAGTGATTTACCAAATTAAGGTTTGCAACTTCTTTCATCTAAGATTTATATTCTTTCATCTGAGTGTTTCAAAAGGTGATAAAAGAACTGTTTGAAGATAAGTTTTTTCTCATCTTAAAAATAAAAAAAAAAAAAACCCGGAAAGAAGTGCCAGAATCTTTACAGAATATCTATTGGAAATTGATTTTGGTGCTCTCCAAAATACTAAGCGCAGTCCAAAAGGGGAGTGCCATAATCAGTCTCCAGATGGACTTGATTTTGGAACTCCCTTCTTGGGTGTGGTTAATAATTTGGGGATCAACCAAATCACTGCCCCTATAAATATATTGAAAAATGAAAAAAGGTGACTTTTTTTTTCTTGAACTGCAAAAAGGTGGGTGGGGACAACCAATGTATCAACCTCCTTTGTGTGTGACCATAGGGGCTTCCGAGTTGCTGTGGAATGTTTGGTTCGAGCCATAACTATTGTCCGAAAAGACAAACCGTCGCCATAGTATCACCTATAGGTACTAGATGGACAAATTAATGACCCTTTCACACTAGTCCTGCAATTGGTGGGGCTCGAGCCTCAATTTGTTCATTTTTCCGGAACTTAATTTCAGACCCTTAATTTGTTCAACTCCACCTCTCTAGACCACGACCCTCCCTCGTTCTTCCCATGTTTTATTTGGGCTTTTCTCTTTACTTAGTAGAATCGATTGATCTAAGCCTGTCAATGGACAAGATTCAATCCGCATCCGATCCATAAAAATTCGATTCGAATCCGATAACACCAATCCGATAATCCGAATTCTTTTCCGATTGGGGGATTGGATTCGGCTATATCCGAACCAAATTTTTAGGGGAAAAAAAAGAACAAAACATATCACTGCAACCAAAAAACTAACAGTATAATTTCCTCCCAAGACACGGCCAAATTTCTTTTGCTCACTTTCAATTTCCGGTACCCTCTTGCTTGTGTTTGACTGTACTGTTCTTGTATCCAGTTCCAATAACTGACATGCATGGCCGAAGGAAGGAGAAGGGCAATGGATCTCTCCCACAGAATGGTGAATGATCGAACCTCTCTCTCCCAAAACTCGTATTTGTTTCGGACAAGCAGCTTGGCATTCTAAAGATCTAGGTGCTGAATACATTGTTGGATGAATGGTCGGGTTAAAGTATGCTTATTGCTTCTTTATTCAAATGTCAACAAATCATGGATTGCATCAGAATTTTGGCTGAAAATATGAGGATGACGGATTTTTTCCCATCTTCTGGATCAGTTTTTCCTGCCTGTTTTGTTTACTATGATTTAAGCGAAGTGTCTAAATAACATGTTGGATGCACTTGTGCAGTTGTTCTCCTCCTCATTTCCATTTCTCCTCTTCACTGAGCCTAAGTTCATGAAAATGATTGTCAAGTTTTAAGTCTTGCCACCAAATCAAAATTTTTGTGAGCAGCGTCTATAAATGAAGTAATTCACCTAGTCCCGCTCGGGTTAGGAAAACAGATCGAAGATCACTTATTTTTTTGTCAAATTAATTTCCGAAACTCCATTTATATGTTGGGTGTTGTAGAGGAGAACCGGTTCTATGCAACACTTCAACCCAGTCTTTGGGAAGGAAGACATTGAGACTTTTTCAGAGTTTGAAGCTCCAAGCATGAGTGTAGGAGTGAAGATGAAGAAAGGGACGGTGTAAATTGGCGGTGGTAGTGAAGAAGGGATGAGGGATAGGAGAGGAGAGAAGAAAAAGCAAAAACGCAGATAGCCACTACAGCTGTGTTGCAGAGAGAATTGGATTAATTAATAAAATGATTCAAGGTATAACTATGGGGATTCATTCAGAAGTATCGTGTGTCATTGTCTATGTGGTACTCCGGAGTTCCAAACAGAAATGTAGATAACTCATTGTCTTCCAAGAATTGTCTATTGATGTTTTACCAAGAAAAATTGTAACCTATTATTGGCATTCAATGTTCAACCAGCGCAGACCAATGTTTCACAAAAAAGTTTTGCAGGATCACTTGCATATGCACTCGAGCAAACTTATGGGAAAAATTGAACTTATTTGAGAAAGCAAAGCCCCACGCCGTACTTGGTCCACAATGTTTCTTTAGAGAGAGAGGGAGAAAAGGAAAATGAGAGGCAATTGTGTTTTAGAGTTTCCCGGGGGAGGCGGTGCCCTCAGGGACAGCAAGCCCCCTGAGTCCTGGACATACTTGGGGTGGGTGCTGCACAGCCGTGTGCTGAGCAGCGTGTTGTGTGGGCACGACGCCGCCGTATCGGTGTCGTGCTGACGATCAGAGATGTTCTCCGCGTAGAGCTTTTCGAGTTCTACATGAATATCAAAAATCATCTCGATCGACTATCGATAAGTGCCTCTCATCGGAACACATATACGCCCTGTTTGGCGACCGGATTTGCACCCGGATTTGGCTCAGCCCCGGATTTGTAATCCAGGGCCCACCTCCAGCCGGCGTTTGGCGCACAAATTCCGTCCCCAACTCCACCCGGACTATTTTCACTGTTTGGAGTGTAAATCCGGCTTCACCCGGATTTGTCAACGACAGCCCTGACCCTGTCGTTGGCTAACAAGGGTGGATTTGAGATTTTTCTTCCTATTTTACCCCTCCAAATCCGGGTGATTTGGGGGGTTTTTGAAGCGTATTCTGGGTTTGCTGTGTGTGTGTGTGAGAGAGAGAGAGACAGAGATAGAGAGAGAGAGAGAGAGGTACCCGTAACAATTGTCCCCGGAGCCGCCAATAATCGCCGGAGCTGCTGGGTTCGTCGTGGGTTTGTTCGATCTGTGGGGGTTCTGTCCGAAAATGGGTAACAAAAGGTGGAGAAGTGGGTTTTGTCCGAAAATGGGTAGAAAATGAGCAACAAATGGTGGAGATGTGGGTTTTGTCCGAAAAGTGGAGATTGAAGATGGAGAAATTCAGTGGGTATAATTATCCTGTGTAGCAATGTCTCACATGATAAGGTGTATGCCTCCTAATTACCTCCAAAACTCACGAATTACCTTTTTAATATGTAAATATACTTTCTTTTTAAATGAACAGTGGCAAATAAAGCTCAATTGCATTTTATAAATTTGTTTTATGACTAGTGGCAAATAAAGCCTATATGGCTTATATATTAATTATGTATTTATTTTAATTATTATGTATTTATTATAATTATTATTAAATCAAATCAATTTATCCCTTAAAATAACAAAATGGGGGCAATTAAGTCTTTTTATAACTTATCCCATCATATCCACCTTCCAAATCCCCCTTCTCAAAATACCATCCAAACACCTCACTAACAAATCCACCCTTCTTATGAGGTGGGGCCACCCTCATTACAAATCCACCCTCATTACAAATCCACCTTCAAATCCACCCTCATTACAAATTCACCCAAAATCATCTCCGGTCGCCAAACGGGGCGATAACTTGTTGCAGTGGTTTTGATCAAGTGTTTTGGATCCATTCGAAATCATGCATTTCATGATAATAATGTTCTGACCTTACGATATTCAATTGAGCTTATTTTTGGTACAATTGTAGTACTCAACAAGCTCTACACGGTGAACGTCTCCAATCATCGGACCGACACCGACACGGTTGCGCCAGCTCTCGCACAGCACACTGCACAACAGTGTGCTGTGCAGCACCCACCCCAAGTCAGTCTTGGACGGACAGAGGGGAGGTGTAGACTTGTGTGCTGTGCGGTGGCTTTCGGCACCGTGCCGACATCGTTTCGACGATCGGAGACGTCCACCGCGTAGAGCTCGTCGAGTACTACAACTCTACTAAAAATTAATTGAATTGGATATCGTTAAGTGCGTTATCGGAACACATATAACTTGACAAAAATCAGAACACATGTAAATTGAAACACTGGATGAAAACTATTGAACCCATTTTTTTCAAGTTATTTTTGTTCCGATGAGAGACTTAACGATTATCGATTAAATTGATTTTTGGCAGAGTTGTAGTACTCGACGAGCTCTACGCGGTGGACGCCTCCGATCGTCGAAATGATGCCTGCACGGCGCCGAAAGTCACCGCACAGCACGCTGCGCAGCATTGTCTTAAAAGACACCCTCTGTCCGTCTTGGACAAACGAATATTCATTTCTTGTTTTTACAACTAATGTCAACAAAGATATTCAGAAGACTTTCTATTGTAACAATTGAACTCACAATCTCATTGAAATAGAAATGAGACCAAAATAAAAACAACTCACTTCAGCCACTCGGTGAATGAAACAATTCACTCCAGCTCAAACAAAATAAAGTTATCTATGTTCTATGATTAATAATATGTACATTGATCTGCCCATCTCAAAAATTTGATCTGGTTCTATAAACCATCCTACTTCCTTTTTCTATGTTCTGGTACCTTTGTACTTTTCTTTCATTGGGATACATATAATACTTTTGACAATATTTGGGACACAAAAATATGAATACAAATGTATTTCTAAACGTTGAATATTGCGTGATTATTATTGTTTTTTTAATTGTTTCAAAAAATATAGGACATCAATTGACGATTAGGCTTAGGGCACACAAATACCTTGGGCCGATCTTGATTTTGAGGAGCAAAATAATACTAAAATAACATCAAGGTGTTGCTAAAGTTAACATTAATTTTCCAAAAACTGTTGGCCAATATTTATAGTGCATATAAAACTTGGGAAATATAAAGGGAAAAAGAAATAAGTAAAGTGATAATTTTCCCTTAGGTGTAAAAGTGAAAACAATGAATCGAGGAGTAAAGTAACTACTCCCTCCGTCACTTTTTAAATATGTTATTTCGTAAATCCAAGTTATTAAAGAAACATCATCATTACACAATTCACATCAACTTTTTCCTCCACTTTACACTTTTCACTTTTCACATCAACTTTAACCTCTATTTTCCAAAATTGTCCTCCACTTTTACCCATTAACTCTTTACCCACTAACTTTGAAAAAGAGCAAAATGATAATTGCACAAACTTTTATCCATTAACTTTTCAAACCACACACTTATTTAGGGACAACCCAAAATAGAAAGTTAAACACTTAAAAAGGGACGGAGGGAGCATTTTTTTTTGTCTTTTTCCATTAATGTAATTTCTATAAATGGATGAATCTGATATTTAAGGTGTTTTGGTATTTAAAGAATGAAGTGAAAAATAAGAAACTTAGTAATTCTTCCATTTATCTATCGTTTCAAACATACAACGATTAAAAGAAAATCTAACAAAAATAGGTAAAATAGTTATTATACGCCTTACCAGACAACTTTTTTATATTTAATTTCCTCTTTTCAAGTTCTGGTTACCTTTCAAATTCTCGTTTTATTAGAGAATCCAACGAAGATTTAGTTTTTGTGATTCACTTAAAAGGAGTTAATGTGGTCCATTTACACTTGAGAATCAGGGGAAAAAATTATTTGAAGGAAATGTTATAAAAGTACCAGCAAGAAAGGAAAAAAAAAAGGAAGATAAAATAATTATTCACTTATTTACCTCATTTATTGTTCTCTAATATTCTATTTTCCCTTTTAATTCCTCCTTTATGTAAAATGAAACAAGGAAAACAATTATGCTTTCAGATTTCTTTCTTTACTGGTTAATGCAAGATTAATGACAACAACCGATATCCATAACATGTTTAGAGAGCATATTTTTAAAAGAGCAATATGAGAGATACTAAGTGTACACATGTGACTAACACTTCATTGCATGGTGGAATACATGGATCGGTTTATCCCTTAAAAGAGCGCCACATGCACATTTACTATATTATTTAGTTTTTATTTTATAATCTTTTCATTTAACGAATGAAAATGTAAACATGTCATCCTTTTCGTAGCTCCATGGTCCAATTTGTTATCACTTATATGTTAGATATATTATGAATATTTTAATTATTCACTTAAAAACATAAAATAATTTGGAAATTATTTGGTGTAGCTTTTTGTAACCTATATTAATATGGAAAATTTTCAAAAAATCCCCCAAACTTTGCCCTCAATATAAAAAATACACTCAAACTTTCAATTTTTTCAATTGTACTCTAAACTTCACTTCCGTAATAAATAATACCCCCATCCTCAATAACTAATGCTTCTTTTTCCCTCCAAATTGAACCTCTAACGTGGTTTTGGCTCCGTTAGTGTCCAGGTAAGCAATTGCCGTTAGTGAGTTGATAGATGCAAATGCAGGGGGTATTTTTTATTACGGAAGTGAAGTTAAGGAGTATGATTGAACAAATTGAAAGTTTGGGAGTATTTTTGATATTGAGGGCAAAGTTTGGGGTTTTTTTTGAAAATTTTCCTATTAATATTGGTTCAGGTTCTTTGTTAACTTATAGAATAGCTTATTAAAAAAGTTAATATCTAGATTAATCTTAATCTTAATCAACACTCTTGAATTAGGTGCTTTTTTTTTTATAAAATGTACTTTTACAATTTCAAGAAAAAAAAATACAAATTGGAGATTAAAATAATTTCAATTTTTTTTTAAATAAGTTAGAAAAGCTAGATAAGTGATTATTCCTAATTGATACCAAATATCATTCATCAATTTTTAAAAGTAAATAAGATTCTAAATGTGCGATGAACCGAGGCTTGTAGTCGCTCTATAAATACCCATTCACAAAATATATGTCGACTCTGTAGCGTAAAGCAAAGCTGCTTTCTTTGCAGGGTTTTGTCTATAACTGCATCATGATTTCATCAGATAACAGCGGTAACGGAGACAAAGAAGAAGGCGACAAAACCGAAGACGAAGCCTATTCTGTTTTCAATTATTGCTCCACTGATTTACCAAATTAAGGTTTGCAACTTCTTTCGATCATCTGAGATTTATACTCTTTCATCATAGTGTTTCAATGCTGATAGATGGACAATCCGTAATTTCAACCGGTGATAATAGAATTGTTTGAAGATAAGTTTTTTCTCATCTAAAAAAAGAAAAGAAAAGGGAAGTGTCAGAATCTTCTACCAGGATATTTATTGGAAATTGATTTTGATACTCTCTAAATTACTAAGCACACTTCAAAAGGGTAGTGTCATAATCAATCTCCATATGGACTTGATTTTGGAACTCCCTTCTTGGGTGCACTGGATTACATGTTTTTTTGCATTTAGTGTGTTCCCACCATAGCAAGGCCCTTTTCAGTGATTGATAGGAGGTGGGGCAGCCATGTTATTTGGATAACATTGAAGGAGTTTAATATGTAATTAGGAGTTAGATATGGAATCAGCGTCTATATAAAGGGTGAGGGGAAATGGGTGGGTTGGTGCTATTTGGCATAATCTTGCCTTTCATCTCTCTCTCTCTCTCTCTGTCTCTCTCTCTCCCTCCCTCCCTTGTATCGCCTTTGCCTTTCATCTCTCTCTCTCTCTCTCTCTCTCTCTCTCTCTCTCCCTTGTATCGCCTTTCTTCTTCAATTGCAATCAGTTCAAACCTTGTAATCAATAAAATAGTTCCGTATCCTATTTCTAATTTCTTGTGTATATCAGTGATCCACATTCGCTGGGAAGAGAAATTTTCACAATGAAAAGAAGCAGAACGCAGGTACAAAAGAAAAGAAGCATGAAGATCGAGCCCACCACAATATTCTCCATCCCAATCTACATTCTCATGGAAATTCTGAGCAAACTACCCATTTTCACAATCTGCAATTGCAGGTGCGTATGTTCATTTTTCCGCAACTTAATTTCAGATCCTCAATTTGTTCAAATCCACCTCTCCAGATCACGACCCTCCCTCGTGCTTCCCAAGTTTAATTCGGACTTTTCTCTCTACTTAGTAGAATCTTTTGATCCATTGCTTGTGGGTAGTACCATAAACGGGAATATTCCTATACCCAGTAACACCCTTCCGAAATTCAAGCCTAAATGTGATGTACCCACTGAGGGGTTGGACGTTTTGAGTTCTTGCAATGGTTTAATCTTCTTCCACTGCACTTGGACCTATGATCCATTTGTTATATGCAATCCCGTTATCAATGAGTATGTGATTGTGCCCCAAATAAGAAAGGCTTTTTACCATCATTGCGGTTCTGGGTTTGGATTCTGTTCAGGGACTAATGAATACAAAGTGTTGCGGTTTTTATCTCCTAGTTTAGGGTGTGGGTCAAAAGTGGAGGCTGAAATCAACACTTTAGGGACTAACTTGTGGAGGAGAGTTGGAGAAGCTCCGCTCTATCTGCGTGGGTATTCTGGTGGTTGCTTTTTGAATGGGGCTCTCCACTGGATTGTCCACGACACCAAAAATTATTTTCAATCGATGTACTGTTTTGATTTTGGGAAGGAGCGATTCCAGCCATTTCCAGTGCCATCTAAATTTCGTGGACTTCCTGGACAGATTAGCGTGGATGCCATGAACTTGGGGGTGTTGAAGGATGGTTTGTCACTATGTCATCGTCCTTTCGATTATACGCTTCATATATGGATGATGAAAGATTATGCGGTGCAGGAATCTTGGAGTAAAGTTTTTGTCATTAACCCATTGGTGGCACCGGATGCGAGCGATGATTATGAACCGTTGATGATTTTGAAAAATGGGGATATCTTGATGTTATATGCTTCATCCTTCATGGTTTCTTTTAATACGAGGGACAGAACTTACAGATTGGTTAGGGTGAAGGGAATTCCAGATATCATTAGAGCGTTGACATACATTCCAAGCTTTGTTTCTATAAAGAATGCTGCCACAGGGAGAAACTCCTAAGGTACTCGTGAATTCTGTTGAATTGGACTAATCTAGAAATTGCTTAATCAGTTCATCATATGACAATGCTTGCGTCATTTTTTCGCGTTTTTTTTTTTCTTTTTCAAATAACATAGATGTGCAGAAAGCCAAAGGTTGTTTCCTATATTCTGGCTGAATATTTTTTTAGGCACCTAAGAATCGGAGAGTGGGAAACTCTGGTGGAAAATAAAACCCTTCTCTCCGTTATTTTCAATCACACAGAAGCTTGGATTAGTGAATTACAAAGGAACCATGTGTAGGAGTTTTATTTCATTCGAACTTATGCACTTCCTAAAGTGAAATTGGTCGGGGCAGCTTATTTCATATTCCACTTCAGCGTATGCACGAGTTAGCTCTATGTAAAAGAAACGGACTTAAGCCATAGCCTTGTGATTGTAAATGCTGAATTGGCAAAATTTTCACGCGTAAGTAAGTTAATATAAAGTTGCGAATAGATTCGTTAGATTACGTTCTAGGGAGAGATTACCACTCGTACAACTTTATAGTGGTTCTGCAAAATTTTCACGTGTAAGTAAGTTAATATAAAGCTTTAGTAGTAGTAACAATGCTGTGTTTGTAGCATCTTACTGCTTCGAGTATAGTTGATGATAGAGGCATTTAATTCACAAACTTTGTGCTGTTCCTTGGTCATTTCGAGTTGCAATGTGCGGAACATGAACAAGTAGTCAATATCTGAAAAACCCTAAGTCGCCTAGGTTGATAGAGATTTTCTATGAAAGGAAACTGAATAAACAATCCACCAATCAATAAGTCAAACAATCACACAATGGAAAACAAACAATCACACGAGCACAAAGTTTACGTGAAAAACCCTAAATGGGAAAAAACAACAGGAAGGAATGCACGACAGTCATTGTTTGAAAACAAGTGGCTTACTCAATGTTCGTATATCCTCAGCACGAAGCCTAAGACCTACTTGTTGAATTCCACGGTAATCACATCCTTGATTGCCGAATCTTGAATCCTCAAGCCTTCCAAACGATTGCCTTTTGAAATGGCTTTATTCAGGGATTGATTGTGTTGATGTAATAAACCTATTGAAGATGATCGTTTAGCACAAAGACTCCGTTGATCTTCACCACTCTTCAAGATACGCAAACCCTAGCTGCCACGATCGTTTGGAGTTGGATATATGTGCTCAAGGTTAAAATGGCGCTAGGTCATGTTTCTTGACCTAATGGGTCGGCATGTATACAGCATACATAAAGCTGTAAAAACACGCACGTTTTGCTTGAGAAAAATCGTTACATTTAAAACTGCCAAGTAACCAATTAGCATTTTGCTTGGGCCTTCAAAGTGTTTGACTAACAATTACCACACTCACTCAAAAGCGGAAAAATACAATATATGAGATTGCTTTCCACACCTTAGTACAGACGCTCTAGAATAAAATAAAAATAAATGAACAACTCGATGATGGGATTGGGGAATACATGTACATGTGAGTTTTGTCATGAATGTGCCAACCAAACAGGGAGCTTGGCTTTTGGAGCTAACAATTTTTCCCTTTAGCACTTCCATGACAAAAACACACGAAATGAAGCACCTTACTCCTAACTTAACAGTTTGCGTCAAAGTACATGCAAACGCCATCAAATGAGCAACTCACACAACAAGCTGTTACCTTTAGAAAACTCTTTTTCCCCCTTTCTGTCATAGAAGAACAAAGGGACACTAAAAGGAAGAAAATATTGAATTAGGTAGGCACCCATATTACATCCCCGTCCAAGTAATATGCCAAAGAATAAGCAGAACAATTACCATAATGGAAATGAAACCAGCATAGGTAACAAATCAAGTCCATAATCTACTGGAAACAAGTGTCGTAGAAGCAAGTGTAATAAGCAACTAAACCACAAAATCAAACTAGCAATTACCCTAAGTAATAAAAATCTCCATAAAAAACATTGAACTAGTTGAAGACTATCATAGACCGAAGTAGCAACAAAGAGATAATTAAGGAACCAAATAACGAACCCAAAGAAACAAGGACGGTTCATAAAGGGGAATGAAGGGAAGGGAATAGAATATTTGGGTTTTCAAAAATTTAATACATAGATATTAAAGAGTAAAAAGATGCTGCCCACTCCAAAATGGAGAGATTTTATGCCTTGATAAAAGATAGTCATTACTATAAGGATGAGAGAATGGTATGGAGTATAGATTGACATTACCTTTTTATAAAATACGTGCCTCCAAAAAAACTTTTAAAAGCAATAAAATAATCAGAGTATGGAAAGAAAATAATAGGAGATTTAGGAGGACAAGGGAAAGATACGGCCGACTCAAAATCGTATTGTATTGTATTATAGACATAAGTTTATTATAAGTAAATGTTTGTGCTTCATTTCGTGTGTCTTTGTCATGGAAGTGCCAAAGGGGGAAATTGTTTGCTCCAAAAGCCAAGCTCCCTGGCTGTTTGGTTGGCACGTTCATGACCAAACTCACATGTACGAGTATTCCCCATCATCAAGTTGTTCGTTAATTTTTATTTTATTCTAGAGCGTCTGTACTAAGGTGTGGAAGCAAAATCCTATATAGTATTTTTTCGCTTTTGAGTGAGTGCGGTAATTGTTAGTCAAACACTTTGAAGGCCCAAGCAAAATGCTGATTGGTTACTTGGTAGTTTTAAATGCAATGATTTTGCTCAAGAAAAACGTGCGTGTTTTTACAGCTTTATGTCTGCTCTATACATGTCGACCCATTAGGTCAAGAAGCGTGACCTAGCGCCGTTTTTACCTTGAGCACATATATTTTCCAACTCCAAACGCTTGTGGCAGCTAAGGTTTGTGTATCTTGAAGAGTGGTGAGGATCAATGGAGTCTTTGTTCTAAACGATTGTCTTCAATAGGTTTATTACATCAACTCATTCAAACCCCAAATAAATCCCTTTCGAAAGGCTATCGTCTGGAAGGCTTGAGGATTCAAGATTCGGTAATCATGCAGGGGTGTGACTACTGTGGATTCGGCAAGTAGGTCTTAGGTTCGTGGTCAGGATACACGAACATTGAGTAAAGACACTTGTTAATGCAAGTGATGGTTAAACCAAATAAAAAAGCAACACAAAATTAGAGGCAACATCCATAGGTATACCCATTAATGCAGGTGATGATTAAGGGGAGTAATAAATAAACACACAAATAAAGAATGCTTGCCCACATGCGATGAACCTATCACATGATACGAGAATAATGGATACAACATAGGTCAAGACACAGTGACAAAATTCCTTAATCGATGCAAGAAATTAATATAACTCAAAACAACGAACTCCAACTATGCAATCAAACGCATGAACCACAAGAATAATCCATAAACCAATAAAGAGTACGGCTTGGCACACCTAAAACCAAAAAAATACCAAGCACTAAGTGAAAGAGAAGCATAAACAAAGTATGAAAAATATAACTCATTGGCACATACTAATGAAATGAGTAAAATGTCTTGAGAAAACATAAGCACAAGCTTTAAAAAAAATGCAAAGGCACATGCGATTAGACATATCTTGAATATATTGTGAAGAAAGAATGGACTTGAGTTCACGAAGACGTGTGTGTGATCCACGTCAAGGAATATAAGTTCAACCAAACGCCCAACTTATTTCTCATGAAAACACAAAGGGTCGAGACAACTCCCCATCAAGAAATCAAACCAAGCAAGGTAGCTCCATCTCAAAATAATCCACCTCATATCATGTGCCCCCCTTTTAAAAGATTTTATTTTTTTTAATGGTAATGTTTTTTTGTTGGAATAATCATCCTCACTGATAGGAATGACTTTTTTCTAATTGAATTTTGCACTGTAATTGGCAGCTTTCACACTACTAGGGCTTTTATCCTATAGGTAGACCTTTCCTCAAGTCATTCCCTAAATTAGGAGGAGGGGGAGATGGAGACAGAAAAATAAAGCAGTGATGGATGGAAGTCAACATCACATTCGGAATGCCAGCTAAAAGTCAATCTCAAAGGAATAACTCAAGACTTGAACTCGTTGCATGAGAAATAATAGTCAAGAATTAAGGAGCAATATAATGCTGACGTGAATGAGTGGAAATCAAAGCTTCATGACAAACAATTCATCCAATTCCACAATGAAATGCATGATAAAGAGTAAAGCAACTTATGCACAAGCATAATCGATCATGGTTATGTTTATAAATCCCAATAACAATTAACTGAATCTCTGTAATATCCAGTTGTTAATACACATAAAATCAACCAATTATTATTTTTTTTTTAATAATGATGATTGTAATACCCCAGGTTCCCACATTGGTTTTTTACATGAGTGATCTTGGGCATATAACAAACCGTGTAAGAGACTACTATACCTTGGACTTAAGCATTTTGGGCCATGTGGTGTGGCTTGTGGATCAAATCAAGGTATTGGGCTAGTGGTCTACATGGGGCGTTACAAATGGTATCAGAGCCCCGCCCTGGTTCAAGTGGTGGGTAGGATGCGCTCTGTCACCATGGACACCAGGGGAGGTTGCCGGGACTATATAACGAGGACGTTGCATCCCTAAGGGGGGGAAGATTGTAATACCCCAGGTTCCCACATAGGTTGTTTACATGAGTCATCTCGGGCATATAACAAACCATGTAAGAGACTACTAGTATCTTGGGCTTAAGCATTTTGGGCCATGTGGTGTGGTTTGCGGATCAAATCAAGGTATTAGGCTAGTGGTCTACATGGGGCATTACAATGATAATTCGATAAACTATAATGTAAAGCGACATAGGGAACATATAAAGAAATAAACCAAGATATTGAAATCTTTTGTAAGTGAAGAAAGCTAACAAACTAAGCAATAAAAGTACGTAAACCAACATAAACCATAGCTCTAGGTAAACCATACACAATGTGAACCAACCTAGACTATGGGTATGAGACTGGGCCTTCAAAGGCAATATTAACACCAGATGATCCATTGTCATCTAGAGGATTAGTAGGCAAATCCTCACAGGGCCACAGGCTAACAGTCTCCTTCATTGGTGACTTGACTTTGTTGTCCACGAGAGTAGTGAGAGGACTGCAACTCGGCTTAGTAAATATAAATTTTCCTCTTGCCTCTGGTGACAAAGCTTTTTCTATATAACCAATTTCTTCATTTTTTTGAAGCCACCTTTTGAGATGCCAAGACTTCCTCTAAAGCTTGTGAACCTGCATTCAATTTCTTAACATTAGCATTGGTTTTGTCAAGTTCAACGTGAAAATTTGCTACTTTGATTCAAGAAGCTTGTTAGTCTCAAATAGGCTATGCATAGTACTTTCAAGAGCCATATATTTCGGTTTAAGAACATCAAGTTCATGCATAAGTGTCAATCCTCTCTTTCTCACTATCATGAAATTTGGTGGCTAAACTTAGACTAATCTTTTTCTTAAAACAAAAGTCTATGATTTTTCACAAACAAAGCCATAGTTTTTATATCGTATTTTCCCTCTCCATTACTAAATTGGTTGGTCTCAATCTTACAAGAAATAATACTAATTTCCTCACAATCCAATTCAACGCTATCTCCATCGAAAAACATAGATGTAGTGTACATGCAACATATTTGGAGCTATCGAAATTCGGAGGTTTGATTACAAAATTGCTTTCTCTTGGTGAATTCATACTAGCAAATCAAAAAAATAAGAACTCGCTTGAGAAAAAAATTTCTAAAACAATTTGAGCGACCCATTCCAATACCAAATGAAAAACCCTAAGTCCCCTAGGTTTGTAGAGTTTTGATAAGAAAGAAAACTGAGTAAAAAATCCACCAATCAATAAGTCAAACAATCACAGAACGGAAAGCAAATAATCACGAGGCACAAGGTTTACGTGGAAAACTCGAAATAGGAAAAAACCACGGGAAAGAATCATGCACTAGAATCATTGTCTGAATACAAATAATCTTACTCAATGTTCGTGTATCTTCACCAAAAGCCTAACCCTTACTTGCTGAATCCTCGTTAATCACACCTTTGCGCGCATGATTGCCGAATCTTAATCCTCAGACCTACCAAACGATTGCCATTCAAACTCCATGAAAGGGCTTTACTTGGAGATTGATTGTGTTGATAGAATAAACCTCTTGAAGATGATCGTTTAGCGCCAAGAGTCCATTGATCTTCATCACTCTTCAAGATACATAAACCCTAGCCTCCACAAGCGTTTGGAGATGAAAAATATATGTGCTCAAGGTTAAAATGGTGCTAGGTCACTAGGGATGGCAACGGGGCGGGTTGGGGAGGGTTTTGATGATCCCGGCCCCGCCCCTAAAATTCCCGACCCACCCCTAACCCGACCGGGTAATTTATGGGTATCCCCACCCTCGCCCCTATTGGGTATCGGGTCTACCCGCCCCGCCCCTATTTTTTTCACATATTAGTAAAATATATTTTAGACTCCAATATTAGTGAGCACAAATGATTAAAGTTCACAAAACAACTTTTACAACTTAACCAAAATCTACTATTTAATGTTGTATTTTTGTTGTAAAAATAAAATTTTAAGAATACAAATAAAATTTGATACATATAAGGGAGAAAATATAATTTCATATATACATATAAGAGTATATACATATATGTCTTGGCCGGTAATATCGGGGCGGGGTGACCATACCCTTGCCCCTACCCTAACCCTGGCGGTTTTTCAAAATCACCCCTTGCCTTTACCCGTTACCAAAAAAATTGAAAAAAAACCCTACCCTATCGGGACGGGGTAGGGCGGGTTCGAAGCGGGGTGGGTTGAATTGTATCCCTATAGGTCACGTTTCTTGACCTAATGGGTCGATATTTATAGAGCAGACATACTATAAAAACAATCGCGCTTTTCTTGAGCGAAAATATTTTTGCTTGTGCGAAATCGTGTGCATTTAAACTACCAAGTAACCAATCAGCATGTCGCTTCGGCCTTCAAAGTGCTTGACTAACAACTACTGCACTCACTCAACAGAAAAAACTATATATATTGAGATTGGTTTCCACACTCCAGCATAGATGCTCTAGAATAAAATAAAAATAAACGTACAACTCGATAAAGGGGAATGCAGGTAAATGTGAGTTTTGGTCATGAACGTGCCAACCAAACAGGGAGCCCGGCTTTTGGAGCTTACAATATCCCAAAAATCGGGAGTTGGACACTGAGAGGAATAGAAATGTTTCGTAAACGTTGAAGAGATGGCAAAGGTAGGGTATTTCATTTTTCCTTTCGACCCAACGAATCTTTTGTACTAGTTACTCCCTCCGTCCCTTTTCAAGTGTGTTGCTTCGTAAATCCAAATTATTAAAGAGACATT
This sequence comes from Vaccinium myrtillus, assembly GCA_016920895.1. Classification (NCBI taxonomy): domain Eukaryota; kingdom Viridiplantae; phylum Streptophyta; class Magnoliopsida; order Ericales; family Ericaceae; genus Vaccinium; species Vaccinium myrtillus. The sequence continues at coordinate 7,346,513 of CM029270.1, forward strand.
GTCATTACACCTTTCACATCAACTTTTTCCTCCACTTTACACCTTTCACATCATTTTTTACCTCCACTTTCCAAAATTATCCTCAACTTTTACCCATTAATCTTTACCATCGAACTTTTCGAAAGGGCAAGATAATAATTGTACAAACTTTTACCCTTTAACTTTCTCAAACACACGCTTATAAGGGACAACCCAAAATGGAATAGTCGACTTTAAATAAAGAACGGAGATAGTACTATTTAGGAAAACAAACATCATTTGCTTTGGATCATTTCTGAATTGATTCAGGCGAGAGAAGTTTTGCAAATGATGTTTGATGTATGTTTTTGTGCATTGGGGATTTTGTTAACTTAATTTTTCATCTATGGCTTTTCTCAATGAGCTTAGTACACATTCTTATTGTTTACCTCTCCTATTGGTCAGATGGCCATTCTTTAGGAAATCATGGATTGCATCAGGGTATGCACGAGTTATCTCTATGTAAAAGGAATGACTTTAACCATAGGCTACTGATTGCGTGTTATTGCTTAGGTTGATATAAAGTTGCGAATAGATTCATTAGATTACCTTCTAGGTATAGAAAACAATGAACAAAATAAAATTCCCTTTTTCTACTGTAATATACAAAATCCTCTTAATTTTTTGATTGTTTGCATGTGTAGTTAGTTTCAGCCTATGTTATGCGGACTCTCGTAATGGTATGAAGTAACCGTGTCGGACATTTGACACTTGGATAAGGGTGTGGGATATGTGTCCCATAAGTTTAGTAAGACACTTCTATAGAAAACCAAATTGTAATTCGAGTTTATCATGAAGGATGTATGCATATACCTCTCTAATTATCCATAAAATGCGCTATAGAACCTTACAGTGCCATTTTATGTAAGAAAATACACAAAAAAAAAGAAACAAATTTGAATAGTTTACCGTGTCCCTATGTCCTTCAAATGAGAAATAGTTGAATTCAACACCTAGGTACATACCCGCATCCGACACCCGTGCCCGAGTCCAAATAACATAGGTTTCAGTTATTTCATATAGACGGGACAAATACAATGAAAATGGAGTACCTTGTTAGTTCATAATTCTCTCCCTTACCAATCCTGTTTTATGCAATTTTTTGGTTCAATGCTTTGGTCATCTTTTTTTTTTTTTGGGTGCAAAGAAGATCAAGGGAATAATACCAGATGGTAGTTCAACAACTTCTAGACTTTCGATTCCCAAAAGAACAAACTGTGTTGAAAGTTGTTAAATCATCCAACTCAAGACCAATTAGTTATGAGTGGAGAGGCTGCCTAGGCTCATATAGTAGTTTTCGAGGTGATAATTAACCAATGTGCGTCAAATTCCGATACTCGCCCGCACGTGCGACCCCTGACCTGCACGTGGAGAGGTCAACAAAGGATCCAGAACATACAGATCACAACGGATCAAAGTGTAACTATGGTACAAACAAAGGGGAAAAAGTCTTCGAAAACCTAGTTCTTATACCATGTTAAAGCATCCAACTCAAACCAATTGACTATGAGTGGAGTGGCCGCACATGCTCATATACTAGTTTTTTCGGTGATAATTAACCGATGTGGGACGAATTCCGACAAAAGTGAATCGTCAAATTTAATGGTCTTATTCATGATCCAGTTGCAAGTGACTTGATATATGATTTTTGAAGCCACTAATTGAATGTTATTTGGGTGCAATATAACTTTCCACATGAAGTACTCCTTAGAAATGTGCTCTATGGGGAAAAGGTGACTTAATGGATGAGACTTGCTCCTGATCCATGGTGCCCTCTGATTAACAGTGAGGATGGGTATGAAGAATATTTCTTGTTCAAGTATCTTTTGTGACTCTGATTCTATTGCAATGTTATGCTGAGTTGAAGAGCTTCTTACTACCACACCAACATTATCCTGACCCTGATTTATATATGAGGACAGTACTAGTACTCTGTGAAGCGCACTTCGCTCTAGTTGTCATAGACTCACAGAAGTGTATCGTGTTAGTCACAGACATGCCGAGATACGTCTCGCCCTCCCTACGTGGCATATCTCATTTTCATATTGCTAGTATTATTTTGGTGGAGACAGGTAGGTCCGGACACATCTCAGGCCATGTCATATTTGGATGTTTAGGCCTGTTCGAGAATATCTTGAAATTCTAGAATTTTTTTATTATTGTTTTTGGCTTCTTTGCTTTTGAAATGTTTGGGCGTGGTTTGAAATGTTGTCACATTTTAGAATTAACCAGAAAAATGATCCTCTGGTTTCGTCAATTCAAGGTGAAGCTTTACTTCTTTAAACAACGCTATGTTTGTACCATCACACTTCTATGAGTAGAGTTGATGATAGGCATTTAATTACATGCTTTGTGATGTTCCTTGGTCGTTTTGTGTTGCAAGGTGCAGAATATGAACGAGTGATGGATATCCCAAAAATTGGGAGTTGGACGCTGAGACTTGAGAGGAATGGAAACAGGTTCTGTAAATGTTGAAGAGATGGCAAGGGCAGGGTATTTCATATTTGGCATTCAAGAGTTACTATTTAGGAAAATAACCATAATTTGTATTGAATCATCACATGGACTCGGGCAACAGAATTTTTGCAAATGATGTTTGGATAGAGTACTCATGCATTTAGTTGTCGTGTTTTCATTTCATGCTCAGTTATCGGCCTTCAGATGGTTTGATCAGTATTTTCATGCATTGGTGAGTTGCTTTACTTAATTCGGTATCTATGGCTTTCGACAACAAGCTGAATACAGCTTGGGATGAATGGTCGTGTTAAAGTATGCTTATTCAATCAGAATTTTGGTTGAAAATAAGCTGAGGACGACGGATTTTATTCCATCTTCTGGATCAGTTTTTCCTGCCTGTTCTGTTATTATGATTTAAGCGAAGTGTCTAAATAACATGTTGGATACACTTGTGCAGTTCTCGTCCTCATTTCTATTTCTCTTCTCTTCACTGAGCCTAAGTACATGAAAATGATTTTCAAGTTTAAAGTCTTGCCACCAAATCAAAATTTTTGTGAACGGCGTCTATAAATGAAGTACTTCACTTAGTCCTGCTCGGGTTTGGAGAACAGATCGAAGATCGCTTAATTTTTTGGAAAATTAATTTCCGAAACTCCATTTATATGTTGGGTGTTGTAAAAGATTTGCAGGATCACTTGCACTCGAGCAATCTTATGGGAAAAATTGAACTTATTTCAGAAAACAAAAGCCCCATGCCGTACTTGATCCGCAATGTTTCTTTAGATTCCATTCAGTTGCCAAGAATGTTGTGTAGGAAAGTAAATTCTGGAAAAATTGAATTGAAGTGAAGTAAAGGAAAAGAAAATCTATTTTCCTGTGACTGTCCATTTGATAAAGGAATTATGTATGAAAACAAAAAAATTAGTTGTTCATTTGCCAAGAAAAGAAATTTACGGGAATCTTATTTCAATAATTATTTTGAATAAAAGTTATTTTGGGAGCTATTTATCTGGGCAAAAAATAAATACATATGAATTGCTACCTTTGAATCACCGGGTAACTCTAAAATCAGTCATTAAAAAAATAAATATTTAGTTTGGTTACTAAGCCAATTGACCTTTTTATTATTTTTTATTTTTTGTCTCTATTCAATTTTTTCATATCTATTTGTTTCGCATCAAATTTTTGTGGATTATTAGTTCGTTCAGACGAAAAAAATCGGAAAAAATTAAAAATAATGATCGAAACTCAATTTTTTTTAATAGAGACAAAAATAAACCAATTTTTTTTAATACTTATTTTTGTCTTTACTCAAAGAATTTTGAGTTTTGATCATAATTTTTTTTTTTTTTTGATTTCTCTCGTCTAGACGAACAAATAATCGACAAAAAAATGACGCAAACTAACAGATGCAATTAAAAATTGAATAAAAAAAAAGTCAAATGGCCGGCTTATTTGGATGCTTAAAAGACAAATAGATAAGATAAAATAAAGGGTAAAATATGTACTTGCCCTTTAAACTATTTAATTTTTTTTTTTACTTCCCCTCCAACTATCCAAACATTACTTACTAAGGCCAATTCTTACATTCCATCCATTTAATAGATGGAAATGTAAGAACCTAACCATTAGCTGATTAGTTGAAGGCTATATCTGTCTTTTAACCAGCTCTCCCCTTTCCCCCTTCACCCCTCCCCTGCCCCTTCTTATTCCCTCTGAATCTACTCATACAATGAAACCCACATATGAAATTCTCTAATCTAACAAATACCCATCAATGGTGACTCTAAAAGGTGGGATCTGACCGCCGTGGGTGGGCCTAGGAGCAGCAGTTTGGCTCCAAATAGGCATTTTGTAAATTTTTTAATCATAAAAAATATATAGGACATCACTTGACAATTAGGCTTAGGACACCCAAATACCTTGGCCCGACCCTTATTTTAAGGAGCAAAAAATACTAAAAAGCATCAAGGTGTTGCTAAAGTTAACATTAATTTTCCGAAAACTGTTAGCCACTATTTATAGTTCATATAAAACTTAAGAAATATAAAGGGAAAAAGAAATAAGTAAAGTGATAATTTTTTCTTAGGTGTAAAAGTGAAAACAATGAATTGAGGAATAAAGTAATTATTTTTTGTCCTTTTCCATTAACATAATTTCTATAAATGGATGAATTTGATATTTAAGGTGTTTTGGAATTTAAAGAATGAAGTGAAAAATAAGAAAATTAGTAATTCTTCCATTTATCTATCATTTCAAGCATACGACGATTAAAAGAAAATCTAACAAAAATAGGTAAAATAGTTAGTATACGCCTTACCAGACTACTTTTATATTTAATTTCCTCTTTTCAAGTTTTGGTTACCTTTCAAATTCTTGTTTTATTAGAAAATCCAACGAGGATTTAGTTATGGTGGTTCAGTTAAAAGGAGTTAATGTGCTCCATTTACACTTGAGAATCAGGGGAAAAAATTTCTTGAAGGAAAGGTTATAAAAGTACCAACAAGAAAGGGAAAAAAAAGGAAGATGAAATAATTATTCACTTCTTTACCTCTTTATTGTGCTCTAATATTCTATTTTCCTTTTCCCCCATCATGTAAAATGAAACAAGGAAAAAAATTATTCTTCCAGATTTCTTTCGCAAGATTAATGACAACAATTGGTATCCATAACACATTAGAGAGAGTATTTTTAAAAGAGCAGTGTGACAGATACTAAATGTACACATGTGACTAACACTTCAATGCATGGCGGAATACATGGATCGGTTTATCCCTTAAAAGAGCGCCACATGCACATTTACTTTATTATTTAGTTTTTATTTTCATAATCTTTTCATTTAACGAATGGAAATGTAAATAGGTCATCCTTTTCCGTAGCTCCATAGTCCAATTTGTTAAGATTATCACATTATGAATATTTTAATTATTCACTTAAAAATATAAAATAAATTGGAAATTATTTGGTGTAGCTTTTTGTAACCTATATAAATATTGATTCAGACTCTTTGTTAACTTTTAGAATAGCTTATTACAAAGTTAATATCTAAAACACTCTTGAATTAGGTGTTTTTTTATTTATTTATAAAACGTACTTTTACAATTTCAAGAGAAAAAAAAAATACAAATTGGAGCTTAAAATAAGTTTAATTTTTTTTTTAAAATTTGCTAGAAAAGCTAGATAATTGATTATTCCTAATTGATACCAAATATCATTCGTCAATTTTTAAAAGTAAATAAGATTCTAAATGTGCAATGAACGGAGGCTGTAATTGCTTTATAAATACCCATTCACCAAAAATATGTCGACACTGTAGCGTAAAGCAAAGCTGCTTCCTTTGCAGAGTTTTGTCTATAACTGCATCATGATTTTATCAGATAACAACGGTAACGGAGACAAAGAAGAAGACGACGAAGCCGAAGACAAAGCCTATTCTGTTTTCAATTATTGCTTCAGTGATTTACCAAATTTAGGTTTGCAACTTCTTTCATCTGAGATTTATATTCTTTCATCTTAGTGTTTCAATGTTGATAGATAGACAATCCGTAATTTCAACAGGTGATAATAGAACGATTTGAAGATAAGGGGAGTGCCAGAATCGTTTGCCAGAATACCTATGGAAATTGATTTTGGCACTCTCCAAATTACAAAACGCACTTCAAAAAGGGGTAGTGCCAGAATCAATCTCCTTATGGACTTGATTTTGGAACTCCCTTCTTGGGTGCACTGGATTACATGTTTTTTTGCATTTAGTGTGTGCCCACCAGAGCAAGACCCTTTTGAGTGATTGATAGGAGGTAGGGCAGCAATGTTATTTGGATAAGATTGAAGGAGTTTAATAGGTAATTAGGAGTTAGATATGGAATTAGCGTCTATATAAAGGGTGAGGGGAAATGGGTTAGTTGTCACTATTTATCATAATCTTGCCTTTCATCTCTCTCCCCCTTTCCCTTGTATCTCCTTTCTTCTTCAATTGTAATCAGTTCAAACCTTGTAATCAATAAAACAGTTCCATATCCCATTTCTATTTTCTTGTGTTTATCAGTGATACACATTCGCAGGGGAAGAGAAATTTTCACAATGAAAAGAAGCAGAGCGCAGGTACAAAAGAAGAGAAGCAGAAAGATTGCGCCCACCACAATATTCTCCATCCCAATCTACGTTCTCATGGAAATTCTGAGCAAACTACCCATTTTCACAATCTGCAATTGCAGGTGCGTATGTTCATTTTTCCTCAACTTAATTTCAGATCCTCAATTTGTTCGACTCCACCTCTCTAGATCACGACCCTCCCTCGTTCTTCCCAAGTTTTATTCGGTCTTTTCTCTCTACTTACTAGATTCTGTTGATCCATTTGTTGTGGCTAGTGGCAAAAAGGGGGATATTCGTATACCCAGCAAAGCCCTTCCGAAATTCAAGCCTAAATGTGATGTACCCACTAAGGAGTTGGACGTTTTGAGTTCTTGCAATGGTTTAATCTTCTTCCACTGCACTTGCACTTATGATCCATTTGTTATCTGCAATCCCGTTATCAATGAGTATGTGATTGTGCCCCAAATAAGAAAGGGTTTTTTACGATCATTGCGGTTCTGGGTTTGGATTCTGTTCAGGGACTGATGAATACAAAGTGTTACGGTTTTTATCTCCTAGTTTAGGGTGTGGGTCAAAAGTAGAGGCTGAAATCAACACTTTAGGGACTAACTTGTGTAGGAGAGTTGGAGAAGGTCCGCTCTATCTGCGTGGGTATTCCGGTGGTTGCTTTTTGAATGGGGCTCTCCATTGGATTGTCCACGACACCAAAAATTATTTCCAATCGATGTGCTGTTTTGATTTTGGGAAGAAGCGATTCCAACCATCTCCAGTGCCATCAAAATTTCGTGGACTTCCTGGACAGATTAGCGTGGATGCCATGAACTTGGGGGTGTTGAAGGATGGTTTGTCACTATGTCATCGTCCTTTCGATTATACGCTTCATATATGGATGATGAAAGCTTATGCAGTGCAGGAATCTTAGACTAAAGTTTTTGTCATTAACCCATTGGTGGCACCGGATGTGAACAATGATTATCAACGGTTGATGATTTTGAAAAACGGGGATATCTTGATGTTATATGCATCATCCTTCATGGTTTCTTTTAATATGAGGGACAGAACTTACAGATTGGTTAGGGTGAAGGGAATTCCAGATATCATTTGAGCGTTGACATACATTCCAAGCTTTGTTTCAATAAAGAATGCTGCTACAGGAAGAAACTCCTAAGGTACTCGTGAATTCTGTTGAATTGGACTAATCTAGAAATTGCTAATCAGTTCATCATATGACAATGCTTGCGTCATTTTTTCGCGTCTTTTTTTTTTCTTTCTTTCAAATAACATAGATGTGCAGAAAGCCAAAGGTTGTTTCCTATATTCAGGCTGAATATTTTTTTATGCACCTAAGAATCCGAGAATGGGAAACTCTGGTGGAAAATAAAACCCTTCTCTCCGTTATTTTCAATCACACAGAAGCTTGGATCAGTGAATTACAAAGGAGTTTTATTTCATTTGAACTTATGGACTTCCTAAAGTGAAATTGGTCGGGGCAGCTTATTTCATATTCCACTTCAGCGTATGCTCGAGTTAGCTCTATGTAAAAGAAACGGACTTAAGCCATAGCCTTGTGATTGTAAATAAGGTCAAGAGAATAGTACCCCAGGTAGTTCAACAAGGTCTAGACTTTCTATTCCCAAAAGAGTAACAACACACACTGTTTTTTTTTTTTTATTTTTTTATTTTTTATCGGCAAAAGTAAATTTATTAGGGAAACTTGACAAGGGTACATCAAGTAGGGGGAAGGGGAAGGGATACCAACCAAGGTTGGCTCACCTTAGGGATAACAACACACACTGATGTTGAAAGTGAATTGTCATGACTTTTAAAATTTAATGGTTTAACTCATGATCCAGTTACTATGGGTGACTGATATATGATTTTTGAAGCCACTAATTGGCTGATATTTGGTTGCAATATAACTTTTCATATAAAGCAATCCTAAGAGATATGCTATAAGGAGAAAAGGTGAGTTCATGGATGAGATCTGCTCCCAATCCATGGTGCTCTGCAGTTAAGAGATCGATTTGGATGGGTATGAAGAATTTTTCTAATTAAAGTATCTTTTGTGACTCTGAATCTAGCGCAATGTTATGAATTGTAGAAAATCTTCTTACTGCCACACACATTGTGACTTTATCCTGACCCTGATTTATAATTCAAGTACTCTATTAAGCACACGTCATTATATGAATCATAGACTTACAGTAGTGTTCATCACGTGTCAGTCAAGGACATGCCAAGATACGTCTCACCCTCCCTTCGTGGCATATATCGTTTTCATGTAATTATATATATATATTTTTGGTAGAGAGAGGTACACCCAGACACATCTCAGGCCAGGTTATATTTGGATGTTTAGGCATGGTTTAGAATTTCTTGGAATTATAGAATTATTATTTCTTTATTTGAAATGTTTAGGCGTGGTTTGAAATGTTGCCACATTTAAAAATTAACCTGACAATTGGTCTTCGGTTTCGTCAATTGGAGGCGAAGCTTTACTAGTAGTAACAATGTTGTGTTTGTAGCATCTTATTGCTTCGAGTAGAGTTGATGATAGGCATTTAATTCACAAACTTTGTGTTGTTCCTTTGTCATTTCGAGTTGCAATGTGTGGAACATGAACAAGTAGTCGATATCTGAAAAACCCTAAGTCGCCTAGGTTGATAGAGATTTTCTATGAAAGGAAACTGAATAAACAATCCACCAATCAATTAGTCAAACAATCACACAATGGAAAACAAACAATCACACGAGTGCAAAGTTTACGTGAAAAACCCTAAATGGGAAAAAACAACAGGAAGGAATGCATGACGGTCATTGTTTGAAAACAAGTGTCTTACTCAATGTTCGTGTATCCTCAACACGAAGCCTAAGACCTACTTGCCGAATCCACGGTAATCACGCCCTTGATTGCCGAATCTTGAATACTCAAGCCTTCCAAACGATAACCTTTCGAAATGGCTTTATTCAGGGATTGATTGTGTTGATGTAATAACCTATTGAAGAAGATTGTTTAGCACAAAGACTTCGTTGATCTTTACCACTCTTCAAGATACACAAACCCTAGCTGCCATGATCGTTCGGAGTTCGAAAATATATGTGCTCAAGGTTAAAATGGCGCTAGGTCATGTTTCTTGACCTAATGGGTCGACATGTTTAGAGCAGACATAAAGCTGTAAAAACACGCACGTTTTGCTTGAGCAAAATCATTACTTTTAAAACTGCCAAGTAACCAATCAGGATTTTGCTTGAGCCTTCAAAGTGTTTGACTAACAACTACTGCACTCACGCAAAAGCGGAAAAATACAATATATGAGATTGCTTTCCACACCTTAGTACAGACGCTCTAGAATAAAATAAAAATAAATGAACAACTCTATGATGGGGAATACAGGTACATGTGAGTTTGGTCATGAATGTGCCAACCAAACAGGGAGCTTGGCTTTTGGAGCTAACAATTTCCCCCTTTAGCACTTCCATGGCAAAAACACACGAAATAAAGCACCTTACTCCTAACTTAACAGTGTGTCAAAGAACATGCAAACGCCATCAAATGAGCAACTCACACAAGCAGCTGTTAGCATTAGAAAACTCCGTTTCCCCCTTTCTGTCATAGAAGAACAAAGGGACACTAAAAGGAGAAAAATATTGAATTAGGTAGGCACCCATATTACATCCCCGTCCAAGTAATAAGCCAAAGAATAAGCAGGAAAATTACCATAATGGAAATGGAACCAGCATAGGTAACAAATCAAGTCCATAATCTACCGGAAACAAGTGTCGTAGAAGCAAGTGTAATAAACAACTAAACCACAAAATCGAACTAGCAATTACCCTAAGTAATAAAAATCTCCATAAAAAACATTGAAGTAGTTGAAGACTATCATAGACCGAAGTAGCAACAAAGAGATAATTAAGGAACCAAATAACGAACTCAAAGAAACAAGGACGGTGCATAAAGGGGAATGAAGGGAAGGGAAGGGAAGGGAAGGGAATAGAATATTTGGGTTTTCAAAAATTTAATACATAGATATTAAAGAGTAAAAAGATGCTGCCCACTCCAAAATGAAGAGATTTTTTGCCTTGATAAAAGATAGTCATTACTATAAGGATGAGAGAATGGTAGGGAGTATAGATTGACATTACCTTTTTAAAAAATACGCGCCTCCAAATAAACTTTTAAAAGCAATAAAATAATCAGAGTATGGAAAGAAAATAATAGCAGTACTTAGGAGAACAAGGGAAAGATATGGCCGATTCAAAATCGTATTGTATTATAGACATAAATTTATTTATAAATATATATTTGTGCTTCATTTCGTGTGTCTTTGTCATGGAAGTGTAAAAGGGGGAAATTGTTTGCTCCAAAAGCCAAGCACCCTGGCTGTTTGGTTGGCACGTTCATGACCAAACTCACACGTACCAGTATTCCTCATCATCGAGTTGTTCGTTAATTTTAATTTTATTCTAGAGCGTCTGTACTAAGGTGTGGAAAGCAATATCATATATACTAGTATTTTTTCGCTTTTGTGTGAGTGTTGTAATTGTTAGTCAAACACTTTGAAGGCCCAAGCAAAATGTTGATTGGTTACTTGACAGTTTTAAATGCAACGATTTTGCTCAAGCAAAACGTGCGTGTTTTTACATCTTTATGTCTGCTCTATACATGACGACCCATTAGGGAGCGTGACCTAGCGCCGTTTTAACCTTGAGCACATATATTTTCCAACTCCAAACGCCTGTGGCAGCTAGTGTTTGTGTATCTTGAATAGTGGTGAAGATCAATGGAGTCTTTGTTATAAATGATCGTCTTCAATAGGTTTATTACATCAACTCATTCAATCCCCAAATAAAGCCCTTTTGAAAGGCTATCGTATAGACACAGTGACAAAATTCCTTAATCGATGCAAGAAATTAATTTAACACAAAACAACGAACTCCAACTATGCAATCAAACGCATAAACCACGAGAATAATCCATAAACCAATAAAGAGTACGACTTGGCACACCCAAAACTAAAAAAATACCAAGCGCTAAGTGAAAGAAAAGCATAAACAAAGTATGAAAAATATAACCCGTTGGCACATACTAATGAAATGAGTAAAATATCTTGAGAAAAGATAAGCACAAGCTTTAAAAAAAAATGCAAAGGCACATGCGATTAGACATATCTTGAATATATTGTGAAGAAAGAATGGACTTGAGTTCATGGCACTAAGACGTGTGTGGGAGCCACGTCAATGAATATAAGTTCAACCAAACACCCAACTTGATTTCTCATGAAAACACAAAGGGTCGAGACAACTCCCTCTCAAGAAATCAAACCAAGTATGGTAGCTCCATCTCAAAATAATCCACCTCATATCATGTTCCCCCTTTTTCAAAGTTTTTTTTATTTTATGGTAATGCTTTTTTGTTGGAATAATCATCCTCACTGATAGGAATGTCTTTTTTCTAATTGAATTTTGCACTGTAATTGGCAGCTTTCACACTACTAGGACTTTTATCCTATAGGTAGCCCTTTCCTCAAGTCATTCCCTCAGTTAGGAGGAGGGGGAGATGGAGATGGAGATAGAAAAATAAAGCGGCGATGGATGGAAGTCAACATCACATTCGAAATGCCAGCTAATAGTCAATCTCAAAGGAATAACTCAAGACCTGAACTCGTTACATGAGAAATAATAGTCAAGAATTAAGGAGCAATATAATGCTGACGTGAATGACTGGAAATCAATGCTTCATGGCTCACGGTTCATCCAATTCCACAATGAAATGCATGATAAAGAATAAAGCAACTTATGCACAAGCATAATCGATCATGGTTTAAGCTTCACGTATCCGCGTATATATTTTATTTACTTTTATATTTAACGTATCCCCCAACGTATCATATCCTGCTTTTTGGAAAAATCACGTATCCGCGTATCTGTATCGTATTGTATCCGTATCGTGTATCCATATCCGTCCTTCATAGCTTATCAGTGATCCACATTCGCAAGGGAAGAGAAATTTTCACAATGAAAAGAAGCAGAACGCCGGTACAAAAGAAAAGAGGCAGAAAGATCGCGCCCACCACAATATTCTCCATCCCAATCTACATTATCATGGAAATTCTGACCAAACTACCCGTTTTCACAATCTGCAATTGCAGGTGCGCATGTTCATTTTCCCGCAACTTAATTTCAGATCCTCAATTTGTTCGACTCCACCTCTCTAGATCACGATCCTCCCTCGTGATTACCAACGTTTATTCGGTCTCTTCTCTCAGTAGAATTTGTTGATCCATTGGTTGTGGATAGTGGCATAAACGGGAAGATTCGTATATCCCGTAGCGCCCTTCCGAAATTCAAGCCTAAATAGAAAAGGCTTTTGCCCTAAATAGAAAAGGCTTTTGCCCCAAATAGAAAAGGCTTCCACTGCACTTCGACTTATGACCCATATGTTATATGCAATCCCGTTATCAGTGAGTATGTGATTTTGCCCCAAATAGAAAAGGCTTTTTACCATGATTGCGGTTCTGGGTTTGGATTCTGTTTGGGGACTAATGAATACAAAGTGTTGCGGTTTTTATCTTCTAGATTAGGGGGTGTGTCAAAAGTGGAGGCTGAAATCAACACTTTAGGGACTAAGTTGTGGAGGAGAGTTGGAGAAGTTCCGCTCTATCTGCGTTGGTATTCCAGTGGTTGCTTTTTGAATGGGGCTCTCCATTGGATTGTCAAGAACACCGAAAATTGTTTTGATTTTGGGAAGGAGCAATTCAAGCCATTTCCAGTGCCTTCTGAATTTCGTGGACTTCCTGGACAGATTAGAGTGGATGTCATGAACTTGGGGGTGTTGAATGATGGTTTGTCACTATGTCATCGTCCTTTCGATTATAGTCTTGATATATGGATGATGAAAGATTATGCGGTGCAGGAGTCTTGGACAAAAGTTTTTGTCATTAACCCATTGGTGGCACCTGACGTGAACCTTAATTATGAACCATTAATGGTTTTGAAAAACGTGGTTATCTTGATGTTATTTGCTTCGTCCTTCATGGTTTCTTTTGATACAAGGAACAGAAGTTACAGAAAGGTTAAGGTCAAGGGTATTCGAGATATCATTAGAGCGTTGACATACATTCCAAGCTTTGTTTCAATAAAGAACGCTGCCACAGGGAGAGACTCCTAAGGTACTCGTGAATTCTGTTGAATTGCACTAGTCTTAATCAGTTCATCGTATGACAATGCTTGCGTCATTTTTTCGTGTCTTTTGTTTTTTTTCAAATAACATAAATGTGCAGAAAGCTAAAGGTTGTTTCCTCTATTCTGGCTGAAATTTTTTTAGGCACCTAAGAATCTGAGAGTGGGAAACTCTGGTGGAAAATCAAACCCTTCTCTCCATTATTTTCTGTCACACAAAAGCTTGGATCAGTGAATTACAAAGGAACCATGGGTAGGAACTTTATTTCATTGGAACTTATGCACTTCCTAAAATGAAATTGGTCGGGGCAGCTTGTTTCATATTCTACTTCAACATATGCACGAGTTACCTCTATGTAAAAGGAATGGACTTTAGCCATAGCCCTGTGAATTGACACAATTTTCACATGTAAGTGCTTAGGTTAGATTAGTTAGATTACCTTCTAGGTATAGAATAAAATAGACTCTTGATAGTTTCCTTTTTTCTTCTGTAACATCTGAAATCTACTTAATTCGTTTATTGGTTGCATGTGTAGTTAGTCTTCATGTATTTCATATTGACAAGACAAATACAATCAAAATGGAGAACCTTTTTAGTTCATTATTCTATCACTTTTTTTTTTTATAAAAAAAATGGAATTTAAATGTATATATATTACATCTATTACCAGTTCTGTTTTATGCAGTTTTGTTTTAAACGCTTCTTGGTCATATTTTTTTATTTATTTGCAATTTCAATTTATAGTGCGAAGAAGGTCGAGAGAATAGTATCCTATGGCAGTCAACAAGGTCTTGCTTTATATTCCCAAAAGAATGTCAACACACACTGATGTTGAAAGTGAATCGTCATGTGTTTTGAAATTTAATCGTCTAATTCATGATCCAGTTACTACGGCTGACTGATATATGATTTTTGAAGCCACTAATTGGCCGATATTTGGTTGCAATATAACTTTTCATATGAAGCAATCCTAAGAGATGTGCTCTAGCCTCTAAGGAGAAAAGGTGAGTGCATGGATGAGATCTCCTCCCTACAATTAAGAGATTTGGATGGGTATGATGAATTTTTCTAATTCAAGTATTCAAGTCCTTTGCTTTGAATCTAGCGCAATGTTATCAATTGTTGAAAATCTTCTTACAACCGCACACGTCATTTTAGAAATCATGGACTTACAGTAGTTTTCATCATGTGATAATCATGGACATGCCGAGATACATCTCCCCCTCCCTACGTGGCATATATCGTTTGCATATAATTATATATTTTTGGTAGAGACAGGTACGTCCACACACATTTCAGGCCAGGTTATATTTGGATGTCTAGGCATGGTTTAGGATTTCTTCGAATTCTAGATTTTTTATTTTTTATTTTTTGCTTTTGAAATGTTTAGGCGTGGTTTGAAATGTTGTCACATTTGAGAATTAACCTGAAAATTGGTATTTTTGGCTTCGTCAATTGGAGGTGAAGCTTTACTAGTAGTAACAATGTTGTGTTTGTAGCATCTTAATGCTTTGAGTAGAGTTTATGATAGGCATTTAATTCACGAACTTTGTGTCATTCCATGGTCGTTTCGAGTTGCAACGTCAAGAACATGAACAAGTAGTCGATGCAAGTGGAGTGGAGTGCTGTTGGTGCCTCCTTTATAATCTCATGCACATGGGCAGGGTTCGATTCCTGTAAGCACCCATCCCCCTCTCCAAGTCCCCTAGGATAGAGATAGAGTAGATTAGGATTAATGAATGACAAAAAAAAAAAAAAAAAAAAAACAAGTAGCGATATTTGGAAAACCCTAAGTGGCCTAGGCTGATAGATATTTGCTATGAAAGAAAACTGGAAAAAAATCCACCAATCAATAAGTCAATCACATGAGGCACAAAGTTTATGTGGAAAACCGTAAATGGGAAAAAACCAAGGGAAGGAGTCATGCAGGAGAATCAATAAGGGCTTAGCACCAGCCGGTCCACTTTTTGTTGCCAATACACCGCGAACTCCACCCAATTTTCAAAATGCACCGAAAACTCCAAGAAGCACAGAAAATGTGGCGGCTGTTCCGACTCTATCTCTCTCTCTCTCTCTCTCTACCCATTCCACATGGGCACAATCTCTCTCTCTGCTCAACTCCCCAAACCATATGAAAGTGCCTAAATTCTAGGGTACTCTATCAAAGTGCCTAAATTCTAGGGTATCCTATCAAAGTGCCTAAAATCCTAGGTACCCTATGAACAGGGCCGGCCCTGAGATTATAGAGGCCTAAAGCGAATTTTAATAAATTGGCCCCTCAGTTTTTTTTCCCCAAAATATTCAATATAGGTAACTAGTAAACATGGTATTTTAGCTTCGTAAGTTGACTAAAACAAAATTTTAAATTTTTTTTTATACCATTATGATAGAAGGAATCAAAATAACAAGTCATGCTCATTTTCTAACTAATCACATTGTTAATTTTAATTGTAAGATAGTAATATTTATAACAAGAAGAGAATTCTTTAACATTTTTAATCTAATAGAAAAATAAGAAAAAGAAATATAAAAGACTAATTGATTTTCTGCCAAAAGGAGCTAATAGAAAAACATCTATATATAATAAACAATTTATATATTGGAGTGGGCCCTTGATTTTTGCTTAATTTTTTGGGCCTAAAGCGGCCGCACCTCCCGCTTTAGGCCAGGGCCGGTGCTGCCTATGAAAGTGTTTAAACCACTAAAAATCCTATAATAGAAAAAACACCTTAAAGTTAAAACCCAGGGTACCCTATGAAAGTACCTAAAACCCTAGGGTACCCTATGAAAGTGCCTAAATCACTAAAACCCTATAATAAGAAAGTGCACCCTAAACATAAACCTAAAAAAAGAGAGTAATTGACCTTAATGACGATAAATATTTGTTTTCTAACCTTAATGATAAATTTTAAATTCTTAAATGTACGGTCTAAATTCTTAAATGTACAGTCTAAATTCTAAATGTACAGTCTAAATTCTAAAATGTACATTCTAAATGTACGGTCTAAATTCTAAAATGTACATTCTAAATGTATAGTCTAAATTCTGAATGTACATTCTAAATTCTAAATGTAAGGTCTAAATTCTAAAATGTACATTCTAAATTTAGGGTACCCTACAGTTTAGGGTACCCTATGAAAGTGCCTAAACCTAAACCTTAGGGTATCCTATGAAAGTGCCTAACATCCTAGGGTACTTTATGAAAGTCCCTAAACCACTCAAAACCCTATAATAGAAAAGTACACCCTAAGTGTCTAACCCCAAAAAAGAGTGATTGACCTTAATGGAGTTAGTGGTAATTAAAAAGAATGATTGGAGTTAGTGGTAATAAATATTTGTTTTTTGTATTGGCCTGTAATAAACTCAATCAATAAGTCAATTCATAATTCTCTTATTTTTAATTAAAAATTAACTTATGCTTTGCTCATGCTCTGATTTGCCCATGTATAGAGAGTATCTATTGTTTTGCCACCGCTTCTGTTTTGCCACCTCTTCGTGCTCTGAATAAAGTATTACATCCCTTACCAGTCGTGTTTATAGAGTTTTTGGTTCAACACTTTGGTCATGTTCTTTTCAATTTCTGCTCCAAAGATGATCAAGAGAATAATACCCCATCGTAGTTCACAACAACTTCTAGACTTTCTATTCCCAAAATAACACACTGATGTTGAAAGTGAATCGTCAAATTTAATGGTCTAATTCATGATCCAGTTACCACAAGTGACGGATATATGATTTTTCAAGCCACTAATTGGATGATATTTGGGTGCAATATAACTTCCCATATGAAGCACTCCTTAGAGATATGCTCTATGGAGAAAAGGTGGGTTAATGGATGAGATTTGCTCCTGATCCATGGTGCCCTGCAATTAAGATTAGGATGGGTATGAAAAATATTTCTAGTTCAAGTATCTTTTGTGACTGAATATATTGCAATGTTATGAAGAGTTGAAGAACTTCTCACTACCACACCACGACATTATCCTGACCCTGATTTATATATGAGACCAGTGGTAGTAATATGTGAAGAACACTTCGCTCTTGTTGTCGTAGACACACAGACGTGTTTGTTCAGGTGTTAGTCAACAGACATGCTAAGAAACATCTCGCCCTCCCTTTGTGGCATATCTCATTTTCATACTACTAGTATTATTTTGGTGGAGATTGGTAGGTCCGGATGCATCTCAGGCCATCTCATATTTGGATGTTTAGGCCTGTTCATTTTTGTCTTTTTTTCTCTTGAAATGTTTAGGCCTGGTTTGAAATCTTGTCACCTTTTAGAATAAACCCGAAAAAAACGATCTTTTGGTTTCGTCAATTCAAGGTGAAGCTTAAACAATGGGCTCTGCTACTGAAGCTGCTTACTTAACAATGGTGATAGATTCTGCAAATGGCACTGAATATGGGACACCTGAGTTATATAAAGCATTGCTGCCACTTCCTTTGCTACCGTCTTCTTTCAGTTCTAAAGTAAATCCAGAGGCTAAACTCGATCTATCTTTCTGGCTTAGCCGAACTCCTCGCCTGGGGTGACTGAAGGATATTCTGATTCAAGCTTTTCTAGTTTTAACAATGCTATGTTTGTAACATCATACTTAGATGAGTAGAATTGATGATAGGCATTTAATTACAAGCTTTGTGATGTTCCTTGGTCGTTTTGTGTTGCAAGGTGCGGAACATGAACGAGTGATAGATATCCCAAAAATCGGGGGTTGGACGCTGAGACTTGAGAGGAATGGAAACAGGTTCTGTAAATGTTGAAGAGATGTCAAAGGCAGGGTATTTTCATATTTGGCTTTGAACCCCATGAAACTTTCTTATGTGTTGTACTATTTAGGAAAATAACCATATGTTTTGAATCATCTGTGCATTGGCAACTTAGAGCGTGGCCTAACCAAAATTGGATAGCCAAAAGTTGCCACATCAGCTTTTGGTTAGCCATTTAGAGGTTGTTAAAGTTAGCAATGTCAAGTTTCACACTGGTGTGGACCTCCATCACTTTTTCAAACTTGAATAATCAAAACTTGCACCATTGCTTTAGTATTAACTATTTCTTTAAATGGTATTATGAAAATATTATAAAACAAAATAGTTTTTTTTTGGGGGAAATTTAAAAAAAAAAACCAGTTTTTGAGTTAAAATATTTTTTTTATAAAGTTTCTTTTAGTAGAAACAGATTTCGAAAAAAAATAGTACTTGATTAAAAACAGTTTTAGTGTAAAAAATGTTTTCCAAAAAAAATTGTGTTTAAAAGTTGAGTAAAAAAGTGTTATTTAAAAAAACTATTTCTAAATTTTTTTAAAAAAAAAAACTTTTTCCAAAATCAGCTTTTAAAAATAATTTTTTTGAAAACATTGGGGGGGTGAGAGAGAGAGAGAACGGAGAAGATTTTTGTCATTTTGTGTAATGATGGGATTACTTGATTGAGTAGACATAGTCTACTAAATTTGGTTATTGGCAAAAGAATGCTAGTTTTGGTTATCCAAGAGCCAAAATTTGAATAGTTGCTAAGAGGTTGCGTTGCTAAGTTTGGTTATTCCAATGTGAACTCTTTTTTGAACAAACATTGCTAACGTTAGCAACTTTTTAGTTTTAGTTAGGCTATTATAGATGCTCTTATATTACATATAAATCTTGGAAATATAAAGGGAAAAAGAAATAAGTGATAATTCTTTCTTAGGTGTAAAAGTGAAAACAATGAATTGAGGAGTAAAGTAATTATTTTCTATCTTTTTCCATTAATGTAATTTCTATAAATGGATGAATTTGATATTTAAGGTGTTTTGAAATTTAAAGACTAAAATGAAAATATGAAACTTAATAATTCTTCGGTTTATCTATCGTTTAAAGCATACGACGATTAAAAGAAAATCTAAGAAAAATAGGTAAAATAGTTATTATACACTTTACCAAACTATTTTTATATTTAATTTCCGCTTTTCAGGTTCTGGCCGGTTACCTTTCAAGTTCTTGTTTTATTAGAAAATCCAATGAGGATTTAGTTAATTTGATTTAGTCTTTACACTTGAGAATCAGGGGAAAAAATTTCCTTGAAGGAAAGGTAATAAAAGTACCAACAAGAAAGGAAATAGAAAGGGAAGATGAAATGATTAATTATTCACTTCTTTACCTTTTTAATGTGCTGTAATATTCTATTTGCCCTTTTCCTCATCTATGTAAAATCAAATAGGGAAAACAATTATGCTTCCAGATTTCTTTCTTTAAAAAAATGTTATTTAAAAAACTGTTTCTAAATTTTTTTGAAAAAAAAAACTTTTTCCGAAAACAGTTTTTAAAAATAATTTTTTTGAAAACATTGGGGAGGGAGGGAGGGAGAGAGGGAGAGAGAGAGAGAGAGAACGGAGAAGATTCTTGTCATTTTGTGTAATGATGGGATTATTTGATTGAGTAGATGTATGGTCTACTAAATTTGGATATTGGCAAAAGAATGCTAGTTTTTGTTATCCAAGAGCCAAAATTTGAATAGTTGCCCAGAGGTTGTGTTGCTAAGTTTGGTTATTCCAATGTGAAATTTTTTTTGAACAAACATTGCTAACATTAGCAACCTTTTAGTTTTGGTTAGGCTATTATAGATGCTCTTATACTGCATATAAATCTTGGGAAATATAAAGGGGAAAAGAAATAAGTGATAATTCTTTCTTAGGTGTAAAAGTGAAAACAATGAATTAAGGAGTAAAGTAATTATTTTCTGTCTTTTTCCATTAATGTAATTTCTATAAATGGATGAATTTGATATTTAAGGTGTTTTGGAATTTAAAGATTGAAATGAAAATAAGAAACTTAATAATTCTTCGGTTTATCTATCGTTTAAAGCATACGACGATTAAAAGAAAATCTAAGAAAAATAGGTAAAATAGTTATTATACACTTTACCAGACTATTTTTATATTTAATTTCTGCTTTTCAGGATCTAGCCGGTTACCTTTCAAGTTCTTGTTTTATTAGAAAATCCAATGAGGATTTAGTTAATTTGATTTAGTCAGAAGGAGTTACGTGCTTTATTTACACTTGAGAATCAGGGGAAAAAATTTCCTTGAAGGAAAGGTTATAAAAGTACCAACAAGAAAGGAAACAAAAAGAGAAGATGAAATGATTAATTATTCACTTCTTTACCTCTTTAATGTGCTGTAATATTCTATTTGCCCTTTTCCTCATCTATGTAAAATCAAATAGGGAAAACAATTATGCTTCCAGATTTCTTTCTTTATTGGTTAATGCAAGACTAAGGATGACAACTAGTATCCATAACATGTTTAGACATCAAACTTTCAATCAGGTATACCTGATGGGTTTTTCTCGATTAAATTTTCATGATCTGAACCGTCCAATGTGTTTAAAAGGTGTTTTTAAGAGTTCCCGTGAGAAATCAGTGAAAATAATACCAGGAAGGGCTTGATTCGATCTGTTTTCGATAAAAATGTATACCTTAATTGAAAACTGATCGAATTAAGCCCTTCCTGGTATTATTTTCACTCATTTCTCACGGGAACTCTTAAAAACACCTTTTAAGCCCTTCACTGATCATATGTATATACATTTTTATCGAAAACTGATCGAATCAAGCCCTTCCCGGTATTTTTTTTCCACTGATATATATTTCTTGTGTGAACCCCTAAAAATACCTTTTAAATACATTGGACGGTTCAGATAAAAAATTTGATCGGGAAGTTGGAGAATTTTAGGAGTCCCTGATGGGAATCCCATCAGGTATACCTGATTGGAAGTTTACTGCATGTTTTGAGAACATATTTTTTAAGAGCAATGTGACAGACACTAAATAAACATATGTAACTAACACTTCAATGCATGACGGGATACATGAATTGGTTTATTCCTTAAAAGAGCGCCACATGCACATGTAGGTTTTATTTTCATAATCTTTTCATTTAACGAATGGAGGTGTAAACATGTCATCCTTTTACGTCGTTCCATGGTCCAACTTATTATCACTTATAAGTTAGATTATCACATTATCAATATTTTAATTATTCACTTAAAAACATAAAATAAATTGGATAGTATTTGCTTTAGTCTTTTTAACCTATAATATTAGTTCAGGCTCTTTGTTAACTGAATACCTTATTATATACTCCCTCCGTCCCTTTTTAAGTGATCTAATTGGGAAACGTGTAATTTTGCGGACGTTTAAAAATGTTGTACTTTCGTATATCGTTTTAAAATTTTTTTTGCACCAAATTAAAGTATTCAATGAGCACTTTAATTTGGTATAAAACAAATTAAAAAGTTATATAGAGAAATATGTTTTTTAGGGGTTTGAAATTGCACGTATTCCCGTATGAATCACTTAAAAAGGGACGGAGGGAGTAGTTAATATCTATATTAATCTTAATCATTCTACAAAAACTCTCTTGAATTAGCTGTTTTTATAAAGGGTAATTTTACAATTTCAAGCAAGAGAAAAAAAAATTGGAGCTTAAAATAATTTCATTTTTTTAATTAAATAAGAAAGAAAAGTTAGATAAGTGATTGTTCCTAATTGATACAAAATATCATTCATCAATTTTTAAAGTAAATAAAATAAATAAATAAATGAAATAAACAAACAAATAAATAAGATTCTATGTCTGCAAGGAACGGAGGATGTAGTCGCTCTATAAATACCCATTCACAAAATATATGTGGACATTGTAGCATATAGCCGCTTCCTTTGCAGGGCTTTGTCAATAACTGCATCATGATTTCATCAGATAACAACGATAACGAAGACGAAGAAGAAGGTGACGAAACCGAAGACTATTCTACTTTTTATTATTGCTTCAGTGATTTACCAAATTAAGGTTTGCAACTTCTTTCATCTAAGATTTATATTCTTTCATCTTAGTGTTTCATTGATGATAGATGGACAATTGCTAATGTCAACAAGTTATAATAGAAATGTTTGAAGACAAGATAAGTTTCTTTTGATCTCCAAAAAAGAAGAAAAAAGGGAGTGCCAGAATCTTTTGCTAGAATACCTATGGAAATTGATTTTGGCGCTCTCCAAATTACTAAGCGCACTTCAAAAAGGGGAGTGCCAGAATCAATCTCCATATGGACTTGGTTTTGGAACTCCCTTCATGGGTGTGGTCAGTAATTTGGAGATCAAAAAAATTGCGAGGACTCTGCCATGCCTTAGAAATGCCAAGGCACCGATCTCAGTGGTCCCACGACGTGTTTTGGACGGTCCAAATTTGATCATACTAGGATAGTAAAAATAGCCAAAGCACCCTTTGGCACCACTCAAATCTGGACCGTCCAAAACACATTTGGACGGCCGAGAACTGGTCGGCAGGCCCTGCCCTTCCTAAGAGACGGCAGAGTCCCCGAGTTTGACAAAATCACTGTCTTTGTAAACATATTGAAAAGTATAATAAGTGCACTGAATTACTTTTTTTTTTTTTTTTGTACTTAGTATGTGCCCACGACAGCAAGACCCTTCGATACTTCGGGGGGATTTGTTTGATCGTATCTTCTGTGTTCTGCGGTTGAGTGAGGGTGAGAGGAGACCTTGAGAGGTGCAATCAAAACAAGAGGACACAGACAAGGAGCCAGACCTTTAGAGCGGAAATCTATATCGACTCCTTCACAAATCCAACTTCACCTACAAGCGAGTCTGTTCCTCCTTCCAAAAAACTCACCCTAGAGCCTCACTTCCCTCTATTGCACCTCTCAAGGTCTCCTCTCACAGGGGAAGATAAATTTTCACAATGAAAAGAAGCAAAACGATCGAGCCCACCACAATTTCCATCCCAATCTACATTATCATGGAAATTCTGAGCAAACTACCCATCTTCACAATCTACAATTGCAGGTGCGTATGTTTTTTTTTTTGTCCGCAACTTAATTTCAGATCCTCAATTTGTTCGACTCCATCTCTCTAGATCAAGGCCCTCCCTAGTTCTTCCCAAGTTTTATTCTATTGATCCATTTGCTGTGGATAGTTGCATAAATGGGGATATTCGTGTACCCAGTAAAACCCTTCCGAAATTCAAGCCTAAATGTGATGCTCCCACTAAGGGGTTGGACGTTTTGAGTTCTTGCAATGGTTTAATCTTCTTCCACTGCACTTGGACTTATGACCCATATGTTATATGCAATCCCGTTATCAATGGGTATGTGATTGTGCCCCAAATAAGAAAGGCTTTTTAGGATCATTGCAGTTCTGGGTTTGGATTCTGCTCGGGGACTAATCAAATACAAAGTGTAGAATATCCTTATATAGCTGTTCCTTTCTTTTATATGCATCATGGATAACTCTATTTGTTTTTGAAGGTTAAATGACATGTTTTACTCATTGGTTGCCTTATGCCAGTTGATTTCGATCTATCCAGATGCAGTCACGTCCTATAAAACTTACCTTTAAATTTGAAGTAAAAAGGGACGAAAACGGCTTCAATGGTTCTACTCTCCCAGATCACCTGGATGAGTCTCCTCAGCAACCTGTAGATGTCGTTACCTCTCAAGAGGAAGAAGACCATAGTGCTGCAGAGGATGAAGATAATCAATCGGGTGAAGATGATTCTGAAAAGCAATTGGTGGTATGACCACAGGTGAAGATTACCAACCCCTTTCTTTCCTCAAAATATATCAACCCCCTTTCACTCTTCCAAGGGGTCGCCGTCCGTGGGGGCTTTCACCGTCCAATGTGCTGAGTGCTTTAAATGGAGATTGATACCGACAAAGGAAAAGTACGAGGAAATACGGGAACACCTGAAATATCATGTGAAGACTGAAGATCCACCTGACATTTGTCAAGATGGCAGCAGGCTGTGGGTTATTGATAAGCCTAATATTGCTCAGCCTCCTCTAGGGTGGCAGCTGTGAAAGTATCCTACTGCAATCCTCTATTTTAGGCAGTTTATCGAGATCAAGTCGGGACCAAATCGGGATTGTATTGTGATCAAATATTATAATCGTTTCCTTTTTTAGGTGTAGTTTTTCTCTATTTAAACATGTAATAGTTTCATTATTTTGTATTCCGATTATCAGTAATATATCAGTTCTTCTCTTCTTTAGTTTGTCATAGCAGCGGCTTTTAAGGATCAGAGGTGAAGGAGGCACTAGGTTTGCTGATGTGTACGTATCTTAAGGGTTTTTTCCATTGTTTACAGCATAGGAATCCCAAATTAAATATGTTACCTGTAGCTGGCCTTGTTTATTTGGTTGTTAAGGTTCAATTTTGTCTTGAAAGGCAACTTTGAAAAGGTGATCAAAATATTTTCTAATCCTTTTGAATATCGAGCGCACACACAAGGGAAAGTTAAATTTTCAATTATGTCGATTATGGAGATCATCTTCCCCTGGTTGATCCCAAAAGAGAGGCCAATTAATGACTCATTTTCTCATAACTTTGTCCCGTTTTGTTTGTTACAGACACACCATTTCGAATACACCTTTCAAATACACCATCCAATAACATGGAGTCCCACAATCTATTTTAAAAATTTGAGCTGCTACTGTTATACCTCAAAATGTGTAAATTAGTCATGGAAAAAATCTGATTGATTGGATATCAAGAAGTGTTTAATTTGAAACAACTGATTAAAGGAAGGATTTTAATTGTTCATCATTTCTCAAGAAATTTGTAAAATATTAAAATTGCTACCCATGTCCGGTTAACCTAATTCTTTGCATGAATAATTTTCATAACAAGATCCACAAAATGAACGATTTAGATTGTCAAGATATATTGAGAAAGTCACTGTATTAGTTGGTGTGTTAATTTGAAATATATATGTGTTCACACTTTTTGTTTTTAGAAATCCAGCAAGGATTTATTTAAGTTGTGATTAAATGTGATTAATGTGGTATTGTGGTTGACTATTAGTCGGTGTTGTGTGAATAAAGAAGAGATTTCCAATGAGATACTAGTGAAATGAAAAGTTTTAAGGGTTTGATTTACACGAGTAGAGATGATATATGCATAGTTTGGCAATTTGTACTGCATATAAAACTTGGGACATATAAAGGAAAAAGAAATAAGTAAAAGTGATTATTTTTCCTTAGATGTAAAAGTGAAAACAATGAATTGACGAGTAAAGTAATTATTATTTTTTGTCTTTTTCCATTAATGTAATTTCTATAAATGAATGAATTTGATATTTAAGGTGTTTTGGAATTTAAAGAATGAAGTGAAAAATAAGAAACTTAGTACGTAAGTCTTTCATTTATTTATCGTTTCAGGCATACGACAATTAAAAGAAAATCTATGGTAAATAGGTAAAATAGTTATTATACAGCTGACTACTTTTATATTTAATTTCCGCTTTTCAGGTTCTGGTTACCTTTCAAATTCTCATTTTATTAGAAAATCCAACGAGGATTACTTAATGTGATTTAGTTAAAAGGAGTTAATGTGCTCTATTTACACTTGAGAATCAGGGAAAAAATTTCCTTGAAGGAAAGGTTATAAAAGTACAAAACAAGAAAGGAAAAAAAGGGAAGTTGAAATAATTATTCACTTCTGTACGTCTTTATTGTTCTGTAATATTCTATTTTCCCTTTTCATCCTTTATGTAAAATGAAACAAGGAAAAAAAATTATGCTTCCAAATTTCTTTCTTTATTGGTTAATGCAAGATTAATGACAAGAATTGGTATCCATAACATGTTTAGAGGAATTGGGGGATGGTGCTGTCCCTAAAGGGACAGCATCCATGTTGACCCTAATTTGGGCCGTCCGTGCTCGGCAATGGACGGCTCGGATTTGTTTGGTAGCGGACGGTTCGGATGTGTTTGGACAAGATGTGATCCGACCCGTCCATCGCTGAGCACGGACGGCTCAGATCGGACAACATGCATGTTGTCCCCAAAGGGCAACATGCACCCCGGATCCTGTTTAGAGAGCGTATTTTAAAAGAGCAATGTGATAGACACTAACTATACACAATTCAAAAAAATATATACATGTCACTAGCACTTCAATGCATGGCAGAATACATGGATTGGTTTATCCCTTAAAAGAGCGCCACATGCACATTTACTCTACTGTATTATTTAGTTTTTATTTTCATAATCTTTTCATTTAACGAATGGAGTTGCAAACAGGTCATCCTTTTCCGTAGCTCCATGGTCCAATGATTTATACATTAGATTATTACATTATGAATATTTTAATTATTCACTTAAAAACTTAAAATAAATTGGAAATTATTTGGTGCAGCTTTTGGTGCCTATAATATTGGTTCAGGCTTTTTGTTAACTTATAGAATAGCTTACTATAAAGTTAATATCAAGATTAATCTTAATCATTTTACGGAAACACTCTTGAATTAGGTGGTTTGTTTTTATAAAACGTACTTTTACAATTTCAACAGAAAAAAAAATACAAATTTGAGCTTAAAATAATCTCAATTCTTTTGTTTAAATAAGCCAGAAAAGCTAGATAAGTGATTTTCCTAATATCATTCATAATTTTTTTTTAAAGTAAATAAGAATCTAAGTGTGCAAGGAACGGAGGCTGTAGTCACTCTATAAATACCCATTCACAAACTATATGTGGACAACGTAAAACAAACCCGCTTCCTTTTTGTAGGGTTTTGTCTATAACTGCATCATGATTTCATTAGATAATAACGGTAGCGGAGACAAAGAAGAAGGCGACGAAACAGAAGACAAAGCCCATTCTATTTTCAATTATTGCTTCAGTGATTTACCAAATTTAGGTTTGCAACTTCTTTCATCTAATATTTATATTCTTTCATCTTAGTGTTTCAATGATGATATACACAATCCGTAATTTCTACAAGTGATAATAGAACTGTTTGAAGATCAGTTTTTTCTCATCTCAAAAAAAAAAAAAAAAAAAAAAAGGAGAAGTACCATAATCTTTTGCTAGAATATCTATTGGAAATTAATTTTAGCGCTCTCCAAATTACTAAGCGCGCTTCAAAAAGAGGAGTGCCATAATCAATCTCCATATATATTTGATTTTGGAACTCTCTTTTTTATTTTTTAGTGCAATTAGTAATATAGAGATCGACAAAATCACTATCTCTTTAAAAATATTACAAAGTGTAAAAAGTGTACTGGATCACGTGTTTGTTTTTTGTTCTTTCGCATTTTGTGTGTGCCCACGCCCATTGAGTGATTGATAGGAGGTGGGGCTGCCATGTTATTTGGAAAATATTGAAGGAGTTTTATGTGTAATTTTAGGAGTTAGCGTCTATAAAGGAAGGGGGGAAATGGGTTAGTTGGCACTATTTGGCGTCCTCTTGCCTTTCATCTCCTTTAATTGTTCTTCAATTGTAATCAGTTCAAACCTTGTAATCGATAACACAGTTCCATATCCCATTTCTATTTTCTTGTGTTTATCAGTGATCCACATTCGCAGGGGAAGAGAAGTTTTCACAATGAAAAGAAGCGGAGCGCAGGTACAAAAGAAAAGAAGCAGAAAGATCGCGCCCACCACAATATTCTCCATCCCAATCTACATTCTGATGGAAATTCTGAGCAAACTACCAGTTTTCACAATCTGCAATTGCAGGTGTGTATGTTCATTTTTCCGCAACTTAATTTCAGATCCTCAATTTGTTCGACTCCACCTCTCTAGATCGCGATCCTCCCTCGTGATTACCAACGTTTATTCGGTCTTTTCTCTCTACTTAGTAGAATCTGTTGATCCATTTGTTGTGGATAGTGGCATAAACGGGAAGATTCGTATACCCAGTAACACCCTTCCGAAATTCAAGCCTAAATGTGATGTACCCACTGGCGGGTTGGACGTTTTGAGTTCTTGCAATGGTTTAATCTGCTTCCACTGCACTTCGACTTATGACCCATATGTTATATGCAATCCCGTTATCAGTGAGTATGTGATTGTGCCCCAAATAGAAAAGGCTTTTTACCATCATTGCGGTTCTGGGTTTGGATTCTGTTTGGGGACTAATGAATACAAAGTGTTGCGGTTTTTATCTTCTAGATTAGGGGGTGTGTCAAAAGTGGAGGCTGAAATCAACACTTTAGGGACTAAGTTGTGGAGGAGAGTTGGAGAAGCTCCACTCTATCTGCGTTGGTATTCCGGTGGTTGCTTTTCGAATGGGGCTCTCCATTGGATTGTCAAGAACACCGAAAATTGTTTTGAATCAATGTGTTGTTTTGATTTTGGGAAGGAGCAATTCCAGCCATTTCCAGTGCCATCTGAATTTCGTGGACTTCCTGGACAGATTAGAGTGGATGTCATGAGCTTGGGGGTGTTCAATGATGGTTTGTCACTATGTCATCGTCCTTTCGATTATAGGCTTGATATATGGATGATGAAAGATTATGCGGTGCAGGAGTCTTGGACAAAAGTTTTTGTCATTAACCCATTGGTGGCACCTGACGTGAACCTTAATTATGAACCATTAATGGTTTTGAAAAATGGGGATATTTTGATGTTATTTGCTTCGTCCTTCATGGTTTCTTTTGATACAAGGAACAAAAGTTACAGAAAGGTTAAGGTCAAGGGGATTCGAGATAGCATTAGAGCGTTGACATACATTCCAAGCTTTGTTTCAATAAAGAACGCTGCCACAGGGAGAGACTCCTAAGGTACTCGTGAATTCTGATGAATTGCACTAGTCTTAATCAGTTCATCGTATGACAATGCTTGTGTCATTTTTTCGTGTCTTTTGTTTTTTTTTTCAAATAACATAGATGTGCAGAAAGCTATTCTGGCTGAAAATTTTTTAGGCACCTAAGAATCTGAGAGTGGGAAACTCTGGTGCAAAATCAAACCCTTCTCTCCATTATTTTCTGTCACACAAAAGCTTGGATTAGTGAATTACAGAGGAACCATGGGTAGGAACTTTATTTCATTGGAACTTATGCACTTCCTAAAGTGAAATTGGTCAGGGCAGCTTGTTTCATATTCTACTTCAACATATGCACGAGTTACCTCTATGTAAAAGGAATGGACTTTAGCCATAGCCTTGTGAATTGACACAATTTTCACATGTAAGTGCTTAGGTTAGATTAGTTAGATTACCTTCTAGGTATAGAATAAAATAGACTCTTGATAGTTTCCTATTTTCTTCTGTAACATCTGTAATCTACTTAATTCGTTTATTGGTTGCATGTGTAGTTAGTCTTCATGTATTTCATATTGACAAGACAAATACAATGAAAATGGAGAACCCTTTTAGTTCATTATTCGATCACTTTTTTTTTTTAAATGAATTTCCACCTTGTAGAGAGTAAATGTATATATATTACATCTATTACCAGTTCTGTTTTATGCAGTTTTGTTTTAAACGCTTCTTGGTCATATTTTTTCTTTTTCATTTGCAATTTCAATTTCTAGTGCAAAGAAGGTCGAGAGAATAGTACCCTATGGCAGTCAACACACACTGATGTTGAAAGTGAATCGTCATGTGTTTTGAAATTTAATCGTCTAATTCATGATCCAGTTACTACGGGTGACTGATATATGATTTTTGAAGTCACTAATTGGCAAAAATTTGGTCGCAATATAAGTTTTCATATGAAACAATCCTAAGAGATATGCTCTAATGAGAAAAGGTGAGTGCATGGATGAGATCTGCTCCCAATCCATGGTGCCCTGCAATTAGGAGATTAGGATGGGTATGACGAATTTTTCTAATTCAAGTATCCTTTGCTCTGAATCTAGTGCAGTGTTATCAATTGTTGAAAATCTTCTTACTACCGCACACAATGCGACTTTATCCTGACCCTATGCACACGTCATTTTAGAAATCATGGACTTACAGTAGTTTTCATCACGTGACAATCACAGACATGCCGAGATACATCTCCCCCTCCCTACGTGGCATATATCGTTTACATATAATTATATTGTTTTGGTAGAGACAGGTACGTCCAGACACATTTCAGGCCAGGTTATATTTGGATGTCTAGGCATGGTTTAGGATTTCTTGGAATTCTAGATTTTTTATTTTTTATTTTTTTTTTTGCTTTTGAAATGTTTAGGCGTGGTTTGAAATGTTGTCACATTTGAGAATTAACCTGAAAATTGGTCTTTGGCTTCGTCAATTGGAGGTGAACCTTTACTAGTAGTAACAATGTTGTGTTTGTAGCATCTTAATGCTTTGAGTAGAGTTTATGATAGGCATTTAATTCACGAACTTTGTGTCATTCCATGGTCGTTTCGAGTTGCAACGTGCAGAACATGAACAAGTAGTCGATATCTGGAAAACCCTAAGTCGCCTAGGCTGATAGATATTTGCTATGAAAGTAAACTGAAAAAGAATCCGCCAATCAATAAGTCAATCACACGAGGCACAAAGTTTATGTGGAAAACCCTAAATGGGAAAAAACCAAGGGAAGGAATCATGCACGAGAATCATCGTATGAAAACAAATAATCTTACTCAATGTTCGTGTAAATTTTCACCATGAAGCCCAAGACCTACTTACCGAATCCACGGTAATCACAACCTTGCATGATTTCTGAATCTTGAATCCTCAAGCCTTCCAAGCGATTGTCTTTCGAACTCCACGAAAGGAGTACCAACTACCAAATAACTAGTCAACGTTCAAATAAAATGAAACTAAGTAATAATGTGAAGTTCAACGTTCAAAGTTCAAATAAAATGACACTAAGGAGTACCAACTACCAAATAACTAGTCAATTACTAAGTTCAAACTTCAAAATAAAATGGAACTAAGTAGTATTAGGGCTTGTAAAAGTTTCGATTGTGTAAGCCGTAAAGTGTTGGGTATGTTTTGTTGTTTGTATACCGTATATATATAGATAACTACACTAAACTCCCTTAAATTCTATTAGGATGACACTAAAGCCCTTAAATTTCTAAAATCGCATATTTTACTTGACTAATGGTCCGATTAATCGCCGCCTTTCTCCGCGTTACTCTGCCTAGCTTATTATTCGCTCCTAGCCCGCCTAGCCGATTAATCTCCACCTTGCTCTGCCTTATGGCCAATTAATTAGCTGGCCGCCCTTTCAAATGCCTCGACCCCTAGGCGCGGCGGTGCCTAGGCGCCAATTAATCGGCCGCCTCAACCGCCTTTTAGAACACTGACTCGAAGATTGATTGTGTTGATGTAGAATAAACCTCTTGAAGATGATTGTTTAGCTCCAAGACTCCATTGACCTCAACCACTCTTCAAGATACCCAAACCCTAGCTGCCACAAGCGTTTGGAGATGGAAAATATATGTGCTCAAGGTTAAAATGGCACTAGGTCACGTTTCTTTGTTGATTTTCTTCTTGTCTCGGTTGCATTCATCGGGTCATTTTTCCTGTACTTTCCTATTTTTTTCTTGATAGCATGTTTTTTTCTAGTGTTTTTTAAGTAGAATAAAACTGATTTTTTGAGTTTACGGGCACATGCATCCGCTTTGAAGTTTGTGTTCATTTTATGTGTCAATTAGATAGACATGCTAGATCGATGAAGGGAAAACATGGCGAATAGCGAGAATTGATAAATCAAGTATTTGATGGTTCAAACGTAGTTTAGCTTGTGATATGGAAATTGTTGGATTTAGATGGTGGCTTTGACGAATTGGTTGAATGACATCTGAACTGAATTTATACCATTTTCCAGTATGCTTTGATGAAATGTTCCATAGTATTTTCCAGTATTATACCATTTTTTTGGGCAATGTACCACTTGCCAGTCTGTATATGGATTTCGTTGCATTATATGTGCATCGTTAGGCTGGATGCTGACATTTGTTATGGTTTATTGATACATTGAGGAAGATGGTATTTTTTGCGCAAAACATGATCTTGGTGTTTCTATTGTTCCAGAGGTTACGCCAGTTTGAAACTATGCCGTCCGGTTGACTCCATGGGTTAAACAAACGAAAGGAAGAAAACATAAACCTTTGGCCTCTCCTGCGACTCGGCATTCGAAATCATCGAGAAACCGAAGGTAAGTGGATGCTCCTATGACTAGGTAGGTTAAGGAAACCAAAGCTAGTGATGTAGAGGTTGACATGACACCATATAGGAGTAGCTTTGGTGGAATTATCAAGGAAGTGCTGAAAAGAACACCGTTTTGATAGATCATAAAAATGGCTCATGTATGATTTTGTCTGTTGAGGTGGCGTTGTTGGCTTGTTACGTTGGGGCATATTTTAACATATTTACTGTGTTATTTGTTACAGATTTTACCATAATCATTGAAACAAGTATTTTACCGTGATTCAATGAAATAATTCGTATGAATTAGCCATGTTAATGAAGTTTACCATATTTCTGTGTTATTGGTCAATGTTTTCACCATAACCATTGAAATATTTTGTGAACAAGTTTTTTTTACCATGATTCAATGCAACCATGTTAAAATGATGGAGTTCATGAGCCAGTAATGATGGTAAAAATCAAGTAATCATGGTAAAAATCAAAATGATACTCCCTCCGTCCCTTTTTAAATGTGTTGCTTCGTAAATCCAACTTATTAAAGAAACGTCATCATTACACCTTTCACATCAACTTTTTCCTCCACTTTACACTATTCACATCAATTTTTACCTCTACTTTCCAAAATTATCCTCCACTTTTACCCATTAACTCTTTACCCACTAACTTTTTAAAAGGGCAAAATGATAATTATACAAACTTTTACCCATTAACTTTTCAAACCACACACTTATTTAGGGACAGCCCAAAATGAAAAGTTAAACACTTAAAAAGGGACGGAGGGAGTAGAGATCATGAGCTAGTAATAATGGTAAAACCCAAGTACAACACATATATATGGTAAAATTTGATACTAACAACAATTATGGTAAGATACCATACAATGATTTAAAAATCTAAAAATTTAAAATCCCCCCTTTTTCGTTGGAAGGAGTTGAAATATTCAAAACCCATGACTTTAGGTAACTACACCTCACATAATTAGGAAAACTACATCCCACCTATCTAGGCAAAAATAATTACATACATTAATATGTATCGCTAAATAAGGGTAGGAAAGGCATTTTACAAATAAAAATGATGAAAACATAACCGTTTAAAATGACAACGATAACAACTTATGTGGTATCTCTAAACAGGATGATTATTTAATTACCTCTAAAACGGGAGATTCAAAGTTTAACTGTGAGGGTTCATTCCGAAGTGAATTGC
Organism: Vaccinium myrtillus; assembly: GCA_016920895.1. Taxonomy (NCBI): domain Eukaryota; kingdom Viridiplantae; phylum Streptophyta; class Magnoliopsida; order Ericales; family Ericaceae; genus Vaccinium; species Vaccinium myrtillus. The sequence continues at coordinate 7,380,340 of CM029270.1, forward strand.
ATTAATAAAAAGATTTGAGGTTTAACTGTGGGGATTCATTCAAAAGTATCGTGTGGCATTGTCTATGTACATAGCACTCACAACTAATAAGTTTTTTTTGTCTTTTTTTTGGTATGTAACTAATAAGTTATCTAAGTTATCTCAATATAAGAATCAAATATGTGTATTGATGTCTTAGGGAGAGCCATTGTAACCTATTACTTGCATTCAATGTTCAGCCTGGTGCACAATAACGTTCCACTATACAGATTTACAGAATCCCTTGAATTCAAGCAACCATCATAATCTACTAGTTGGTCAATAAGCACCATAAAATTACCTTGGTTTACAGAAATAAGGTCAACACTTTTTCTGATTAGTAGGTAAGATGGAATCCAAGGGGGGTGTTGTGTGGCAAAACGACGTAGTTTTGCTCATTTTCTTGTACACTTCTAAGGGCCTGTTTGGAGAATTAATTTTGGGGGTCAATTTTTTGTAGAGTCGATTTTACTTATAAGGAAGATTGCGCGGCGGGATCGCCCCAAAAAATCAATAAGGCAGGGAATTCTTTCTATACAGTCTATATGCTCTCAATCTCTCATCCCTGGATCCTAGTTAGAACTCATTCACCTTCTTTTTCGTTTGTTGTGTGAGTTATGACTAAATGAAAAACAACTCTATGCGGACAGAGTCTCGACTTTAAATCTTACTGTATCATGCACTCAACAAATAATATCTCTTGAAACAAGGGGACTCTCAAGATGTGCGGGCGGAAGTTAATTCTATTCTTCAATGGTGGTTTTTTTTTTCTCTTTTTTAAAGGGGAATGATCACCATCAACAAAACACAATTATCAACTGTATTCACCCTGTCGTTTCTCTTTAATAAATCACTTACAGAAGACTAATTAGCCTTTCTCAAGACACAATATGTATGGTGGAGCTCAAGAAGAGAATGCATCAATAAAAAGCTTAAATGGGCTCACAAGGATTGAATATATGAAAGAAACACACAAACCGGCTAAAAAATCAAAATATTAACAAATTGCCTTTAATCCTATCCCAAAGGAAATTCAACCATGCAAATTTCCAGACGCAACAGATAAATAAGCAATGCCATAAGTTCCCAATACTTTTTATATTTCAAATATCGAAGATACAAGATTAAACGGGGCAAGAGAAAGACAAAAAAGCCTCTCGAGACCCAAAAGATTGGAAGGTTGATAAGAAGACAACCAAACAATCAAACAATCAAAACGAAAACCTAAACCCCAAAGAGCACCTAAACCTCCCAAAAAGATTGGAATGTTGATAAGAGAAGACAACCAAACAATCAAAACGAAAACCTAAACCCCAAAGAGCACCTAAACCTCCCAAAAAGAAACACACCACCCAACAACAAAAACCCTCACAAACCGAAAGCCAACAAGAACAAAGACCACAACTCGCCTGAAACAACAACCTAAAACAAACCAAAGGGGAGAATTAGAGATCGATTATCATCAACCCTTGCCTTATTAAAGGCTTCCATCTCAGCAATCTTGCTAATGACCTCATTTTCATCACCATCATAGCCAAACCCAAAAATCTTGTTTACTGCCCATATGGCTTGAGCTTCATCTAAAAGAATTATGTTCCTGTTGTTTATATTCCCTGAAGAAATAGAAGCAAATAAAGCAGCAGATGTCACCGCTGACCTTAACACCACACACTTCTTTTTATTTCCCTTTCCCTTGTTTTCACTAAATTTTACTCTATTGTACCCTAGAATACGAAGATAATAAGATCGAATGTGATCTTTCGTGACAACAACAGTGACACCACTGCGAGAAAATATAACACTTTAAACTCACATAGGCCTAAGCCTCCACTAAACAAGCCATTAAGAACAATCAAGTTGCAACTCACAAAAACAACCAAAACTCAAATGAACGTGAAGTGCAATGGTGTTAAACATAAGTGCCATGACAAATTCAATAAAATGTGACAATGACCATCACATCTCAAACTTAATCCATCAGGAGCCAATCTCAATTGGTCTCAAGTCTCATCCAAAAAGAATGCCACTATTATTTTCATGTTTTCAAAATTTCCAATTTTTTAAAACTCTAAACTATGCACAAAGAGCAAATAGAACACTTCGCCAAGGGTTGTTACAAAAAAAAGGCTAGACAGAAACATTACATAAAGTCAAATCTAACCATCAACAGGTGAACAATCTCTTTATACAAGACATACAAAATGAAGTGTAATTACACATTGAACAGCAAATTTGGGAACTGCATTTGCGTCTATTTGATGGTGAAACAACTTATCCACAGTAAACAACAAAAACAATTATACAAAGACCAGTCACTAAGTACTATATTGGCCCTTAGACTTCCTGTGATGGTATGTAAGAGATGTTAAGAGGCAAGCTACCCGTTGAACTAGTAAGAGGAGCATTCAGCAGTGGAGATGTAAAATCATCTTGCTCATCTTGCTCTTCTGCCGTAGAAGCCTCGGCCAAGCGACGCCCGTAAAAGAGCAAAAAGCTCAAAGATTCCAGCCTCGGCTGACCTGCAGGGATCTCACCTTCCAACATGCTAACAACACTAACCATGCTCGGCCTAAGCGCTGGGTCCTCATGTGCACAACATAAAGCCACGCGCACCAACTTCTCCACATCTTCGCTAGTGACTCTCCCCTCGAGCCTGGGGTCCGCAAGTTCAAAGTACCTTCCTTGCTCATGCATCTCTAAGGCGAACATGGGGAAATAAGCAAGTCCTCCAGCAGAAGATGGTGGGAACCCATCACCGATACTTTGATCCTCCTTACTTTTGCTTAGTGATTGTGAAGAGCAGTTTTTTCTTCCACTCACAATTTCAAGCAGTACCATTCCAAAACTGTAAACGTCAGATTTGTCAGTGACTGCAGAGCTAGAAAGCCATTCAGGAGCAAGATATCCACGAGTTCCTCTCATTGTCGTGAATAAACCAGACTGTTCGGAGCTTAGAAGTTTAGACAGCCCGAAATCAGAGAGTTTGGCCTGGAAATTGTCGTGGAGGAGTATGTTCTCAGGCTTGACATCACAATGGATGATCTTCTGCTGGCACCCACTGTGCAAATAAGCAAGTCCACGTGCAGTTCCAAGTGCTATGTCGACCCTTTGTTGCCATTCTAAGACTGGTCCATTCCCAAAGAGGGCGCGATCTAAAGACCCACGGTTCATATACTCATAAACCAACAGTCTTTCACTCCCCTGAGCACAATATCCTCTCAACATGACCAAATTGACATGGTGAATATTTCCGATAATTGCTATCTCGGTGCAAAAATCCTTCTTCCCTTGATTACCATAATTAGTGATTTTTTTCACAGCCACAGGTGTTTTATCGGAGAGTATACCCTTGTACACTGCACCAAACCCTCCTGACCCTATAACAGTCCTGAACTTATCAGTAGCCACCTCAAGCTCTGGATACCCAAATCTGACAGGTAATCCTGGGATGGAGAAGGCCTCCAGGTCCTCTGACGAAGGAAGGGTGGTGAGATCTAAATTTCCAGTCTTAGCGCTAGTAGATCTTCTCCACAAGAAGAATCCCAGAGCTGCTAAAAGGAAAATCCCAATGAAAGGCAAGAGCACTATAGCAACTATGGGAAACCCAAGTGTTTTACCACTATTAGCAGGCGAGGGCCCAACTATTGTCTTAACAAAACCCAAGAGATCATCATTGCTAGAGCTAGACGTAACTGAACCCAACTGGTTTTGAAGGACATAACATGAATTCGTTGAGTTATCATAAAAAATTGCCGAGCAAGAACAGTCCTGCGAGCAGAGATCTTGACAGACAATCAAGTTTACACCGTACTTCGCAGGACTGGTGAAACCAGTAGCAAAATAGTCAACACCATAGCCAAGGCTCAAATATGAGACTGACGAGGAGTTACCTATAGTGCTGTTATTAGTTGAATTACAAGAATTAGACAAGGAATAAGAGCCATCACTTGGCACACAACCAGTTGAATTCTGGCTTTGTGTACTCAATTGGAAGTTCGATGGGCATGAACATACGACATTATTAGATGAAGCATAGTCAGTACACAAACCAAGAGTTCCGCATATAAACGGGATCTGGCATTTAGCATCCGGCCCCTCGAGTACTGGGTTCAAGTCAGTACCAGATAAACTACTAACAATGAACAGGCCAGAATAATCCAACTTGGCAATCGCAAAATCAGATAGAGTCAAGTTCACCTGAATTACGACGACAGCTCCGTTATTACCGAACAGATAAAGACCCGTTTGGTTAATCGCCAAGTACTCCTCCCCCGGGGGACTCGATGTCGTCATCGAGTAAGCGGCAGTATCCATTGATAGCGTCCAGTAAGTAATATTCTGCCACTGCAGTAAAACATCAGAGGCAGTCACTGAAAGCCAGTAACTGCCAACTGACAAGTCAGTACTTGATAAGGCGCTGGACAGAGATCCCCCTACAGGCAGCTTCTGTCCAATCACGATTGTATCTGTTGGATAACTAAAACTCTCCCAAAGAGTAGCATTAGATTGATCGAGCAACACAAGATTCCCAGTCTCAGTTAGCTGCAGTGCAGAAACCGAAGAGTTAAAGGGAGGAGTCGACCATTTAACATTTCCGTCTTGATCTGTGACTACAATACCAGTGACAGAAAGAGTCATGATTCCTGACTGAGTAACAGGTGCATCACGATTAGCGGACCAGATGATGGCAGTGGAAGCCACGTGAACGACGCACAAATAGAAGTTGGTTTCTTGACCGGGAGCATTTATCATAGCTGCTTTGAACGTTCCATTCATGGAGGTCATGAAGCCGATGGAACCATCGATGAAATCGATACCTGAAGCAGAAGTCTTTGGATATATAAAACCTGATGATGGATTAGAACAAGACACAACAGCGAAACATAAGAAGATTGTGGAGATGAATGGAAAGGAACCCATATCAGCTAGAGAAGAAAGGCAAGAGCAACAAAGCAGTGGTGGGGATGAAAATGGTCTGATATAGCTTCCTCCATTTTCTTTTATACACTCTTCATCCCCACTCTGTTGACTATCAAATCAGTCTCTATCTCTCTCTAGTCTCTATCTCTACATGTAGTTGACATTGAGTTGTGGCCCAAGGGAAAAGGATTGTATATTTGAGGATTCCGTTGACTATGAAATTACTCTCTCTGTCTCTCCATGTAGTTGACATTGAGTTGTGGCCCAAGGGAGAGAGATGGAAAATGCTAAGTACCGGACAACTTACCCGAAGGTGAAATCAGTAGTTTAGATAAACGTCTAAGTGAATCTGAACCACTAATTTCACTTTCGGGATAATTTTTCGGAGTACAGAGATCGTATATTTGGGGATTCCATTGACCACGAAATCTCTCTCTTTCTCTCGCGCGCGCATTTCTCGTCTCTATCTCTATCTCTACATCTAGTTGACTTTTTTTTTTGGTACGTCGAAAATATGTAGTTGACATTGACTTGCAAGGAAGAATGATTGTAAACTTTGGGTTTCAGATCCCCTATTCCTCTGTTGTAGTGGGTTTGGACCGTTGGATGGTAAATTTTGTTTTGTGTTTTAAAAATTTGTGTGTGATCCAACGGCCCAAACCCTCCCACAACAGAGAAACATATGGAATTTGGAACAGGAAATCTGGTTCCTATATTTTGGGATGCCATCAACTGGAGTATTGTAATAAGTTGACTTTAGCGCCGGCAACCGAAAGTAAATGCAGTACCTTTCCCAACTAAATCATCTGGAATAAAAAACAACTACTTGTTTTTGGTGGTTTTTGGTTTTTTTGTTCCTTATTCAAATTTTTTTAAATACTAAATCTGGAATGAATAAAACAACACAATGGTTTTTTTCTGGAATAAAAAACAACAACTTGTTCCTGCATTAAATATTCATTCACACAAGCACTATCAATATTCTATCAATGAGAGAGACAAGAAGGTGAAAGAAAAAATATTACGGGTACACCACTCATGCAAACTATCAATATTCTATTTAAATGAATTTTTTTTTTTTGTTATGGTTAATTCGAGAAACATGGACAAATTCGGATCGATAATTTGAAAAACTAATATAGCCCGCTAATTTTTTTTTATTACGGTACACCACCAATATAGTATCTTGTAGGTACCATTCCCGGTGGTAATCATAGCCCGCTAGGAAAAATGAATTTTTCCATTGTATTTTTGTTGGCGGAAATAAAACCGCCGGTAAAGGTTGCCACATCTATTACAAGCGGTAGTCCAAAAAACCCAGTGATAAAACTTTAAATTTTAATATAAATATTTTTATTTTATAAGTATAACTAAAAGTTTGGGTCGTCAGGTGTCGGGGCTCCACACATAAGGTTGTAGGGTTGAAACTTGGGATGAAATTTTTTTCCAGAAAAAGACAACTATTATTACCGGCGGTAGATTACTGCCGTTTATCTTCTCCTAACGGCCATATTGACGGAGGTGTGGGTTTTTAGCATTTTTAATGCCGGAAATATTTTTCCAGCGGTTTTGGGGACTTTATCGGGGGTTTGTTAATGCCAGGAACGGTAAAATTTCTTATAGTGCGTGGCGGTTTATTTGATTTTCATACTGTTATATCTTTTTGGTAGACACAGGTATGTCCAAACGCTTCCCAGGCTAGGTTAAAGTTGAATCTTTATGCCTTATTTGGAATACACAGAAAATCTTATTTTATTTTCCATTTTTTCTTTTCTTTTTTCCCCTTTCTTTTGAATTGTTTAGGCTTGGTTTGAAAAGTTCAAACATTTCACAATTAACACATAGCTATGCATCATGGACACTCGCTTGCCCTATCAGCGTTGGACACTCCGGGACATGTATAGGACACGCACACCCTATGCAGCATATGCAATTAATTGAGTTATTTTGATCTAGGGATACACATCGGTGACACCCGTTTCGCAACATAGATATGGATGGAATCATGACAGGGATCGATTCTAGAGCGCGGGTAAAATCCAATTACCCATGAAAATAATGAAACACATGCTTAGAATAAATCACCAAGAGAGGGTAATTAGCTCGACACTATTGTATAGGGGTTCCTTAACCCTATGTCGAGCTGCATGTTGACCATGAATAGGGTCAAGACAATAAACCAGGCGCCAAGTGAAGGTGTACTAGCTCTGCGGTAGCCACGAAGGGATGTCTTGAGACGTGGCATAGCTAGCTAGTTAAGCTACAAATATAGCTAAGGCACAACATCATGGGACTACATGGTTCAGCTTAGTGCAGCTCGGCACGTACGTGCTGGGCTTTGTACGAGTAATCGGGCTATTTGGAAGCATGGCTAGAACCGCCTTAAGAGTATAGGACGGTGAGGCATTCCAGAAAGTTCTGAGTCGGTCCCTTATGAGATAAGGGGCAATCCCATGATTAAAGGGATTGACATAAGTATTCCTAATACAGTTAGGAATACACAGCCATATAGGAAAGAGTCATTTATGGAAATAAGTCGGAGATCTTGGCACCGCCATACCTAATAGGAAGAAGTCCTATTAGGAAAGGTTTCCTAATACAGATAGGAAACTAGGACACGAGATGCCCAAGCCCATAAGACATCTCCACTTATAAATACACATTACACCCAAGAAGAAAGGTATGTTGTAACATCCAGTTATACGCATTGTTTTCTTTGTTTAATTAGTGATCCACGTACTAACTAACTTAAGAATCAAAGGGTCTTTGCCAATGAGATGCAAAGGTGCTCTAACCCTTGTCTATCTTGCAAAATTAGGGTTCTGGCGAGGAAACACGTGATCAAGACCATACGTGGATTTTTTCCCTGTACAGATTCATTGTATTGAGCTTGATTCGGATTTGTTATCTACCTTACATTATGTAAGGAAAAAAAGTACAAATGCATTAATTTTGATCAATGAAATCTTATTTTCGGTAAAGAGGTAGAAATGCGTTAAATTAAAACACCGCCCCAAAGCCGGTCAACACCTACAAAACCACCGGCTAACAAAACCACCGGCCAAGAAAAACCACTAACAAAAACAAACAAAAAACAAAAAGAGCAGGAAAAAAAAAAAACAGCCGGTGCCATCGTCGTCGTTGTCAGAGGCCTAGATCGGCCTCCCTTTGTTCCAAAAAATAAGATTCCGGTTGCCCAAACTGACCGGAGAGCAGATCCGGCCATGCATTGGGAGTTACTGGCAAATTCAGGAGAGGAAGTGATAAAGGAGAGGAGAGGAGAGGGACAGAGGGGCTGGGGGGGGATGGAGGGGGGGCAGGGGGCAGTAGGATGAAGATCCGGCAGCTCGCATGGCTCTCACATCTCACTCTCTCTATACTCTGCTCTCTCTCGCTCAGTATTATGAAATCTTATTTGTTTCGTTTGTTTCCAGTTGGAATGTTCATCTCATGAATTGCAGCAACTGAATATCTATTCCGTTTATACAAATACATATTTTTTGCCTTGTACCCGTTGTGTCTGTACACGTCATTATTTGTTTATCATTCGTGTCCCGTGTTGTTTGTGGCTTCTTAGCTGAAAAGTGATCTTTGGTCGCCTGGCTGCCATCAACAAACCCGATTAGCAAAATCCTCACCAGAGATCGAGTGCTACAAATCTTTTAAGGGTTTTGTGCTACAAAGTCATGCAGATCGGGTGCTACAAACTCATTCTGACCAGAAATCGAGAGTTCGCTAAAAATTTGCCCAAATTGGAAGTAAGGCAAGACCGTTGGAGATGCACTTAAGTCCTGTCTATATAAATTCTTGGAATCTTGGTTTGGCAGCGGGGATGGTGCAGTGCAATCTGGGCCATCTAATTGTGTTTTCGATGGTACATGGAAGAGTTTTATTTAAATCCGGACCGTCTAAAACATATTTGGACGGCTGACATTCCGCCCTGCACGGTGCAGCGCATTCACTGCGCACAGCAGGGACCCCGGGCTCTGTATTACATAGTACTCCTGTGTTCCATAGTTGATTCTGCTCTTATAATTTATAGGGATATTGCAACCAAAGTGCTTTAGAAATTAGTTACCCAAACTCAAATGGATTTTTTTTTTGGACATATTTACCGAGTCCAAGTACATTAAAATGTTTTCTTAAATAAGAAGTTTAAGTTTTTTGTGAACGATGCCATAAAGGAATTAATTTTCATAAATCCCGCTTGGGTTTGCAAAGTAGGTTGAAGATCATGGATCGAGTAGAGATTAGCTGCGTCGTCAAGAAAGAGGTGAGACACGCAATATATACTTCGCTTGCATGTTATTTTCAAGTTAAATTTCATGAAGACCCCCTCATCTATTTTAACTTTCCATGGACACCCCTAACCTTTAAAATCGTCCATACAGATCCACTCATCTATACGAAATGCAAAAAACCCCTTACTCAGTTAACGGAAGTAAGAAAATGACAAGTTTACCTTCGTAAAAAATTTCGAAGTTAAAAGACAACCTCTTCTCACTCCCTCTCTTCCATGCATCACCTCTCCGCTCCCATTTCTGAGTTCATGAAACTCTCAAAATTGGGTCTTCTGAATTCTATCCTATTCAAAAACCGATCAGAAATACTTCTTTTTTCTCTCTCTCTCTCTCGCTTAAAACCAAGGTTCATCAAACGCCAAATTGTGCTTCAGAAACAAGAAAATAATTATCCAACGTGGTTTGCTTTCAAACACCAAAAACTCTCAAGCAACTAGTCAGCCTCTCTTCCAAGGAGAAGAAATCATTTTAGGGCACTGCTCTAATCGAAATCGGGTTCTCCCTCCAGTGGCGTAGTCAGAAAATCGTACCAATGGTGGACACAATTTTTGTTGTGTAAAAAAGATCTACGTAGTATTTTGTAAGAATCTAACATGCATGCCTTGATTTTCATTCAACTTTTGTTCAAGGGACTTGTATTTTATGATAATATAGTAAATATGATTCTGTAAAAACGTAATAGTTTTGAGGCAAAAAATTCAGTGAATTGAAGTTGGTTTGTGAGTAATTAGTTGTTTAGTGATCTTGAGGCATCGCCATTTGGTTCCCTAACATCCTCTCCATCATTTTTTTATCCGCCTTCATCATCATATACTATTAGTCTTCAGTCTCACATAAACACGTGTAGGAGAATGACCTTATAACACCATGCGGTGGTGCCCCAAGAGCACTCAATAATTTTTCGAATAACACAAGTGATGTACCAATTGAAACTTGGATATATTTTTCTACAAAAAAAAAAAAACCCTCAAAATTCAGTGTGGGCCTGTGCCCACCCTGGCCTTAAGGTGGCTCCACCACTGCTCACCAAATCTAAATCTGGGTTCTCCATTACCAAATTGAAATCTGGGTTCTCCAACACCAAATCGAGGAAGAAGAAGAAGATGATGATGTTTGACATGCGTAGAAGATGTTGGTGAGGGTAGATCGAAGAGACCAAATCTTAACTGATGTTGGCGTGGGTATAAGAGACCGTACTTCATTTTCGTGTTTCTAATCTTGGCGTTGGTAGAAGATGTCCGGCGAGTCTTCGGCGATGGACTGTAGGTGCTGATGCTCAAAATGCTCAACTAGATTTGAGTTCGCAAGAAGAAAATCTAATTCAGTATCCTCCTTTAATCTTTTTTCTGCTTCAACCGGAAGACCAAAGATTAACAATCGGATTCCCACGAGAAATGTCTGACCAGATTTGATTTTTTTCAGAAGTGCTCAAATAGGAATTTGTTTTGGAACAGAGGTCATTTAAGGGCATTTTGGTATGAAAAATGGACAAATAAAAGAGCTATAAACGGTTGTGTAACGGAAGGGGTCTGGATAGGTAACGGTGAAAGATGAAGGAGTGAGTTTGGACGTTTTTAAATGTTTGGAGGTGTCCATGGAAAATTAGAATAGATGAGGGGGTCTCCAATTGGAATAGAAAGATTTCCCAAACAACTTTTACAATTGTCGAACTAGATTTGTTATTGGGTAAATTTCACTTACCTCCCCTGAGGTTTCTGACAATTACAGGGACCTCCCTTATGGTTTCTAAAATTTCACTAACCTCGCCTACTTTTAAAAGTAATTCTCACTTTCCCCCCTCCCGTCAATTTGTGGCTAACGGGGTTAAGTTTGATGATGAAATGACTTTGCTACCCGTATCTATATAAAGGCCAACACTTGTGATTATCATCTCAGTCGTTTCATTTCTTCCACACATTCTACAGAGAGAGAGAGAAGAAGAAGAAGAAGAAGAAGAAGAAGAAGAAGAAGAAGAAGAAGAAGAAGAAGAAGAAGAAGAAGAAGAAGAAGAAGAAAGTGAACGCAAGATCGAGACACAAAATTACCGAAATCAACAACATAATCAACAAGAGATTGGTGAACACTCATCAAAACCATCATTTCTTCTTGTTCAGACGATTGAGACGTAGATCGAAGTGCAGTAAAACCCTAGGTTTGACGTTCTGGAAATCTGAAACGGAAGATCGAGGTACGCATCCCCATGTATGTCTCCTCCCTTATATTGACGTCTGTGTCGTCGTTTTACAACGATTTTGCTTTTTGATCAAGAATTGGGTTTTTCAACATTTGGGGGTTTTCGGAATAGGTACAGTATTTACAAGAAAAAAATGATTGAGAGAAGAAAACTAGAAAAAACTTGTCCAGAAATAACATGGTAGAAGCAAAGACCAAAGTAAACCATATTATTATAAAGATTCTCCGAAAAAGTTAAAAGATCTCATCAAACAAGCATATACTTGAATGTTGGTGCTTGACCGAAATCCTATACCTAAATTACTGGGTTGCCCCAAGCGCAGGGCGGATATCAGTGTAGCACAATACCCGGTAAGACCGGAATCGAATCCACAGAGAAGGTGGAAAGTGCTGACTAAAAACTCGGGATGCTAATGTTTAACACGGCTCTTAGGTGGCCACCCTTGGCGATTTGGTTTGGTGAATTAGCTAAATTAAGAGAAAAATTGATTTTGATTAAATTATTAAAAAGGAAGTACGGTCGTAGGGTTCATAACCCGGTGACCAGGTCCGGATATTTCATGCTCCATTCGTTGTTCCAAAACATTTGACTTTAGAGAGAGAAAGATACCCCGAAAGATGTGAATCATCGCGGTCGCCGTTTACCCATGTACAGCGAAGAACAAACCTCTGCGTTAGAACATGGGCTCCGACAATGCCCGGTTCGTCTAACGAATGTTCTTTAATAACCTAAAATTGCTTTTACCATGATTGATCGTGAAAATCGGAGCAAGAACGTAACCAGCCCTGGCCACGGCGTGTTAATCACCCCGCGACCATACTTGGGAAACTACTCACTCATATTATCTAGAACGAATAACATAAATCTGAAATTAAACATGCTAATAACTTGAATACGAATTCGAACAAAGATTCGAGTCTCAGAACGCGGACAAACCCCCGCGAACTGAGAATAAAGTAAATAAACAGAAACGTTACCGAAGCAAAGCGAGAAACAGCGGAAAAACTTCAAAACTTCAATGCAAAAATAATCCGGAACGTAGAATCTTCAAAGGAAAAACGGCTGCGAAAATAAAAGAGATCTAAAGTATTTTTCGAACCCTAATTCGGAACAAAAACGGGGTATTTATCCCTTCCCCGAAGTCAAAACACGTGGCAGAACAATCGCTGACTTTTAAGACCCTCGGTATCGATACAGGGTAACCCCTGTATCGATACCCGTAGCTTCTGTTCAGCTATGGTACACACGGTATCGATACAGGGGTTTTCCTGTATCGATACCGACACTTCTCTTTGCACATTCTAATAAGGCCAGCCAACCATTGCACTAGGAAGCCCATTGGGTCCACTTTTGGTCAAAGTAAATTTATGAACAATGGCCCACCAATGCATGAATGCATTTGATATTGTGATGCCCTTTCAAATTCTGTAGCCACGTGACTGTTGGTAATTGCCGAAACCCATACTTGCTTTATCAATTGATTTTATTCACCCACGGCCTTGCTTCGACGGCGAGTTAAATTGGACTTTGTTTCCCTTTATTTTATCAAGGCCTCCGAATATCTACAAAAACACGCAAACAAAACATTTTACTCTAAGTAACAAACTAAATGGACTTAACAAGGATAAATTAGGGGCGCTTATGTGAACATTTTGCGCGCCTATCAGTTGGGATTACAAATTTATACTATAAATTAATATAAATAATCGACATTGGTGAAAGATATGAGAACAAACCGAAAAAAATTGGGCGTTCTCGGAAATAATCTAGGTTTCCTTATTTCTGGGTTTCATAATTTCTGGGTTACAGTTCGGAACTCTGAATGACTAGTTTTCGGACATTTTTCTAAATGAACTTGGACAAATAATAGTTTTTAAGGGCTAAAAAAAAAAATTTGTTTTGGATGATTGTTAAAAACCTGATATTTCGGACTGGGATTTGGACATTTACAGCTCCGACGATCACTGCAATTTCCACAAACCAACTTTAAAACCTAACATGGTCCCCTGAGCCCAGAACATGGTCCTCAAAGCAAATGACTTGTTACAAAACATGGTTGCTGTAATATTGTAATGTTTTTTTTTAAACATTTTATTACATTAGCACTTATCTTAATTCCTCAAAATTTCAGGTAAGATTACTCCTTTTGGTAAAGGAACACTTTTTGTGGATGTTTTTGTACAACATCAATGGCAAATAGTTGCATACATATAGGATGCTTATAATAGCAGATGTAGGAACCCTTTTGTGGATATTTTGGTGCGGCAGGTGTTGGGTACTTGATGACATTTGATACAACCACTTTTGTAAATTGCTTATGGCTTATGGCTTATGGCTTATGTAATGAATTAGGATTTATGGCTCATGTAATAATTTATGGTTTGTACTGAATTCTAATTCTGGATTTTATAATTGTAATGGTGGTAGTATGTGAATTCTAGGTTTATGGTTTGGTTGTAATGTTTATGAATGGCCTTCAACCCACATAAACATGTTTTGGCCCTTGCCATTAGTACAATTCTTTCATTGGTAGAGGATGACATGTCCATACTATGAGTTACAAAACGAAATCAATCAGTAGTGTAAATGTTTTCTGCAGTTTTCATTGCTAGAAATCAATCAGTAGTTTACTTTTTCTTTTTTTTCAGTACTGTACATTTTTTCCCAACTACAAGAAATGCATTTTAAGAATTAAAAAAAAAAAAAAAAAAAAAAGAGAGAGAGAGAGAGAGAGAGAGAGAGAGAGAGAGAGAGAAATGAATTTTTTCTAGAAAAAAAGTGCAGGTGCTTCAAAATGTTAGAGAGAGAAGATGTGTGGAATTTGCTCTACGCCTCTACCAGGTATTTCTAGAGGGGTGGGTGAGGTTGTATCCTATTTATAAATGGAAGCATGAAAGGGAGGGGTAGCATGGGCATTTAAAATTGCAAAATGGATGACATCATCTTTTTCTGTCAACTTTACTAACGGAATTGACGGGAGGGGGGAAAGTGGGAATTACTTTCAAAAGTAGGGGAGGTCAGTGGAATTTTAGAAACCATAAGGGAGGTCCCTGTAATTGTCAGAAACCTCAGGAGAGGTAAGTGAAATGTTGACTTTACGAGACATGGTTTTTATTATATCATGGATGTTGACTTATTTTTGTTATTAAACGTGAAGCATAGGAGTATTTTTCTAGACATACAGTAAATTGGATATCACGTTAGAAAGTTGACTTTTCGAGATATATGATTTTATATTATATCATGGATGTTGACTAATACGTTGTTAAATTTGGAACGTACAAATTGGACGGCATTAGGTTGATAAATATGGAATGTATAAATTGGACGTCATTTAAAAAATGTGATTTTATATTATATCATGGATGTGGACTAATAGGTTGATAAATATGGAACAAATAATTGGACGGCTTTAGGTTGATAAATATGGAATGTATAAATTGGAAGTCTTTTTGAGAAATATGATTTTTGATTATATAATGGATGTTGATTAACATGTAAAATAGTCGTTGGGATTTAAGGGGTAAAAAAGAATACATTTAATTAGAGGTAGAATATTTTAATTAATAAACCCTTTTTGCTTTAGCACAACATTTCACATGAACTCATTATCTAACTTATACCTCAACTAAATTATATGGGATGTGTTTGGTTAGATAGTTTAGTTTAGTTTTAATGATGTCATCAGGTGTAATGAGTGGAGAGAGATAGAGAGAGAGAGAAATGAGGAAAATGATGATTTCATAAGAACTAAAACTAAAACTAAACTAGGAAACGAACAGGGTCATGATCTCTAAATTTAGCTATATGAACACTTTAATGTGTAAAAGTTAACAAGCATGTCAATAGTGGATTCTCCAAAAGAAGAGAGGATTGAGGGAGAGAAGTGTGAAATGCTTTTGTTGGATTTATAGAAAGTAAATTGAAGGTTTTGGGGAAAAAAAGTTATCTCTCTCTCTTCTCCGAAAACCCTAGCCACCACTAATATTACTCTTCCTTCTTCCCCTCCCCCCTAGGGTTTCAATACCCATGATGGTGGGAAGGGAGGGTCATGGTACTATTTATTTTCTTCGTTCGTTTTTTCCTTTTCTTTTGTCTCTCTAGATCAACGACTTGTCGTCTGATCTGAGAGGGTTATGTCTCTCGCTTTGTGAGAGTTGTTAGTTTCGTCTTTGGATGAATTTTCATCTACAGATCGGGTACTTTCAGGCGTGGTTGCTTTACAATGGTATATGTCCCAACAATGTTCTTACCCGACATGATATCGCTAGCAGGGCAACTCGTGGTGGCTTTGAAGATCTGTAGTTTTGGGAGTTCATTGATGCGAGCATGTTTGGTTGGAGTCCATCTGATCGTCTGGGTATTCTTTGTCTTTTATCTTTAACTAGAACTAAGTCTCTTCAGAGATGCTGATTCTAGGTATGAATCTTGTAAGTGCCGTTGTTTGCGTCAGACCATGTCTGGGTTAGGGTGAAACACAAGGATTGCCTTGCGTTTCGTGTTCTCTATTAAGATGATTATTTTGGCTTTGTCCAAGATCTTTGTAATGAATTCCGTTTTTGTAAGTGTCGTTGGGCGTTCATTAATATAATCTTCTCATTTTCGTGTCAAAAAAAAAAATGAAGGTTTTGCGATTCCGAGGGAAATATGGGGAAATCCGTGAGGTTTTTTTTTTTTTTTATCAAAATGCTCCTATTTGTTATCTAATAAATTGTAAAACTACAACGTTTTCAAACGTTTTTTAATGTTTCTAATGTTTTTGAAAATTTTGTCCAATA
Source organism: Vaccinium myrtillus (assembly GCA_016920895.1). Lineage (NCBI taxonomy): Eukaryota > Viridiplantae > Streptophyta > Magnoliopsida > Ericales > Ericaceae > Vaccinium > Vaccinium myrtillus. Next base: position 7,396,551 of record CM029270.1, read on the forward strand.
AAATTAATTGAAATCTATCAAATAAAATCCAAATTGCATATATATCTTATATCTAATATAGTATTGCAGAACGGATTTTCGTGAGAAGGGCTATGGTTGCGGCAAGTGTCAATGCTTGATTCGGTGCAGATAATTAATCTTAAGCAAATAATTTCGAAAAAAAAAAATCCTATTGTAGAAGGTAGCTCATCGAAAGAGGTAACAATGCCAAATTACGTAATTGTAAATGAAATAATTCATTGACTAGCTTCAAATTTCAAACAAAATCTGTTGATTAGGAAACTAAATAAGCAAAGGAAAAAGTCAATCGGGTAATTTCCAAATACTACATCTCAATTAGTATATTCCACAAAACTTCATAAAGGTTTTTTTATGCTCCATGGCTCTATGTACCATTCAGTTTGAATTTGTTCTCCAAATTCTCCATAGGGCAATATTTTGGTTGAGTTCTTCAATTAAATACAATATGAAATTGTAGATTTTCTGTGTACTCCCCTATTATATATACCTCAAATATTTGTTATGATTGTTATTTGCAGACTCCTAGCTTGAAAAGATGTCGTAGGGAAGTAGATCAAAGTTTAGACACTTGGATCCGCGTGTAAGTAATGTGTCTTTTACTCTTCGATATATCTTGCATTGGTTCCTAACAATTTTGCAAAAATACCTTTGTGATGTGACCAGATACAAATGATAGTACAAAAACTTATTTTTCCCACTACAAACAATATATGTAGTGAACATATGAATACGAAAAAGTCTTTTTTGCCTCGACTACCAAAACAGAATTGAGCAGCGTTTGACAATCAATGTAGTTCAAGTTATGATTGGAGAGTATATAACCTGCACTACAAGAAATCTGAGATAACCCAGCCCTTTTCCTACCAGCGCCTCCAAAAAACGCTGGAATTGAAGGTATATATATAGCAGCGCCTTGGAAAACCGTTTCTAGAAACGGGTCATTACCAGCGGGTATTATGAACCGCTGGCAGATTCTTCAATTTCCCAACGGCCCACTTTAAGGCGCTAGCATAGACCTCAATTTCCCAGCGGCCAAATCTCAATTACCCAGCGGTCCAATAAAGCGTTGGCACAGCCCCAATAAATTAAACTCGGAAACAATTGGCGGTTCCGATTACCCCAAAAAAATAATTTAATTTAAAAAATGATGAAAAATAAAAAATGAATTTTTGAATAATAAAAAATAAAAAATTGATTTTTTAATTGATAGGTGAAAATTGAATTTTTGTAATGAGGGAAAATAAAAATAAATTTTGAGGTTTTGACTTAATAAGTCAAAAACACATTTTTGTAAAATAAATTTTATTTTATTTAAAAAATGAGGGAAAATAAAAAATGATTTTTTGAATAATAAAAAATGAAAATTTTGATTTTTGAATTGATAGGTCAACATTGAATTTTTGTAATTACATGATATGTATCAAATGTTGATTATATTATGCGCTAGCCACACGATTACAACACATTACGACGATCTACACCATTCACTTTGATTGTCTTGCTATTTTAATCACTTTCGCCAAATTTAAAGTCCATCGGGTATTGAAAGCCCTTTCATCGGGGACATTGATTCATTATCAACCGGCAATTTGTCTCATTCAACAAATACGTAACGATAGTTAAATCACTTCATTTTTTGCATGGAGGATATAATCACTCCCACTTACAATCTAGACTAGAGGTGTCAAATGAACCTTGCCGGCACGGCACGGGCGCGACACGAAAAACTCCGGCATGGGCATGGTTTGGGCACAGTAAAAGTTGGGCACGGCACGGCACGGTCTGAGCGGGCGCGGGGCACGGAAATGGGTGGGCACGGCACGGTAGTTGGCCTAGCACGACACGTCACGACACGGTCTAATCCGAGCACGGCACGATAGAGGTGTCAAAAGGGTTTGGAATTTAAATCCACAGAGAGGGCATTCCTTCTCCTATTCTTTTCGGTTTATGAATTAATAATTTGGTGTGATATACAAACTATCACAAATCATGCGTAGACAATAGATCCTTTCTTTCTTTTTCTTATGTTTAGTTTCTGTTTATATCTAAGTTGGATGCACATATATAGAATTCCAAAATGCACCAATAATTTGCAGTCATAAACATATATCATTTGTAATTTTTTTTTTTTTTTTGATCGGCTATATCATTTGTAATTTGTATATCTAATATAGTATTTGTATCCCAAAGTCAAATTATCTTGAAAAAAAATAATAGAAAGATTTTTCTGTTAATTTTTCCATTTGATTTAAGGACTTTAAAATGAAAACTTTTCAAAGGTGGGAACTAATTAAGGTATTTTAAACAAATTCACCGTGATTTAATGATTACCGAAGGAAAGTAATGCAATTACTTTGTGATTTATTATTTTCCTTATACTGTTTCTATTTTACGCTCCTGTTGTTAATCTTTGTTCCCTTATAAATTTCGCTGCACCCAAAATAGTGAACGTTAACTATTTCAACAGCATTTCTCCACAAAAAAAAGAAAGAGAAGTTTTGGTATCTCTTCATTCCGGTTTCTATAATTTTGGTTCATTACTCCTCCTTTTTTCTTTGTAGAGAAGTGTAGTACTGGATGTTGGCCATATCTTATGTATTTACGTGCATCTGCTGTTGTTTAACAATAAATCAAGTAATTTTTATTCCTCGAATTAGTTTAGGCACAACGTTCGGTTTGCTCTGCTCAATGTTATAACTTTTTATAAGTTTAATTGGAATCATGCTACATGTACAACCATTTCGGCTCCAACCATTTACAACCCCCTCACATACACGTGGGGCCTACACCCATATTTGTGTGTGGGCCCCACATGTATGTGAGGGGGTTGTAAATAGTTGGAGGCGAAATGGTTGTACATGTAGCATTTTTGGTTTAATTGTATGTGGACAACTATTCATTGGGTGTTATCTATTTGTTCCTTTATCCTAAACTATGTAGTCTACCTTTTTTGTGAAGTGCGTTCATGTAACTATCTCAAAAAAAAAAGAAAAAAAGAATAGCACTAAGCGGATAAGAATATGGTTTGTTGTATGGTTTATTTCCCGTATCACTTATTTAATAATAAACAATTTGAAATTTTTGTGATGATTAACGCAAGTTTGTGCAGCCAACAAACTTGTTTACATTTTTGTGGTCATTTAATTAATATTGTCATTTTGAAATTATTGTATTTGTTTACATTTTTCAACTCTCCTACGTAGCACGGATTCACTGCTAGAACTCATTGGACTGTGATTAAGATTATAAATTATGTAACATGATCATATCACATTTAATACATCCCATACCTTCACCGAGACACCCCATGCAGGGGCGACGCCACATTGGAGGTTGGGGGGTCAGCCGACCCCACGGCAGGAAAAAAAAATACTACTACTTTGTTAATTTTTTTTAGGAAATTAATAGATGAACCCCCATAAATTTAGGATTGACACCACTGGATAATTCCCCAACTTTCATCCTCCCTCTTTGTGTGGCTTGTTGGAATCCTAGTTACTCGTTTTGTTTTTTGATATGAAGAGGTTGATCTGTCTTGGTAAGGAAGTACTCCTACCGTCCCAAATTGTTGCTCCTAGTTATTAAAAAAATGTTTATATTGTCAGATTTTTAATGATTTATATCTAATATGGATCTTGTTTGATGGATCTCAATTAGTTTTATCGAACAAATATTTTAAAATCATAGAAAAATTATAGATCGATTATAAAATATAGATAATTGTTTGAATGGTTCAAAAAGTGAAGCAGAAGCAACAATTTGGGATGGAGGGATTATTTGATAGTATGTCGAGACCACGCCAAATGCAATTGTAGAAGTTTGTGTAAATTTTATTTATTTATTTATTTTTTTGTATGTGGTGAAAACTGTAAACAGATAAAATTGTTTTATGCTTTTTGATAATATCTTTTGTTCATTAGGTTGAGCTTTAAATGTGATTTTTGTTGGAACAAAATTTTTAGTTGCCATTACTATGATATTTTCTTTTATTTATGGTTGGTAAAGGTATTTGATGTTTATAATGACCCCCCACTTCCGAAATCCTGGAGTCGCCACTGACCCCATGTAAGTTAATGTTTTCACCAAACACCCCCTGCAAGAAAAAAACCTACGACGAACCCCCTCTATCTTCCAAAACCGTACATGAAAAATTGTTTGGATAAAACCGTACATGAAAAATTGTTTGGATCAAGCACTTCCCGGTCATATTTTGAGCCGATTTCTCCGCGGGTACACTTGAAACCATGTTTTTAACAAATTGAACGGTTTGGATCATAAAAAAAAAAACTGATGGTTCTAGACGGTTTTAGACGAAAGGGTGACGGAAGAGGTCTTGGGATAAAATTTTGAAAGATAGAGGGGGTTCGTCGTAGGTTTTTATCTTGCAGAGGGTGTTTGGTGAAAAACGTTAACTTACAGGGGGTGTCCTGGTAAATAACCCTTTGCAGGCGTCTTTCTTGAACATGTTTCAAACAAAATTTAGAGGAGCGACCTCTACTATCGAGACATTGACGTGCACCTCCCACCCTTATAACATTGATTCACTTTGTCTGTTTAATGTCCTTAAATATGAACACAAGTTCAGATGCATTGATAGAAAAAATTAAGCGTTGCATGTCAAAAATGACAATATGTGGCTACGTAAATTAACTTTTAAGCAAAAAATAGAGAGACAGTCCCCCAAAAACTTCAAAAAATCAGGTTACCTATCTCCCCTTACCAATTTATTTTGGCTACAGTGTCCACTCAAAATTGAGTGGTCACTGTTCACTCACCTCTCATTTTTTATTACTTTTCTTGACAAGTGGGAGATCCTGATAGGTGCAGGTTTTTTTTTGGGGGGAGTAAGAGTAAAAAAAAAAAAGTTTAATATAGTAGAGTTATAATAGAGAGTCTGATTTTGTGAGTTTTTTAAAACGTGACTTGTTAAAGTATAAAAGGTGAGGTTAAATTTGGTTCAAAATTTGTTGCTCCTGATAAGGATGCTCTAAATGGTTGGAGATGAAATGATTGGACATGTAGACTTGTTCATCTTTTTTTTACCCAACATCCCTACATTTGAACAGCACTAACTCTATTGTTTGCTTTTGTTCCCAACGGCTAGACGACAAGGTAGGCCTATTTGAACCAACAAAGTGCACCAAATTAATCATTTTAAAACCAAATTCTATTGAAGTTTCCATGGTTGAATAAATTCAACTTGATGCTGAGAGGTAAAATTGGTAGAAGTTTGCATGTATAGCTAAATGTAGGTGTCCGGTATACCGAGCACCAATAGCGGTGCATAGTTAACGTACCAAAGAGACGAGCAAGACACCGCTGAAGGGATCGCCGAAAGGCACCCAAAGTGGGACTCCTCGGGTGAATGGTACAAAACGATCAAGACGCTCGTTTAAGAGCGAAGTGGGGGCTTCGGCCCACCGTATCGGGGATGCACCGAGACACCTATCATACAAGATCTGCTAAACGGCTCTGTGGAGTTGATGATGAAGGAGCTCGGCATAACGCCGAGGGGTTGATCAATACCTTAACCGACTCAGGTGCTGACTTAGCAAAGGCTTAAATGTTGCATGTGTGTGTAACAAACCATGATCATGACGAGTGACGTCACCCGAACGGTTACGACATGTGTCACGACTTTACTAGAAGCATGTGCTCGCAGTATATTCTCTCAGATCCATCATCATGACGTCAGCCGAGCGGTTAAGTCACACGACGAGCACAATCGTACTTGGAGGGCAAGTCAAGGCTCACCTATAAAAGGGAACCTTCATCAGAAGAAGAAGGTACGCACTACTCTCCCTCAAACCCTAGATCTACACTTCATCTCCTTCCTCTACTAACTTGACCGTCGGAGTGTCGTTCTGGACTCTGCGGTCCAGTTCAGCGCTAACGGTGTGTTGACTGTTGAGTGTGCAGGCTTAGGTGTACCTGAGTGAGGGAAGATCATCCGCAACTACCATATCCATCAGGAAGAACTCTTTTGAGAAAGTCAGGCTCCACACTAAATAAGTTAATGCATAAGATGCTGAAATTGGTAGCACATACGCACCATTTTCGAGGAAAGTATAATCTTTTAGCTAGTAAAAAATATAAATAGTTTATTATTTTATTTCCATTCTTGAATGACTAGGAAGTTGGTAAAAAATAGCCCAACACTTTATCACTTGCTAAATTTAACATCTATACTAACCTATTCGATGCACATATTCATCAAGTTTAATGGAATAGTTTTGGAAAGAAAAAAAAAAAACTCATTCAGTTCTATGGAAGTACAGAATTACAACTATAGAACCCGAAATAAGTTTCACGAGCTCAACTATTTGATTGGAGGACAGCACGCCCCTGGGTCCGATTGGGTCTATAGGATGCGATGGAGAGTAACCATGCTTCTTAGGAACCAACGGCTTTCTATGAGTTGTTTCTCTCTGTTTTTTATTATCATATGCTCAATTTTTAGTTTTTTTTTTAACTGATCTTATGCTCAATTGATAATAATGTTTACATGCAGCACATATTTGATAAATCTATTTGAGATACTTTTGTCACATTCTGAAAATGTGACTATTAGTTCTCCAAATATGATTCCTTTTATTATTCGGACACAAAACTTGAGCAAAGTTATGTTTTGTTTGCTAGCAAACTCGATCTTGAGGTCATTACCTCCAAGGGCATGAAAGTCGAGGTCTGCACAAGCTGACCCAAATATTCGGTTATCAAAAAAAAAGAAAAGAAAGAGTTATGTTTGGTTTACGGAATAATATGTTAACTGTTGCCTAAACCCCGGAGTGAGTGGTAATCTCTCTCTCCCCTGCCCATCTTCCATAATCTATTGCAAGGTACAAAAATGAACTACTGGCAACAGATTTTTTATGCGAAAAATCTGTGTGTACGCAAGAAAACGTACGCAAAACGCACGCATTGTTTTGGGGCCCCAAAAAAAATTTCAAAAAATACCATAAATTTTAAAATATTTTTAGGGGCCCGTGGAAAATTTTTCAATTGGATATCTAGCAAGTATGTTTCTAGATTCAGGGGACGAATGCAATTTGCTGTTTCGTCCCTGTGAATCTAGAAAACATACTTGCCGATATCCAATTGAGCTGATTTTTTACGGGGCCTCCTAAAATAATATTTTAAAATTTATGGTATTTTTTTGAAATTTTTTTGGGGCCCGCAGTGGGGCCCCCGCGTGGTGTACGTACGTTTTGCGTACGTTTTCTTGCGTACACATAGTCGGGTTCTTTTTTATGTGCAATGGACCTCAGTATTCCTCAATCCTTTATTTCTTCCACTGTTCCGATGCTCGTTGGAGTATTACATATGGGTGCTCATTCTCTTTAACCAAACGGGTCGAAATTTTTTGCGTATTTGCCAATGTGAGAGACGCCCATATTCAAAATCACTATCTAATGGTTGGGGGGGCTATGTGAACATCAAAGAAAGATAGAGGGATAAAATTGGGTGACAAGTGATAACTGTGCGACATTGGGTGACTCGGCTCAACTCTGAGAGGTGCTCTGGGTAGCTTTGTTTTAGTGGGTATTGAATTTTGTCGATTTTAGATTTGTCAGATTTAATTTTTGTTGCTAGTTTTCTGTTTTCCGGACTAGTTTTTTCCAGTTTTTCCGGTGGTTTTGGTGGCTAGATCTCATCTACTTTTTATTGTCAATGGGGTGAGCTGGGCTCCCGTTTTGGGTTGCTCTTCTGCTAAATCTTAGACGGACTCTATGCCGACACAATGTTGGTCTGCTTCGTGCAGTACGATAATCCAGAGTCTGTATACCCTTAGTGGTTTGTGCTCGTATCTTGTATTTGGTAGTTAGGGTTCACTCCTGTAATTTGTTTGAGATCTTATTATGAAACGAATGTTTCTCTGATAAAAAAAAAAGTGATAACTGTCCGAGTTGGTATCTACATAATGAGACGTCATGAGGTAAAATGGCCCAATATTTTAAGGGAATTCAGGTCATCTCATTTATTTCTGCACTCATTTGGAATTGGTGTCGTTGATAGTTTGATTTTGTTCAAGGAATATTATCTCCTCCACATAAGTAGTTAGTGGCTTAGTGTAACGGATCGATTTTTATTAAATATATTAATATGCTTTTAATCATTTTTTTTATTCGCAAAACAAAAGATATTATAATTTGAAATTATCCTTAACTAATGGATAACTATATAGTGTAAAAATATATATTTATATTTTTAAAAAAAAAAACCCATCATAATTATCCCAACCTACCCTATCCCTTACTCCCTCCGTCCCTTTTTAAATGTGTTGCTTCGTAAATCCAACTTATTAAAGAAACGTCATCATTACACCTTTCACATCAACTTTTTCCTCCACTTTACACTATTCACATCAACTTTTACCTCTACTTTCCAAAATTATCCTCCACTTTTACCCATTAACTCTTTACCCACTAACTTTTCAAAAAGGCAAAATGATAATTGTACAAACTTTTACCCATTAACTTTTCAAACCACACACTTATTTAGGGACAGCCCAAAATGGAAAGTTAAACACTTAAAAAGGGACGGAGGGAGTATCTTATTTTCTTTCTCTTATCATTATAGTCTCCTATTTCCTCTTGAACTCTTCCCTATCACTAATCTTCTTATTTTAAACCAATTACAACCCCTAAATCTCTCCCTCACTTTTTCGGCAACTCTCTCTTCCACAGGTAATCAATGTTCTTCTTCTTCTTCTTCTTCTTTCTTTATTCTTTTCCTTTGGCTCTCTTTCTCTCACAAAGGGAAAAAAATAATAATAATCCTTTGGATTATATCTCCTCCACATTGGTAAATTCCTCTCTTTTTCTTGCGGAGTATATTTTCTTTTACTCACGCGGATATTTAATTGCCTTTGTACAGATTTCTCCTCGAAGTTGTGATTTTTCGATCCTACCGTTTTGCTAGCGTGCTAAGTTTGTCGGAGGAGAGGTAGGACACATTTAACCTAACTTTTACTTTAGTATATTTTTCTGTATAGTTGTGTGTACGTGGAAATAAGTATTTTAAATTGTTGGAAGTCGGATCATTATCGTATGGGTAGCAGAAGTTAACAAGTGATGATGTCGGAAAATAGATATTTTGCGCACAGTTTCGTTTCTGCTATTTTTCGATTATTTCTGTTCCGTTTTAGAGAAAACTCAAAACAGTAAGGTTGCAGATCTCGAAAAAATAATTGGAGTCCATGTAGAACTCGACTAAATCCGAGTTACGTAGAATTTAGTATGATTTTTCGAAGTCTCTGCTGTAGTGGAAAAACGAGACAGAACACGATTTACTTTTAAAACCCGTTTTCGACATCTTAATGAAGGAATTGGAACTCGAGTAAAACACATTATCTGTTCGTATTGTGAAGTATAATATCCTTGTAAAAATTCGTGATTTTTAGAGTTAATTTACTATTTTTAACAAATCGAGGAAGTTGCCCCTTTTACATGCCGTATTAAGTTTTCTCTAACCTTGTGATTGTTTTATTGTTATGTGAGACTTATGTGAACAATGACCCACGTGATGCATGAATTCACTTATTAAGCACGTTTGATCGAAACGTTTTGTGTGTAAGGACGAATGAATATAATCGCGATATTTGGGATTGGGACGCGTCCGGTATGGGTCATAAGCCATGCGCGTTATACTTTTAGGTAGCTTTCTTTGTGTGATCGGGCGCCGGAAGTATACTGTGGGTGGGAGCCGATGCCGGATGGAGATTGATCAACATGTGATCAATCGTGAGCCTTACACAGTATACCCCGAGGTGGCTTTGTTGTGTGATCGAGCACCTGAGGTATATTGTGAATGGAGGCCGGTGATGGAAAGTATTTGTCGGAAATGAGAATGAGAATAGTGGAATTTTGAGAATCGATGTGCTGAGTAATGATGATAAAAATCTGAGTATTTCATTCAAATAAAATTTCAGTTATGTGTGTATTTGTTGCATGAATATCTTTAGTAAAGGGGTGGTTTAGGGCGCCCTACTGAGTGTAATTTTACCACTCACGGTGCTACTTTTGTGGCCCCCGGTGTCCCCAACTGTACGAAGGAGATGATCTACTGATTATGAGACGATGGAGCAGCTAGATAGGAATCAAGTGGCGGACCCATGGTTTTATCAGTAGATTTAGCTAGATGGCTCTGTCATTTTATTTCCGTTGGAATGTTTCTTTTAAATAAATGTTTAAGTTTTTCAGACAGTGTTCGAATTCAATTTATTTCAGCTGTAATAAGTTAGTTTACTTTTAATTTTTGCAAAAAAAAATTATTAAGTATTCTTTGGATTTTTTTTAATGAAGTTGGTATTTTATTTAAATAATTTTGTAATTTATTTATTAACGTACCCAATTTTCGGGGCGTTACACTTAGTGCCATTAAAAATAAGGGAAAATTTCAAAAAAAACCCCAAACTTTACACTCAATGTCTCAAACACCCCTAAACTTCACTAAGCTTCAATTGCACACCTGAACTTTCCCTCCATTAATCAAATCACCCCCCGCCATCTAATTCTGTCAAATGGTAAATGGAAAGAGCTGAGTTGGACATGAACGGTGGAGAAAAACATTAAAAAGCAGTGACATGGCTTAATTGTGGATGACTTGTCCAATTTTGGTGCTCTCTCCCTCTTCTCTCACACACACACAATAAACTCTCATCCACTCCAACCTCTTCTTCAACTTCTTCTCTGTAAATCCAAAATCCAAAATCCAATAACCAAACCCAATAAAATTCCACAAATTCCCAGCCGTATAACTTCACATTTATCTTCTTCCTCCCTCCCGTTTGAAGATACCATAGTAATATGGCTTGCGGATGCTCCGGCTATATCGCATTTGCCGTGAAATTAAGCTGTCTAGCAGCTACCTTCGCCTTCTGCTGTAAATTAGCGGAGGCCGATACCAACTATCGCTCCATTTCCACGCATGTTGTATAATCATCCCATCACCAAATTGCCCATTTCAATTCAAATAATCACCATAAAAAAAAAGACGTCAAATTTCAAAATTCGTACCTTTGAATCTTCCCCAAATTCGATTCCCAGACCAATTGCATAACCCATTTTTTGACTTCGGGTTTCTTTTTCACCCCATCAAATCATTGGATCTTTGAAGTTCAAAGATTTCTGGGTTGTTTTGATCAGAAGAATCGGGGTTAGGGTTTTGGTTCTGGTCGGGTTCTGGTTGCGAAGAATAGATCGAAGAGTTGTTAGACGATGTTATTGAATCATCTGATGGAAGGAGTAGTTATAGTCAAGATCGACAGGTTGCCACTGGAGTTGGAGGGGCTACAGGAGGAGGTGGTCGTCGGTGGCTAGTTCGTTCATCAAGTCTCCTCTCCCACCACCTCTCTCTCTCTCTCTCTCTCTCTCTCTCTCTCTCTCTCTCTCTCTCTCCTGTTCATCAAAACCAGTGAAATAGGTTTTTCTTTTTTCTTTTTTTTTTTCCTTGTTATTGTCTAAAAATTCCTACTTAGCTATTTCCGTTTGCCATTTGACAGAATTAGACGGTGGGGGGTGATTTGATTAACAGAGTGAAAGTTCAAGTGTGCAATTGAAGTTTAGTGAAGTTAAGGGGTGTTTTGAGACATTGAGTGTAAAGTTTGAGGAATTTTTTGAAATTTTCCCTAAAAATCACAAGGGATGCGGATCGACAAATAGAACCGCAGGGGTGACTGCATACGACCCAAATCACAGGAGGGGTAAATGAAGTTTGCCCTTATTTTTAGTTAGATTACGTTCATAGTTTAGGACGTGGGTGGAAATAACCATGGAGTATAGTTGTTTACGTAATCGACACTCGTTGTCGTTAACTCTTCACCCATTAATTTTTTCAAAAGAACAAAATAATAATTGTACTATTAGACTTTATCCCTTAACTTATCAATATAGACAATTATTAAGGGACAGTCAAAAATAAAATACTAGACATAAAAAAGGGACAGACGGAGTATACATTGGATCTTTACATTGCCTTTTATTAAAACTAGCATTGTGCTCATTCGATGCACGGGGAACCAAAAAAAAATCAATGTGAACCCTTTATCTTTTTACATCCCGTGCATAGAATGGACACAACGCTAGTGCCCCACTAACCCAACGTTTTGGCTAGTAGTAGTTATAGTTTATATAAGTTGTTCTCGAATGGATTTTATCAAGATTTGATAAAATCAAGCTATTGACTTTATCCATTGGTGAAGAGATTTGATAAAATCTTAGATTTTTTTAATGCAAAAATCTAAGATTTTATCAAATCTCTTCACCAATGGATAAAGTCAAGGGCTTGGTTTTTATAAAATCTTGATAAAAATCCATTCGAGAACAACCCTTTAACTTGATAATTTTCAAAGATAGTTCATTTTTCAAAGGGTCAACATGTATCGTACCAAGTGTATGGCTTTAATAAAATTTTAAAGAAACAAAGAAAAAGAAAAGTAGGAGGAACGTGGGATTACTACCCGCCATTACACATGATGGGAGTTTTCAATTTGTAAAACCCACTGAACGTGGCGAAAAGAGGGAGGATTTTTTCCGTCATAGCCACGTAGGAGGGAGTGACAGGAGGAGAAACCTAAATCTTAAGGAGACATTGGAATTTGGGTTTTGGAGGGTTTTGTAGCAAAACACATTGCTATATCATATAGATAGACTAGCGGATGCCCGTGCCTGAAGGCACGGCTCGAACAATTAGCGTGCACCCTAAAAACATTAGAGTTGCATTAACCTTGAAGGAAAAAACAATTTGATGTCAAAAAGACGCAATTTTGTGTCCACCTTAAAAACATTAGAGCTGCATTAACCTTGGAGGAAATAACAAACAATAAAAAAATGGCTTCAAACTCTAATTTCAAAAAAAAAAAACCAAGTGTTTGGGCTAATTTACACACACCTCAACTGAATAGGGATTACCACCTTGAAGCCCAACAACAATAAGAAAACTTCAAATGCCTATTCAAAGCCCAAATGTTGTCATAAAACAGTTCAGTACACAATGTCATTAGTTTTCATATGTGGGACTTGCTCCAGGTGATCACTTCAGCATTGCAACCAGAACAAATTGGTGATTCACATATATCACATAATTCAACATAAAGATAACACATCCCAGACTGGAGTTTGAACATAATGGGCATGATTTTTTTTGTTTTTCCTTAAAACGAAAATTTCAGCACTTCAAGTCTTCAAACAATTCCAACACTTCCCTAGACCAGTTCCACTTATCAAATAGATCTAGAGAGAGAGAGAGAGAGAGAGAGAGCTTTACAGTTCCTAGAAAATGAAATCAGAAAAAGATTTTGAAACTTCAATTGAACTGGCCGTAGGGAATACTCTAAAGTGGCAAAAGTAAGATAGGGCAAGGGATGAATTCCGCCAAAAAGGTTAGCATCCACATGCTTGGAATGGATCGCTTCCATGCTCATAATGACTGCATCCAAACTCATGTCATCAGCAATCTCACTGATGATAGTTGTTGGCTTCTTCCCTTCCCCAAGTTGCTCTAACAATTTGAATTTCTGAAATTCCCCTGTCGAATTTCGGAACACAGAGAGCAATAATAAATTGATTGAACTTCATCTAACTAATGGAAATCAATAAACCATAATATAAGAGTATCCAGCAGCAGTATCCACCATCATCCATCAGTGAGAATGGCAGCATAAACCATAATATAAGAGTATCCACCAATATCGAATAGAGCAGAAATTCTCCACCCAGCAACATTGAGGAAAACAATAGGAAAACAGCAACAGTAACATTTAGAAAAACAACAGCAGCAGTAATAACACAACCTTTACAAAAAGCAAAACAATAGCTGAATAACACATGAGCATGCAAGAACTTAAATAACACTGCCCCCAAAGAGAAAAATGATATTTAAAAGATCATCTCCAGTAGCATAAAATTTCTATTGTCAAAGCCAATCTTTGTCTTTGTTATCTCCGATTCCTTGCCAATTCTATTAGCCAAAAATAGCACATTTTGTGACATAGCTTCAATGGTTCCGAACATTTTTTTGTGATCTAAGTATCTCACGCCTAAAAGGTCCTGCCATGTGATAACCCGATTTTTATTACAGAATTCAAGATTCAATTTCAAAGAATTTTCCTCTAAATTCCATCAGGACGGTTATTCTTAAAATGATTTTTGAAGTCAACATTGAATTTTTGGGGTTTTGTCCAAAAGCGAAGCACGGGCTGTGCAACCGATCGTGGACCGGATACACATTGTCAGTGAGATATTATTCTTCTTCCCAAACTGATATCTCCAACGCTCTACTTAAAGTTTTGTCGTCTGATTAAGTTTGGATTTGATGAACGGCTGAGTACACATAAGTAATGGTCCCTTCATTGAATGTAGTGTCGGATTAGTACTCCTATGTCTTTTCCTTTTTTAACACCTCTCTGCACTAATGCATTTCCACCAGCAAATAATCTATTATTTTGCTCTCCACACCCCATGGAATCTCCTCAGTACTACTCTTATCGAATGTGAAAATCCAAATCACCTCTCAATAGGTATTCTATCTGTTTCAGTCATTTTCTGTTATCTAAGTATCTCATACTTAAATTGATACCTAATGTAGCACCGCAATGGAGCAACATTGCAGGGAAAAAAGGCCAATGGCACTCTACATACTGAAAAATGTCCAACTTTGACAATTTGGCTAGAACCATTGGAGATGTTGTAAGATAAAACACTGGAAACCAAAGATAAAGATAAAGCCAAATTCAAACGAACACACTTTCCGTACTCTTCACCAAACTGCTAAATTCAAACGGAAACCAAAGATAAAGCCAGAAAAGAAATGAAGTAGAGCAGGGGCTCATGTTGAGTTCGGAAGTTCTCACCGATTGTAAAATTTTTGATCAATTCCTCTCTTTTCCGTACTCTTCACCAAGCCGAGGTATGATATTCGTGGTTCCTGTATAATTCAGAAAGGCCAGGTACAAAATAAATGTTTCAAACGAAACCAAAGATAGAGCCAAAAAAGAAATGAAGTAGAGCAGGGGCTCATGTTGAGTTCGGAAGTTCTCACCGATTGCAAAATTTTTGATCAATTCCTCTCTTTTCCGTACTCTTCACCAAGCCGAGGTATGATAGTTGAGGTTCCTGTATAATCAGAAAGGCAGGTACAAAATAAATGTTTCAGACATTTCATCAAACAGTTGGAACGCTTAGGAAAAAAGAAAGTACAAAACAAAGAGAGAGGCCGGGGGGAGGAGAGTGGGGAAGAAGGAAGAAATTTACAGTTGCTTCGAAATGCCTCGGCGGTCGATTGAGAACCTCTGGAAGACGAAGAGAGGTTCAACTATGTCGACAGAGATCGAGAGAGAGGGGGAGGGAGGAAGAAATTTATAGTACCTTCAATTATGTCGTGCCTTTGCAGCCGGCCGGTAATAACTGCCTCTGGTGGTCGATTGAGAACCTGTGGGAGACGAAGAGAGCTTCAATTATGCCGTGTCTTTGCAGCCGGCCGGTAACGAAATGCCTCCGGTGGTCGAGAACCTGTGGGAGAGGAAGAGAGAGGGGTTTGGACAGGGTCATGGGTTTTGATTGTGAGAGAAAGGGAGAAGTTGGAAGAGGACGTGGTATGGTATGTGGGAAGTTTGATGGGTCACCCAAAATTTTCTCAGTTTATAGACTTTCTCACTGCCTTTTCCACGTTCTCCGAATAAAATGGGGGTGCCAGTGTGGGAGGGGCATACGTGGGTGTGGAGAAAAATGTTTACAGAGAGAAATGGAGTTGGCGGAGGACGTGGGTGATTGAGAGAAGGGGAGAGAGAGTAGACTAGAACGTGGATGTGTGAGAAAGGGGGGGAGAGAAGAGTATTGTCCGACAGAAAAGAGGGGAAGGCATCCAACGGTGGGTGTTCTCAGTCTACACCCAAGGGCCAAATCTCAGCCTTTAAATTTCTTTTGGAGGGTTTTGTAGATTAAGATCCAAAGTTCGAAAATATAGGAATTTCAAACACTGAGCTCCCTTATTATATAGATAGATAGAGGGAGTATACATCGGATCTTTACATTGTCTTTTATTAAAATAGAGACCCATCTCTATTTTTGTGAGGAGTCTCCATATTAGGAGACAAGCTAACATCTCTATTTTGGGAAACCCCAAATGAAATGTGGTTGAAGTGGAGTGAGTGGTTTTGATCTCCAAAATAAAGATTTGGAGAATTGTGGGAATGGGCGCGAATTTCCTCATATTCCCTCCCAAACAACCGCCAAAACCTTAATCCTGTCTACAAAACCCACAAATACGATGGCAGTTAGCACCTCTCCCTCAAACCTTCCAGTTTTTTACACAGAGACGCAATGTGTCCCAATAGCAGAAAAAGAAGAGCTGAGACCCAGATAATCAACAACGAATATGAACCAGACGAAACCCAAGAAGATGAAGAAGAACAAGTAGGAGAAGATCCTCGTATGATCGATACAGTGCCAGATCTCCCAACCCACATCGTCTTGGACATCCTTTCACGACTCCCAATCAAAACCCTCTTCAATTGCCGCCGCGTTTGCAAGGGCTGGCTCTCTCTTTTCTCCGACCCTCATTTCGCCAAGCTACATCTCTCTAGATCGAAGGTAAGCCTCTTGGTCAAACCCATCACCCATAAGTACAAATCCAGGAAACTCAACTTGGTTGATCTCCATATCGCCACCTACACTCGCCCTCGTAATTGTAGAATCAAATTAGTCCCCAAAATCAACCTCCCCAAAGACCCCAAAATTGCATTTAACGTTGTGAATTCATGTAATGGGTTTCTCTGCTTGTCTGAGCCCGAAAACAATGACCCCATTTATGTCTGCAATCCTATTTTAGGGGAGTACATTATCCTTCCAAAATGCTCTAGTGGGAACATTGTTTCCAGTTGTGCTTTTGGTTTTAGCCCTGTGTCTGATCAATACAAGGTAGTTCGGTCCTTTGACAATGAAGACAACCATGAGGTGGAGATATATACATTGGGTGAGGGGTTTTGGAGAAACATAGGAAACAACCCTTATCCTTATGTTTCTCCTTATGGACTGAAACATAAGTTTTATTTCTCGTTTGATACTTTCGTTGACGGAGCTCTTCATTGGCTTGCTTGGAGTTCAGACTTAATTCATTGTTTTGACTTTACAAGTGAGCAATTTCGAGCAGTTCCAGGACCTTTGGGTTTTAGGGGGGGTCAAAAAGAATATATGCGCCTTGGAGTTCTACAAGGTTGCCTCTCTTTATGCGATTTTTCAGATGGTGATCATGCCGATATATGGTTAATGAAGGATTATGGAGTGCAGGAGTCGTGGAGTAAGGACTTTTACATTGTTAAAATGATAAATGAAACTCGTATCTATGATTATTATGAGCCGATTATGGTTTTGGAGAGTGGATTGATCTTGATGTTAGTTAACGAGGATTCTCTTTTGGTTTATGATCCCGTGTTGGAACATTATGAGGATATTCACATGTACGGAATTGCATCCATGTTCCTTGGAATTGCTCATGTTCCTAGCTTGGTTTCACTCAGAGATGTTGCAAGAGGAGAAAACCTTAAGGTACATAATTCCAGTCTTCCAGACCAAGATAGTTGTTTGTTACTTTGGGTTGAAGTCATGCGATATAATGCTTTCATTTTGTTTCTCAGTCTGCACTTTTCTCCATTGCAAGTTAACGCCATGTTAATTTGTTTGGATTCATGTTTTCCTGAAAAAAGCTTTGGGTCACCTAATTCCTTATATTTTCTTTCTGTATTTTCTCCGCCTTTATATTCTTGAAGTATGACATATTCTCTGCACCCACGTGGTGTTTCTCCTAAACCCTAAGGTTCACACTTTATTGGGTAGGTGAATAGGCATGGTTTTGCAATGGAAATCAATTGGGATCTTTTTTTTTTTTAATTTTCCCACAGGATTATGTTGTTCTATGCTCCTCCTTTTGGTTTGCATAAAATATGCTATGATAAGCATCTCTGTCCTAGGCCATTTATACACTTTTAAACTATTGAGATAAAGACTGCATGATTCTCACTTTTATCCTATTGAGATACACTTCATCTCTTTCCTAGTGAACGACTTCTTCCAGCCAAATGCACACTACTTTCTGGACATGGTTCATGATTGAAATGCAATAATGAAGCAAATAAGTCAGGAGATTAATTTTGGATGAATGTAATGATTTAGAAGCAAGGGGAAAAAATTGCATTTTGGGATGGTATTCATGAAATTTGATTGGTAGGTTACATGATGCCCAAATTATTGCTTCTACTTGGTTTATTGGCATTCATAGTTCCGTTTTCTATCGGAAACACTTGGGTTCTTGGTTTCCTATGCACTTGGCTAGGAACCTTTTTTGAACTCAGTAATCCGAAATTAATGAGGTCAAAATGTTTTCTGGTCTCAAAGTGTGAAACAGATCAGTGGCTCAATAATAAGACAATTGAGAAATCAATGGCTTATGAGCAAAGAAAGATAATGTAACAAAACTAATGGCAACGTTTCTTTTGTCGAAGCCTTATGATGCGCAGACATGTTAATGTGTATCTACCCCCTGGACGGCCTAAGTTTGTCTATATTTGTACGTCCACTCGTTTTGTAGATAAGTAACTTGTTAGCTTCCAAAGCTGCTGCTCTACATATATCTACTGAAGCCACACCTTTTGCGCGCACAACTAGCAAACACTAGTTAAGAGGCAGATTTTTATCTCACCTGGCATGACCTGGACAAACACCTTTTGACTGATTTACTTTGATGCTTTTTGGGCTTACTAATTATGAACAATTGACCTATTTTTAGTTTTGATAAGTGATGCAACTAATAAGAAAACTTTGGAAAAACCAAACAAATTTATCTGTGTGTCTAACTTGTATTTTCACTCTCCAATGGTACAGATGTGTCGAGCCTGAGACGTTGGAACATTTTGGGAGGAAGAACGATTAACAGATCCATTTTGCTGTTGATTCAGAAAGAGAGTCGCTTTTGGGTATAGCAATGCGGGGACTCCTTGAAATATTGAAGCAACCGAGACTCACTGAATTGGTTGTTAAAGTAGATTAGCTGGTTAATGGTTTGTGTTTTGTGTTGCTACATTTGCATATGCGTATTAAACTTCTGATATTTAAAATATGGTAATATTCTCTTTGTTTCTAGTTCTATCCCATGTAACCTGTGGCAAAATTTACATGGACACAGAATCTATTGGTTTTTTACTAGGTTTTCGAAAAGCACAATGATTGGGACTTTCCTTCTCTTTGGAAAGAACATAAATGTGAGAAGTATAAAGCAGATTTGGTTTCTTAATGGCTGGAGTTCTTTCTTTGGAGTTCAATAGGATGCCATTGTAGTTGTGCATAACCTGCTGGGAAAAACGTCACGAGTAGAGAGATGCTAGCAATCCTCAAAGCAGATACATTGAACGTTATCTACATTGCAGAGAACTCGGTCACAAAAGCTAACTATTGAGGTGAAGGTATTGTTATTGCTCCAAGCATCCAATCCATTAATGGAAGTTATGGGTTCGATATCACAAAACTCAAACTCTAGACCCTAGTTTTTGAGCTGCCAATCTTATAAGCTGGACATAATTTTTGGGTGTTGGCAATAAGTGAGACTTGCTTCACAACATATGGAGTACAGTGGAAGCCTTCACATTAGAATGCAGCAGATAAATAATACTCCTACTATCACAAAAGTTGGGACGGTTATCAAAATATGAGTATTTTAAACAAGATAAATAGTAATTTCTAGTGTGACTGTTTGATTTATCTGCTTAGGAACTGCAGGCACATCGTTCATCTCCGCATTCAACGGTTAAGATTCTCATATAAACTCTTACTAGTAAGAGTTCTCTTGTCATCTAAATTGTTGATTGGCGAGATGGACGACTTGGATGATGTGGCAGTGTCTGCTGTCCCCTTGTCCATATTCCTTATTCATCAAGTTTAATAGTTTTGAATAAAATACTCATTCAAACCTAAGGAAGTACAGAACTAAAACTATAAAATCCATAATAAGTTTCACAATCGAGCTCAACTATTTGATCGAGTCTATCGGATGCGATGGAGAGTAAATCATGCTTCTTAGGAACCAAGGGCTTTGTGAGTTGTTTCACTCTCTGTTTGTTTTTTTAATTATCTTATGCTTAATTGATGATAATATTTTGATAAATCTATTTGAGATACTTTTGGCATATTCTGAAAATGTTAATTAGTTGTCCAAATATGATTCCTTTTATTATTTGAACAGAAAACTTGAGCAAAGTTATGTTTTGTTTAGGAATATTATGTTACTTGTTGTCTAATGTTATTACCATTTTCATCTCTCAAATTGACCATATTAACCGTAACTTTCTTTGGGGGATAACAGCAATAAAAAGAAATTTCATCTTATTAATTGGGACACAGTATGTCGTGCTAAACATAATGGGGGTCTTGGTATTAGAAAGGCGAAAGATACTAACATTGCTCTGCTTGCTAAACTTGGTTGGAGAATTATGACTGAAAACATTCCCTTATGGATTCAACTTCTTCACAAGAAGTATCTTAAGTATCATTGTTTTAAAGATTTGCCCACCAAGAGAAAGGCCTCACATGTTTGGCGTAGCATCATTAAAACCAGAAGCATTGTCTTGAATAATTTGAAATGGCTGGTGGGGAACGGAGAAAACATTTCCTTTTGGAACGATTGGTGGTGTGGAGCCACCAACCTTGCTGATTCTTTGAACATTTCTAACTCGAACCAGTCTTTGGTAGCTGATTTCATCACAACTGCCAAAGATTGGAACGTGACTCTTATCAATCAAGTGGTGAATGTTAATGCTGCTAATGCTATATCTAATGTGTTGATCCCTAAAGTTGCGAATGTTGATGATACTCCGTGTTGGACCCTTTCGAGCAATGGAAACTTCTCCATGAAATCTGCTAATAACCACATCACGAGCAACCCCCTTTCGACGATTAAATGGAAGTGGATCTGGAGGCTAAAGATCCCTGCTAAACTTAAGAGTTTTTTGTGGATGTGCATGCATGGTAAACTTTTGACAAATCACCAGAGAATGATCCGAGGTTTGGTTGATAATGGTATGTGTACGTTGTAACAGTACACGGGAGGATTTGAAACACTTGTTTTTTTATTGTACATTGAGTGCTAACGTTTGGCTGCATTTTTCTAACATTCAGGGCCCCTTAACATATGAGTTGGAGGATTGGAGGACATGGCTCTACAACAACATCAATTCCAAGCCAGGGGGTTACTTTTCCAGTGTTCTTGTTGTTGTTTTACTTCGGAAATTATGGCTGGCAAGCAATAGAACCATTTTTGATAATGTTACAATTACTACTTACGATATAGTTTCCAGCAGTACCTGTTTTGCTCATGAAATTACACAAAGTTTTTTATCTAGTAATGCTGCAAATCCTAGACCTGTATTGGAAAGCTTAAGCTGAACACCGATGGTTGCAGCCGAGGAAACCCAGGCCAAGCTGGCTATGGAGGGGTCTTCAGGGAAGAGCGAGGTCACTGGATTCTTGGTTTTTGGGACGCCTGGAGGACTGTACAAGCCTTGAAGCTGAATTGTGGGGCTTATTCAAAGGGTTAGAGCTGGTCCATAGTCAAGGGATGGAACCTCTGGAGATCGAGTCGGACTCCACTGCTGCAATTGCGCTTATCAACGAAGAACACCCAGCACACTCTCCACATCTAATCTTGATCAAGGAATGCAAGGCCTGAATCGTGTCCACTGGGTGCAGTTTGAAGCATACTCTCCGGGAGGGCAACAAGGTTGCCGACAAGCTTGCTAATATTGGAGCCAATCAAGAAGACAAGATGGCGTCACACATTACTCCGATGGACGAGATCATTCCACTCCTCAAAGCGGACATGAGAGGAGTGGCGTTTGAGCGTTATTAGTTTCTGTTTTTTCTTTCCATTGTACCAAAAAAAATGTTATTACCATTTGGGCCAGGTGTAGACACCCCAATTTTGACGACTCGTGTATCCTCAATGATGAAAAGAACGCGCGAAGTGTACCTTGGAACAGTTGCTTGAGTCGGATGGATCAAAGGAACCAAAAACCCAAAAACCACCTGAACCGTACGGCTTGAAATTCTCTTTGCATCGTGCGGTGTTGCAATGTGCACCGTACGACACACTTTTGACGTCGTACGGCACCCTTGTCCCATCGACGGGATTCCCGGGTTGCTCCAGCAGCTCAGAACGAATGATGATATTCGGCCAATGATGCGATTCCTGGCGTACGGGTATTGCCCAAATGATGAGCTCGTCCAAAATCTCCTCTATATAAGACGAGTGAAGGAACGGCCAGAGACACCATTTTTCTCAGTAAAAAAAAAAATCTCTCTCGAAACAAATTCGTCGTCCTCTTCGTTACTTTGTCAAAAAATCATTTCTGAGTTCAAACTACACCACTCTTGTCGTTATAAACCTACAACTACAATTCCCGATCCTCAAGTCGATCCCTTTCAAAGTTCGTAATCTTAACCGAGCAAATCCAGAGGTACACATTCACGTTCAAACAACAATCTGCTGAGGGGAGTTTCCACCGGGTTCGAGGAGAGCTCTGTAGCTCTTCCTCGAGTCCAAACAGAGACATTTCAATAAGGATTGAGCCTCTCGGGTGAGTATTGCGTGACATCGCTTATTGTCGCGGGATGTCGTCCTTAAAAGCAAGGTATATCCATTCATCAAAATCATTTTTCCAAACCTGTTTTGATTACTGAATAGTGTGGTTTTTACCCCAAAAACAGAGACCGGTTTCAACCAAACCAAAAAAATGGAAATTTTTGACGCACAAAGATACCGTATGGCATCTTAGATGCACCGTGTGGTGTAATTTTATACGCCATACGGCGACACTGGAAAACCATTTTACATGCTCTGTTTTCTGAAATCCGACGCTCTGTTTTCTCGAAAAACCAGTGGAGTTAAATTACGGGTGACCCCCTTTACTTCATATTTTTGCACTTATATCCCCTCTTGATTGATTTTCTCGCATTTATATACTTGATTGTGTGTTTGACTTGTTATCGTTATTTATTTCTTTCAAATATATTATTATCTGATATATTGTTTATTTGAAATAAAGTTTTCAATAAAATATTTTTCAGAAAAATCCCATAAAGATTTAGTAGAGACTGGAAAATTCCGGGCACGCGGGGTGCATTTTTCGAACAAAACCTTTCCCGCTGGTAACCTGGCTCCCGAACCCAAATCTCTATTTTTCGCAGATCAAACCCTTTTTCAGTGGCGCAAGAGTCATTATTTTTCTAAACGGTTTCTCGGGTACCTAACATTTTCCAAAAATTAAACCCGGGTGGTGGCTTTAAATTTTCTTTTTTCCGGATCACCCCTTTTTCACAAACACAACCAAAAAAATGCGTGGGCAGCCTGAACGAACGTCCACACCAGCAGTTTGGAAATATCTTCTACCCAATTTTTTACGTGTAATGGGCCTATCTCTTCAACTGATCGGAGGCTCGTTGGAGTTATTATGTGTATATTCTCTAACTAAATCGGTCGAAAAGTAAAGCTTTTGCTTTATTGGTCAATATGACATACACTCAAATTCAAAATCACTATCTAATAGTTGGGCGGCTATGGGAAGGTAAAAAAAATAGAGGGAGTTAAAATTGGGTGACGAGATAACTCGCGAGTTGGTAGCTACACAACAAGATGTCACGAGGTAAAAGAGCCCAATATTTTAAGGGAATTCAGGTCATCTCATTTATTCCTGCAATCATCTGGAATTGGTGTCATTTAAGTTTTGATTGTTTGACTGCGTTCCAGAAATATCATCTCCTCCACAAAATGAGTAGTAGCTTACTGCCATTTAAAAATTACAAGGAGTGTGGACCGGAGGAGTGTAATCGTAGATGGCCCAAACCACGAGAGTGTAAACGAAGTTTGCCCTTAATATTAATTCTATTAAGTTAGATTACGTTCATAGTTAGTACTTAGTAGAGGTGTCAAATGAGTCGTGTTGTGCTGGCAGAGTCCATTTAGCTTTGTCCCGTGCCGGCTAAATGGGCACTGCCTTTTTTTTTAATAGCGTCGTGCCGTGCTAGCTCGTTCACTTAAATTGTGCAAGTCCGTTTTTTGTCATGCCGTACCGTACCGTACCGTGCCCGTGCCGGCACATCTCTAATTGAGTTTTTTTTCTGTGTAATAACTATATCTATGTATATTTTAATTTATACGATTTTGGAACAAATAATTATTAAATAGGTTTTTTTTTTGTACTACAAATTTTAATAAAATTAGCGGTATTTATGTATGAGTACTTATTTTGGTTTTGTATGATTAAAAACATAGGAAGTCAATTGATTTAATAAAATTGGAAAAACAAATTTTGGTACATTAAAAATAAGTAATTGTCGTGCTCGGCCGTCTAAGACCTTGTTGTGCTCTGCTCACTTCCGTGTTGTGTCATACCTGTGCCCAGCCAGTCTAAAACCGTGCCATTGTCGTGTCGTACTATATTTAAACGTAACATGTCTGTGCTAACCCAGCCCATTTGTCATCTCTAGTTAGGATGTGGGCGGAAATAACCATGGAGTTTAGTTTAGTTTAGTTTATTTATTTTTTAAACCAAAAAAAGGATGAGAGTTGAGAAGGGCAACCAGCATGACAATCCTCTTAGGTGTAACCGTAAGACTCTCGATCTATTACTCCATGAAATTCTCGGTTCGAACCATAGTTATGTCCGAGTCCGATCACCTAGGTTTAGATGGCATGAGTACTGAGTAGTTCATTTGGAATGTGAAGACTGGATTCAGCTGTGTTAGGATGGGTTTTGAAAAGAAAATTTTGAGAAGAATTTTTGACTTAGTGTTTGGTTGAGTTTTTGAAAATGAAAATAATGAGGTAATGATTAGAGAGATACAGAGAAATGAAAAATACTCCCTCCGTTCGGATTTGTTGGTCCACAAACATACTTTTTCTAGTCCTAAAATGTTTGTCTATTTTCAAAAGTTAAAGGATAAAGTATGCAAATTTTACTTTTTTGCCCTTTTTCTAAAACTTAAAATAACAACTCAAAAACTAATTTTTTTAAATAATGTGTTTACATTTTTGAATTTTTTTTGCACCGTATTAAAGTTCTCAATGAGATCTATCAAACAAGATCCATATTGATTAAATTTTTCTTTTTGTAACTACATTATTTTTTAGTTTGAAAATTGCACGTAATTTTGTAGTCAAATTAGAATGGAGAGAGTATTAAATGGAGGGATTGAGGATAAAATAGGAAATTAACAAACTCAAAAGGTAATGGAAAAAAATTGAAATTCCCAAAATGGACCAACAAATCCGGACGAATGGAGTAATACAGTGAGTGGAGAGAGAATCTTTTTTAAAAGAAAGAATTTTTTTCAGAATTTTTTTGAAAATAGGGGAAAATGGGAAGGGAACAAGAAGGAAGACGCTGCCACCATCGCTGCTGGCATGGAGTTTAGTTGTTTACGTAATCGACACTCATTGGTACTTAACGACTTTTAGTCAACTTTGTATTTTTTTAAATTAAAGAATCTGTTTGTGTTTTGCTCGGCTTTTTGGCACCCATTGTTATTCTTCGCAGGTGAAGAGAAATTTTCGCCATGAAAAGAAGCGGAAGAACGATCTTGCCCGTGGACAAAGCGATGGTGTCCTCCATATTCTCCATCCCAAACCCTATTCTCATGGAAATTCTAAGCAAACTGCCCATCTCCACAATCTGCAATTGCAGGTGCGTTTGTTCATTTTTCCGCAACTTAATTTCAGACCCTCAATTTGCTCAATTCCACCTCTCTAGATCAAAACCCTCGCTCATGCTTAGTTCCAAAGTTTCCCGGGAGCTCTGTATGTACTTAGCAGAATCTATTGATCTTTGCGTTGTGGATAGTGGTAACGGCGATATTCGTATACCCAATAACACCCTTTTGAAATTCAAGCCCAAATGTGAGGGATTCGAGGTTTTGAGTTCTTGCAATGGTGTAATTTGCTTCTACAACCCTGGGACTTATGACCCATATGTTATATACAATCCAGTTATAAATGAGTATCTAATTGTGCCCCAAATTGAAAAGGGTTATTTCAATCAATGTGGTTCTGGGTTTGGATACTGCTCAGGGACTAATCAATACAAGGTGCTGCGGTTTTTATCTCCAAGTAGAGGGTTTGGGGTGCTGGGATTAATCAAATTGGAGGCTGAAATCAACACTTTAGGGACTAATATGTGGAGGAGAGTTGGAGATGCTCCGCTTTATCTGCATTGGTATTCTGGTGGTTGCTTTTTCAATGGGGCTCTTCATTGGATTGTCCACGACACAGAAAATTGTTTCGAATCAATGTCTTGTTTTAACTTTGGGAAGGAACGATTCCAGCCTTTTCCAGGGCCATCTCAATTTCGTGGACTTCCTGGACAACTTAAGGTGGAAACGATGAAAATGGGGGTGTTGAAGGATGGTTTGTCAGTGTTTCATCGTCCTACTAATGATATACTTGATATATGGGTGATGAAGGATTATGCGGTGCAGGACTCCTGGACTAATGATTTTATCATTGAAGTCCCATGGGTAGAAAGGTTCTTTGGTCCGCTTTATCAACCGTTAATGGTTTTGAACAACGGGGATATCTTGTTGCATCATGCTTCGTCCGGCCTACTTTATTGGAATATGAGGGACAGAAGTTTCAGAAAGGTCAGGGTCAACGGGACTTCATACGTCATTGGAGCGGTGACATACATTCCAAGCTTTGTTTCAATGAAGAATGCTGCCACAAGGAGATACTATTAAGGTACTTGTGAATTCTGTTGAACGTGAATAGTCTTAGAAATTTCTTAATCAGTTTATCATATTGTAATAGTAGAAGTCATTTTTTATTGTCTTTTTTGCTATCAACGTATATGCGCTGAAAGTTAAATTAGCATGAATATGTGTTTTATTGCTTAGGCACCTGAGAATCCAAGGTTGAGGAAACTCTGGTGGAAATCAACCCTGCCGTCCATTTTCAATCACACAAAACCATGGATTAGAAAATAATAAAGGAACTTTGCATAGGAGTTCTATCTCATTAGGACTCAAATGAAAATTTCGTTTTGCTGCTGTAATGTTTGAGGTATACTTTATTCATTGAATGGTTCCGTGTTTAGTTAGTGTTTGTCTATTTCATATAGACCAGACAAATACAAGCAAAATGGAGGACATTGTTGGTTCATAATTCTATCACTTTTCATAAGGATCTGGAATTTATACTTTGCTTATCCTTTGATTTACCCTTACTGTAGAGAGTGGAGACCATTTTGCAGTCTGCTTCCTGCTCTGAACAAAGTACATTACATGTCTTCCAATTCCTGTTTCGAGTGGGATTTTATACGCTTTTTTCTTTTTCCCAGAGCTTCTTGACCTTCTTCTTCTTTTTTCTTTTCTTTCTTTCTTTGCCATATGCACCTATTGTATGGTCCAGATTGTGCCACCTCATTGGCAATCGTAACATTTTTTAGTTTTTCGTAACTTTTCAGCAATATGATTCGTAACATTTTGGTGTGTCTCGTAACTTTTATAAAAAAAATCGTGACTTTTATAAGAATTCATAACTTTTATAGGGGTGTGTGTGATACACACTCAAATAAGGGGTGTGTATTGTAGCCTTTTCTCTTATTTTTTTGTTAATTTGTACTCTCATGCATGGAAGATCAGGAGAATGATACCTATGGTAGTTCAAGACCTTTCTAAACTCGCTATTTTCGAAAAGAGTTTCAACTCACACTATGTTCATAGTAAATCGTTATATCTTTTGTATAACTTAATAATCAAGTTCATGATCCATTTATTACGAGTGACTGACATACTACAATGTTTGAAGCCACTGATTGGCTTATATTTGGGAGCAATATGATATCTCATATGAATTACCCCTAAGAGATGTGTTATGTGGAGAAAAGATGTGTTCAAGGATGAGATTTGCTCCGGTCCATGGTGCCCTGCAATTAGAGATTAGGATTGGTTGGGTATGAAGAATATCTAATTCCAGTATCATTTATGAACTGTCAATCCGTCGCAAATTCGCTATGTTATGAAGAGTTGAAGAACTTCTTAATACCAAACCCAGCGTGATGTTATCCTGACCCTGATTTATAGAGGAAGACCAAACTTGTTGTACTCTATGAAGCACACTTCATTGGACACTTCTAGTTGTCATAGGCTCACTATAGTGTTCGGCATGTGTTAGTCACAGACATACAGAGATGTCTCCCCTGACTGGGGCTGCAAATGAACTGAGCCGTTCGTGAAATCCCAACCAATATCATAACAGATATCCTCTCACGCCTCCCTATAAAAACCCTATTCCATTCTCAACTCGTTTGCAAACACTGGCTCTCTCTCTCACCTCAAATCCTCACTTCCCCCTTATCCACCTCGCCAAATCACCAATCATCATCTTGATCAAACCCGCCCGCCACGACCAGAGTCAACTCCGCTTAATCTATTTACACTCCAAACCCTACCCAACACCCACCCCAAACAAGCCCAATTGAAACTCTCCCCTAATCTCCATTTCCCGCTTGGCCATAGAGTAGTCAACTCCACTTGTATGACCAATCTGACCCTGTTTTCGTTTGCAATCCTATATTGGGGGAGTACATTTCCTTACCCCTCTCACAACATAAGGGTTGTATGATCATACCACTAGTGCTTTTGGTTTTAGTTCAAAGACCCACAAATACAAGGTGGTTCAGTTCTTTTTGAAATTGGTGTCGTTGGGAGTTGATATTTACGAGGCAGAAGCCGAGATTTACCTACTTGGCGAAGGGTGTGGAGAAACTGTTCCTTTCCATCACTCGTACTATGCTTTTTTGAGTGGAGCTCTTGATTGGCTTAATCACTCCTTCTTTGCTTCCTTGAATGGAGCTTTTCATTGGCTTACTTTCGATCGTGGTAAACCTGACTTTATTCTTTGTTTCAAAGCTGTCATTGATGCTGGAGTACTCGCAAATCAATGAGATATTGATAAAAGTTGTCATCGAGCCTTTTTATGGCATGCTTCGATGTCGTGAATATGTACCATGTTATTCAGCAAGCTTGCCCTGTAATTCCCACCATGTAAGCGTATGACAAAGCTGTCATTGTTTCCTGAGTTCTCTTAAAACAATGAGATGTGGGTAAAAGGTGCAAGCTTGTTCATGGATTCCAAACTTCGAGCCTATTTATGGCCTGCCTCATTAATGAGAAGAGGTAATATTTTATAATGGAGGAAATTGCGAAGGAGGCTTCCCAAAGAAACAAAAACAGTGGTTTGCAACAGAGTAAAGTTTGGTCTCTCTCAGTACTAGCACAATCGGAACATGTTGGTTGGTTGCTGTTTTTTAATAGTTCTATGGTTTATGGAGGTTGAGAACACTTTAGAGGATTGAACAGTTATTATGGTTTTTGGATAGGCTTTAGATTGAAATAGTTTCATGACACTGGTTATGGCACACTGGTTATGGCAGTGTCGACACTGAGATTTTATTTTTGCAAGTGCGTATTTCAGTGTTTTGCATACTCACTGCTTGAACGGCCATGTGTTTTGGCAGGATGGTTGAAAGTGTTGTTTTTTTGGCCTTTTGCTTTGGCAAGATGTTTTGTGGCTATGGTTTCCTGCATTAGTATGGCTGTGGGTAATACATGTCCAAGTTATGAACTCTTATTTTACTGTGCTTTCATCATGTGGTGTAATTGGTTATAAGCTTTCTGCAGTTTAATTCACGAAGAAGTGTAGTGGTACTATGATATCAGGTCAAAATGACCGCCTTTGTTTTGGGGAATGTAGGAAGGAGAACAGGAAGCTCGGTCATTGTTGTAACTTGTGGTTTCTCTTTTTTGATATTGTACGGTACCTAATGGAGAATAACATGATCATTTTTGCTATGCAGCGGTGATGATTTCCGATATTGACAGAATATTACGATTCGGATGAGTTTCTGTTACGTTTCATATCTGAGAAAGGCAGCTCGAGAAAATATTACCTATTGTTCTTTCGAAAATTCCCATCAAAAGAAGAAAAAAAGAACAGCTAGCTGGCTTGAAGAAAAAAAGGGTACTTTCGAAGAATTAAACTCGTGTCCCTTTTAGAGTATGCTACCTTGTCATTTGTACTGAAATGAAAGAGACGTGCAGAGGATGAACTGTGGGGAAGAAACTGAATCTTCTTCGTGCAATGCAGACTGAGAAACAAATAGTGGTGGTGGTTCTTCAGAGAGTGTGAGTTTCGATTTGGGTGTAATTATGCTGCTGCTATTTTGGACAAGGGAACAAAGAAAAGTTCGCTACATTGCCTATTGTTGCCATTGCAGCTCGTCACTGATTGCTTTATCTACTGTTTCTGGTAGTTTTTTTTTTTTTTTTTTTGGGTAATGGAGAGTATCCAATTTACTGCCATCTCTCCGGCCCCTCTCACAACCCTTTCCACGCGTTTGCTTTTGCTGCTGTTGTAGTTTCTCTCTGTTTTTTGAACGACAACTACAGTGAAGTTTCTTGCATTGCTGTGAGTTTGGAGGAATTGCACTCTTCTGATAAGTTTCATCTTGGGTCGTTATTATGATTCAATGTTCAATTTGTTCAGCTTGTCGATTTTATTGTCCTTGCTGAACTTGATATTGAATGGCTAATGGCTATAGGCATCCAGCTAAAAGAAACGTTCTTGTTTATAGTTAATTTTTAAAGTCATAGGCACCATTTTTTTTCAAATGAGCAACTCGTTGGCACGGATCTCCAATTGGCATTAGTTTTTCGCATGCCAACTAGACGAGCCAAACAAAATAAACAGTTCAGGTCATCTTAATAGCACCGGGATGGCCCACATCAAGAGAGCAAAGCAGAGTAGGAGCCTTTCCGTGTTGTAATAAGAAGACTCAGAAGCTATTTTGAGTTATATCAAAAGAAAGAGCTGTTTTGGTCCACCACCACCACCACCACAACAACAAAGGAGGGCCATTCAGAGACAAAAGGCCGCCACCGCCCCTGCTGTTGCTTCCGCTACCACCACCATCTCAGAATTTCCATATGACATTGTCTCCGACATTCTATCGAAACTCCCTGATACAAAGTCCTTCATTAGATGCGGGCGGGTATGCAAGACGTGGCATGACCTAATCCACGAACCCTATTTTGCAGAGTTGCATCTCTCGAGGGTGTTTCCTCCCGTTATCCAACATCCCTCCAACGGGGGCACCAATGCCATTAGGAACTTAAGATCCAAAATTCATATCCCAAACAAGCAGCCACTGAGCTAGGATTTTGGTTCGAAGGAAGCTAAATTAAGGGAGATGGAAATTCTCGCCGAAGATATTTCCGAATTCAGACGGGGAGTCCATGAGTTAAAAGGAGATTCAATTAGGTTACGTATGTGGCCGTCACGTGGGCATTTGGTGGCTCACGTTACGACAGACGAAGAAGCGGAGGGCATGTGCCTAGCACGAGCCTAAGTCACTCTATATAGACAATAGTTCTAAACCCTAAGAAGAACGCGTGTTACTTTTGACTAAGAGCTTTGTATGTACTTTCCTCTCCTTGGTCAAGGCCTAACTTAGGTGTCGGAGTGCCTAGCTACCTGCTAACTCCAGCCGGTTAGGCACCATCGGTCTTCTGTCTTGCAAATCCTGCTTAGGGAAGCTGAAGCTCCACTTAGATCCGAATCCAATATCCAGAAGAGAACCGGATAAACATCACCCCACAAAATATACTTAAAACGGTTTGTTTTGATTTATTGCATTTGTTAAACTCTCTATCATTTTTTTTAACTCTTTAAATTCATATCATGAACACAAATAACAATAATGGCGATAAATTATGGCGTTGAATTAATTAATGAGAAATTTAATTAGACATCCTATTTAATAATCTTACTTATGTTCTCATCCTTGATTTTATCACTAGTTATGTTTACATCCTGACATTATTTAACCAGACCATTATGCCCTCATTAAGTTCATTATTAGAGCATCCCCAATGGCATACTCAAAATGAAAGATACTTAAATTTTGGCATTTGGATACTCAAAAAAGACTCACAATGGCATTTGGATAAATACTCAAAGTTAGCAACCTTTTTTATAAGTACTCAAATTTTGGCATTTGGATACTCAAAACTACCAACATTTTTTCAATAATCAAACTTGGATACTCAAAACTATCAACATTTTTCCTTTTTTTGATTATGGACAAAAATAAACCATTGTAGAGTTTCACATTGCTAACTTTAAAAACTCATTAAATGAATACTCAAAAGGTAATGTGACAACATTTGAATATTCACATTTGAGTATGCCATTAGTGATGCTCTTAGTATATACTTCTAATGATACTTATTATATTTTCCATAATTAGTTATCTATAGATGGTTAGTTTACCTTAATCTACAGGATTATCACATCCTAATTAGTTAAACCAAGGGCTTGTAGCCTAGCGGTTATTTCCTGGTTCTCCTACAAGGGAGACCAGGGTTCGAGCCTCGGTAGAGGCGTTTGGGGTTTACGGCTATGGATAGCTGTAGACCCCTCTGCACTAACTCACTAATTTCCCCGCTAATTCCCTACTGATGTATATCGAATGACAAAAAAAATTAGTTATCTATATAGGGCGGGTTAATTTGTTTTGGTTGCTTGATTTTAGGGATTTCCTTTCCTTATCCCAAGTGATTCTTTTCCATCCCATATTTCAGGGAACTGGGGAGGTGCTGTGCGGCGTGCTGTGCCGCCTATTTCGGTGCCGTGCCGGCACTGTTTCGACGATCGGAGACGGAACGGTGAGGCACTGTTGAAACAATTTTTCTCAACTTATTTGCGTTTCGATGAGGCACTTAACGATATCCGATTGAGCTGATTTTTGATACGCTTATAGTACTCGACGAGCTCTACGCGGTGGACGTCTCCGATTGTCGGAATGGTGCCGACACGGAGCCGAAATGGGCCCGCACAGCACGCTGCGCAGCACCCATCCTGTTTCCATATTTTCAGAAATTCTCGCAGAAGATATTTCCATTATTAGGATTAATATCTATTGAATCCTTGATTATCTTAAACTCGAGGATTTCTAGCCTGTTGCACGTACCATATCCCGGGGCTCATTCACTTCACGTTCTACCCTATCCACTCGGCGAACAAGAATAAACTCCTAGATTATACAGTGAGGGTTCTCTTCAATTATTATTGCGGAATTCTCTGCTTCTTCCTCTTGTCCCGTCCCTCTCTCATGGCGAAAAGGGGAGCGAACAGAAAGAGCCGTTCTGGTCCACCACCCCCACGGAAGAGGAGAGCTATTGCTGCCGCATCCACCATCATAATTTGCAACATTCTAGTAAGAATCCCTGATATCAAGTCCCTCGTTGGATGCAAACGAGAGTATGCAAGACTTGGCGTAACCTAATCCTCCAACCCTACTTTGCCAAATCGCATCTCTCGAGACGGTCTTTTCCTCTGAGTCTTATCCTCTACCGTCCCTCTGATGCCCCCAACAATCCCGCTCACTTTGGCATTCTCGAGCTTGGCGACGACCTTGCCAGTTTAAGCTGCCAAAACGCCACCATAAAATTCAGATCTGACATTTACACCCTCCACAAGGGTCAGAGAGGACGAGTAATAGGAGCATGCAATGGGTTAGTTTGTTTGCGTGTTGATGACGATATTGTGGTTTGTAACCCAATTCTTCCAGGAAGACATTTTGTCCTTCCGAAACTCCCAAAATTGGCACAACTGAGACAATCAGATTTGAGATTCGGGTTTAGTCCATTGAGTGATGAATACAAGGTCTTGACATGTACTCAAAGATGGGAAAACCATTTGTCCCATATAACTCTTGATATTTTTACACTAGGGAGGGATGTTACATGGCGGAGCATCGGAGAGCACTGCCGACAACAATTCCCTCATTTTTATGCCGATGATGGTGTTGTTTTCGTGAATGGTGCACTTCATTGGCTAGGGTTGAACAGAGTTTCAATATTCTTATACTATTTTGATGTGGAGAAAGAGGAATTGGGAATTCTCTCCTTGCTTTGTCATATTGGATCTGTGTCGTATCTTGGAGTTTTGGATGATTTTTTATACCTTGGCGATATCCATTCATTAAGTGATGTTAAGTTGTGGGTAATGGAAGATTACATACAAACAGGGGGTTGGTCATTGAAGTGGGTTGTTAAGCTACAATCAATTCGTTGGCCAGTCCAGCCGATAAAAATTTTGAGAGACGGATCTGTATTGGTGATTTTCAACAACAAATGTCTTGGATCACTTAATCCCCAAACCGGAGTGACCAAGAGAATCACATATCATGGAGTTCGATTTTGGACCAAATCAATTGCTCATACACCAAGCTTCATCTGCCCACCATGGTTGCTATGAAGGGTAATGGGTAAAAACTTCACGATCGAAATCGTGATTGTTTGGGCTGAGTTTTTATTTTTTGTAAGCTAGTTTCATGGTCTTCTATGGCAATTTGCATTTAACTGTGGTAACCGTTGATCTCTTGGGAGTATTTTGTTTTTTCGGGTGGAGCTGTGGAGCACTTCTTTTACTAGGTTTGGACTGCGCGCTGTTCAAGATTTCGTCTAATTTTGTGAAAGTAGTAAGAAGCTTTTTTGTGAATAAAGTAAAGAATTTTTACATTTTTAAAAAAATTGCATTTGAGATATACTCGTTTTCAATTGTTTTGTGGAATTTGTTGCGAACAATTAAGTGAAATTTGATCTCTTAACTTGACTGTGACATATATATACTCTCTTTTTTTGGGTCTAAACCACCGGTATTGGACCCCGACTAAATCCGGTTCGAGAACAATTAAAGCTCTGAAGTTTCCTCCATTTGACTCTCTTAAGGGGAACAAGTAACTTGAACCTATCACATATATATACTCTTGTTGTCCTACACTTTGGGTTAGGTCCTTTAAGAATAGGTTTGAGTTAAGTCAAAAGGAGTGGCTCCAAAATTTTCATTCACCGGTGACAAAAGTATTAAACGTGTCACCGACGAAAGTTCTATATTCTCTAAATGAACTTTAACTTGGTGATATATATTTTAAGGAAAAGGAAAAATATATGTATAGATTCTGTTGTTTCGCAAAATAACACTATAACATGAAGCTTTGGGACAATGTGCACGACAAGTCTTCATAGGTTGAAAAAGCAATTCTTGCTTATTTACTTTTTGTCCAATTTCCACTCATGACACATCAAATCCATCCAATTACCTAGAGGACCACTAGTATTGTTGTCGTCAAGGTTCTAAAAGACGCTAGTTGGTCCCTAGTCGGTCAGCTGCCGACTACCAACTTTTGACCAACCCATCAAAAACACAGGAACGACTATGGCTTAAAGGGAAAGGTATTTGGAAGAGTTAAACTTGTTTCCTTCGGAATATGCTCCCATCCGATTTGTATTCAAATGAAATGGATGCGAGGAGGATGAACTGTTGGGAAGAAACTGAATCTTCTTCATGTGGTGCTTCAGAGAGTGAAAGCTTCGCTTTGGGTGTAATTATGCTGCTGATATTTTGGAGAAGGGAAGAAAGAAAGATTCGCTTCAATGCCTCTTTTTGTTATTGCAGCTTGTCACTGATTGCTTTAGCTAGCTACCGTGTGTTGTAGATTATTTCAGTTTTTCGAACTACAACTGCAATTAAGTTTCTTGCATCGGTTTAGGCCTTCATGGTGATACGGACATCGTTCGTGTAAGACTCAAAAGAAAACGATAGATAGTGCTGGAATCATGGATTTGTGGGGAATCCATGGGTAGAGGAGAAATAATGGAATCCGGGGGAGGAACTATGTGGTAGGTGTTGTGCGGTGCCACAAAACTACGTATACATCCAAGGGCTCTATTTGGAAAGTTAATTTTGGGATTTAATTTTAGGAGATTTAGGCTCTTTGGGGTAGGGTAAAAGTGGGTTCAGACACTTCGGGTTTAGGGTTTAGGCATTTTTTAGTGGTTTTTTCCTTCCTCCAAACAAGACCCTTGAAAGCTTTGAAGATGTGCACAAAAATCAAGCAAAACAACGTAATTTTGCCGCACAACACGGCGCATATTAGTGATCTAATGTGCAAAGACTGAATTTTGTGAAGAAACTGAAATCTTTTTGCTGCAAGGAAAGACTGATAAGCGGATTATGGTGGCGTGCTTAAATTATTTTGTATAATTTCAAATTGAATATGTAGTAAGCCGAACCATCAATCCAATTCCGATAGGTCTGGTAGTTCAGCAGACCATGGGGCTGAGTGTTTGGGCCGAACCATATGCATTGGACCGGCACGAAGGTGTGGCCTATCAAACGTTAGCCCAATTGCCAAGATTGACAGAGCTGAATCGGGCTGTACCAGGACAGATGGAGTCCTACCCGAACCCGAATTAAGACGAAGAGTTCGGGAGTTAATAGGAGATTCAATTCGGTTATGTCGCCGTCATGTGACACTCGGTGCTTCTTGCATTATGTAAGTTGAATAAATGGTTTAGAGCATGTGCCTAGCACGAGCCTAAATCGCTCTATATGAAGTACACTTCTACACTTTAAAAATGCGTGTTTTGTACTTTTCTCTCCTTGATTAGGGGACCAGATTACTCCGGCCGGCTAGGCACTATCAGTGTTCTGTCGTGCAAATCTTGCTCCACCTAGATCCAAACCTGATATCTAGAAGAGAATTGTTTACATATCGCCCCACAAAATATAATTTAAAATTGTTTGTTTGGATTTATCGCATTTTTTACTTTTTATCATTTTTTTTTACTTTTTAAATTCATATCAGAAATAACAATAATGGAAATAAAATTAGGCGTTGAATTAATAAATACTTAGAAAGATAAATGTAAACATATAGGAAAGTCCAAATTAAATCTCACATTAATTCGCCCTGAATTCGTTGAACACGCTTGAGAGGGTTTCTTTAGCCGTAAGTGATTCTTTCCTCTTCCTTATTCCTTAAACTAGCTGATTTTTTAATTTTGGAAAGGATTTGGATTTCTTTCCATATTGTAATAAAACTAGGACTCCTTGAGGATGTGTTTGGATGACCAAAATCCTGAGTAGAAATAGGAATGTGATTACCGGGAATCAAATTCCTAGGAATTTCCTTGGGTAGAAATAGGAATGTAATTATTGGGTATCAAATTCCTAGGAATTTGATACCTGAATTAATTTCATTACGGTGTTTGGATTAATTGAGTAATCTTACGTGGGAAAAAATTATTTTGGAAATTTATTGAAATCAACATTTCCTTTTCTTATTGAATGAACCAGGGATCTGAGATTCCCATGGGGTAAGGGAGGAATCAGATTCCCACTCAGTTTGGGAATGTGATTCCGGGTTGAATGTATCATCGGGAATCACATTCCTGTTCCTGACTGTTCCGAACGCCGGAATCAAAAAAGCATGGAATCACATTCCTATTTTTGTTTGTTCTAAACATTGGAATCATGAAAAGAAGGCATCACATTCTCATTCCCCCTCGAGATTGCTGTCATCCAAACTGAGCCTAAGTCTAATGAATCCTTGATTATCAATTACTCCTTAAACTCTGTTTCGAGCCTGGACGTTCATTCACTGTATGTTCTTCTACCCTATCAACTAGGAGAAGTGAAGAAGAATAAACTCCTAGATTATACAGTGAGGGTTCTCTTCAATTATTATTGCGGAATTCTCTACTTCTTCCTCTTGTCCCGTCCCTCTCTAATGGCGACGAGGGGAGCGAACAGAAAGAGCCGTTCTGATCAACCACCCCCGCGGAAGAGGAGGGCTATTGCCGCAGTAACCACCAGGTCCACCACAATCTCACAACTCCCAGAGGACATAATTTGCAAAATTCTATTAAGAATCTCAGATATCAAGTCCCTCGTTAGATGCAAGCAAGTATGCAAGACTTGGCGTAACCTAATCCTCCAACCCTACTTTGCCAAATCGCATCTCTCGAGAGGGTCTCTTCCTTTGAGTCTTATCCTCTACCATCCCTCTGATGGCCCAACCAATCCCGCTTACTTTGGGATTCTTGAGATTGACGATGACCTTGCCCGTTTAAGTCACAAAAACCCCACGCTGAAATTTAGATCTGAGATTTACATCCCTGACAAGTACTACAGAGGACCAATAACAGGAGCATGCAATGGGCTAGTGTGTTTTCACCTTTATAACGATATTGTTGTTTGCAATCCAATTCTTCAAGGACGACATTTTGTCCTTGCGAAACATCCAAAATTGGCACAAGCTTTTAGTAGTGTCAGATTCGGGTTAGGATTTAGTCCATTGAGTGAGGACTACAAGGTCTTGACATGTAGTGTAACATATAAAAACCATCTGTACAATATGACTCTTGACATTTTTACACTAGGGAGGGATGATGTATGGCGGAGCATCAAAGGGCACAACGGACAACCATGTGCTGATTTTTGTGAAGGTGATGATTTTGTTTTCGTGAATGGGGCACTTCATTGGCTAGGGTGGTCAGGCATGGCTCGAATTCAGTTATGCTATTTTGATGTGGAGAATGAGGAATTGGGAAGTCTCTCCTTGCCTTGTCATGCTGGTGCATCGAATCTTGGAGTTTTGGGTGATTTTTTATACCTTAGCGATTTCAGTCCATTAAGTCATGTTAATGTGTGGGTGATGAAAGATTACATCCAAACAGGGGCCTGGACATTGAAGTGGATAATGGGTGAACATTTCACGACACTGATTATTTAGAATCCGGGGGAGGCACTGTGCAGTAGGTGTTGTGCGCCATCTTGTGCGGCAAAACTACGTCGTTTTGCTCATTTTCTTAGTACATCCAAGGCCCTGTTTGGAGAGTTACGTGTGGGGTTTAATTTTGGGGTTCAATTTTAGGGGATTTAGGCTCTTTGAGGTAGGGTATAGTGGGTTTAGGCACTTGGATTTAGGCACTTTGGGTTTAGGCACTTCAAGTTTATGGTTTAGGCACTTTGAGTTTGGACACTTTGTAATGGTTTTTTCTTCCTCCAAACAAGGCTCTTGGAAGCTTTGGAAGTGTGCACAAAAATCAAGCAAAATGACGTAGTTTTGCCGCACAACACGGCGCACAACACCTACTGCATAGCACCCACCCCGGATCCGATTATTTAACTGTGGTAACCGTTTATCCTTTTCAATTGTTTAGTGGAATTCGTTACGAAAAATTATGTGAAATTTGATCTTTAAATGTGACTTTGAGATATACTCTTGTTATCCTACACTATGGGTTTGGTCCTTTAAGAATAAGTTCAAGTTACGTTAATAAGAGCGGCTCTAGAATTTTATCTAGTAGTGGCAAAAATCTATAATGTGTTAGCGACGAAGGTTTTATTCTCTATGCGATATATTCAACAAGCAAAAGGAAAATGTATGTATAGATCCTGTTGTTTCACAAAATGATACTCTAACATGTAGCCCGCAATCTTGGATAGTATCCATGACAAGTCTTCATACGTTAAAAAAGTGAGATGAGGTTACAAAAGAGGCGGCGACGACATGGCGAAGGTTGCAAGAGATGCCTTGTCTAAGGTTCTGGTTCATTACCATCCGGTGGCCGGGCGGTGACCACCTACTCAGATGGGAGGCTAGTGGTGGACTGCACGGACGAAGGAGCCATTTTCGTAGAGACGAAAGCTGATTGTAGCATCGAAGAGATTGGTGATGATACGATGACTATGGAGAAGCTGGTTTACAATGTTCCTGCTGTTGGAAATCCGGTCTTCAAAAATTTGATGATGATGACGTCGTCTTTTCTACTCCAATTTGCTCCGTAAAAAATAATTCGAGACTCGTTGAAACAATGCTTTCCTAAAGACAGTATTTGCCCCCACCAAATGGTGTGCACCGGATTACAGCAAATTCCTTCAAGATATAACGAAACCGAACTCAAAGTTCTTTTTGTCTGCGTTTGCACAAACGAAAATAGACAGAATATCCGCTATGTGAAAATGAGAAAATTAAGTATCACTGTGTTTTGTTTCTTGCAAGGCAACAAAACACAGAATAAACGCTCTAATTTATTTGGACGAGAGTGAAAATTTTTGTGTGAGAAAAATCGAATCCCAAAATGGTTTGCACCTAGGCCTATTTATAGACCTTCAAATACCTTTTTGAATAATCCAATGCGACCATTCAGAGGCATCCATTTTGTTAAAATTGTGCCTTGAATTTCCTTATTTTGAAAATTCCTATTGTGTTTAGGATTTCCTATTGTGT
Organism: Vaccinium myrtillus; assembly: GCA_016920895.1. NCBI lineage: Eukaryota > Viridiplantae > Streptophyta > Magnoliopsida > Ericales > Ericaceae > Vaccinium > Vaccinium myrtillus. The sequence continues at coordinate 7,436,746 of CM029270.1, forward strand.
TTAGACTTCTATGGTAATGCTTTGATTGTGTTTCTTATAAATAGGAGTCTTGTGGCCTCCTAGGGCTTTGGACTTCTTGAGTGAATCCCTTTGAGGGAGCCCCTATGGGGTTTTCCGTAGTGTGTTAGGGTTTCTTGGTCGTTCCATTGATAGTCTTTAATTCATGGGATTGGCTATTAGGGTTTTGTGTGTCTCTATTGTATTTGTGAGACGTTTGATGCTCGGTAGGTAGCTCCTTAGAGATTTGTCCCTAGATATCTATTGGGTGCTTCAACTGAGAGTTACGGGTATAGCCGGCTCTGTGTATTTCTCCCCGTTCATAGTGAATCCTCTCTTGTTCTTAGCCCGTGTACGTACTTCTAGAGCTTCGTGCTTGGGGGGAACCACGTAAATCTTGTTTCTTGTTTTCTTTGTTGCTTTGTTATATTCTCATACTTCGGGTTTTGTCACAACAAACTGGTATCAGAGCTCCGGGTTCAATCCGAGGCTTTCGTATTTCCGCTGCGTGGGTTGTGAGTTGGTACGTCTTCATGGCGACCCGTTTCAAAGTTGAGAAGTTTGGTGCAACAAGGAACTCACAAGGCTTTGTTGGGGGAAGTTGAAGAAGTTTGCTGATATGCAGAATAGTTTGTTCAAGGATCTTTGTGCGAAGGTGATTTTGGGAGAATTTTAGATTTGAAGCAGCGCCTTTATGCGTTTCGTATGAAGGAGGTATGTCCATTAAAGACTATTTTGATGAGTTAAATCGGATTATTTTATTTATGCTCCTTTTGGATACTGTTATGGAGGCTGCTATGGAGTGCTTCATGTTGGGTATCGCCGTGGAGAATTGGATCCGGTTCAACTATTTTGCGTATGCGGATTTCGCATATTTGCTCCGCGGGGAGCTTGAACAAGTCTTCTGTTGCATCAGTAATGGATGCGTTGGGTGGACGGTACTCGTTTGAAGATTGTTGCTCGTTTGGGTTATTAGCTCCGTGGGGAGTTTGAGTTAAGTCTTCTGTTGCATCATTAATGGATGCGTTGGGTGGACGATGCCTGTTTGAAGATGGTTGCTCGGTTGGTCCATTAACTCCATGGTGGAGTTTGGTGTTTTGCTCCAGGTGGAGCTTGAGCGGATCTTCGTTTGTATCCTTGAGGGATGCGTTGGGTGGTTGGTGCCCGTTTGAAGATGGAGGCACACTTTGGAGGCATGTGCGGCTAGGTTTCCTGAGTCGCGTTTGCAAGGTCAAGCAGTTGTGCTTGAGCCTTGTTCGTTTTTGCCATTGGTGATCACCCCGTTTGGGGGGCTGCCCCGCAAGGGATGTTTGGAGAAGAGTGGTGTTGCGAGAGGATTGCTCTATGGTGTTGAGTTCAATGGAATTCAAGTCAAGGTGGAGAATTGTTGAAATTGTGCCTTGAATTTCCTTATTTTGGAAAATTCCTATTGTGTTTAGGATTTCCTATTGCATTTAGGATTTCCTATAGCGTTTAGGAAATCCTATTGCGTTTCGGATTTCCTATTGTGTTTAGACTTCTATGGTAATACTTTGATTGTTTCTTATAAATAGGAGCCTTATGGCCTCCTAGGGCTTTGGACTTCTTGAGTGAATCCTTTTGAGAGAGCCCCTATGGGGTTTCCCGTAGTGTGTTAGGGTTTCTTGGTCGTTCCATTGATAGTCTTTAATTTATGGGACTGGCTATTAGGGTTTTGTGTGTCTCTATTGTATTTGTGAGACGTTTGATGCTCTGTAGGTAGCTCCTCAGAGATTTGTCCCTAGATATCTGTTGGGTGCTTCAACTGAGAGTTACGGGTATAGCTGGCTCTGTGTATTTCTCCCCGTTCATAGTAAATCCTCTTTTGCTCTTCGCCCGTGGACGTACCTCTAGAGCTTCGTGCTTGGGAGGGAACCACGTAAATCTTATGTCTCGTTTTCTTCTTTGCTTTGTTATATTCTCATACTTCGGATTTTGTCATAACACATTCGATAACCAAGCAGTTGGAGGAAACCTGTTAGTGCACAACTTGGGCATGGACCATTAGTTATAGAATTTATCAAGGCACCGAGATACCCATTCGGATGAAACACATCCCTTTAGACAAAGGTGCCTAGTTTTATTACAATATGGAGAGATTCCAAATTCTTTACAAAAGGAAAGTTTAGGAAGAGGAAAAAATCGTCTATTAACTTCTTTTTTTTTCCCAAAGTATTAATCACGTTTCATTTTTTTCTATATTAAATTTTTTTTTTTGGATATAAACATGTTTTTATCATGTTTGTAACAGTTAGAAAATCTTTTCCAATAACTCATTAAGAGTCATGATAAAAAAGGTGTGTATTCTACTGTTACAGAAATGATAAAAAAACATGTGCATAATCAGTGCACAAAATTTTCGGGTTAATTGATTTCATCAATTGATTTTGTCTACCAAAATTAAATCTTTTCTTCGCCTATATAAGGAGTTGTTCTTCAGTCTCTCAAACACACCGATAAAGTATTGTCATACACATAATTCAGAGAGCAAAAAAGGTTGATTGTGTCTTGTATTTTCGGTCTTCTCTCGTGCGAGAGAGACCAAGACAGAGATTGTATTCTGGGCTGTTTTATCCTGGAGACAGCATGACTGCTACTGCTTGCACAATCTTAAAGAAAGAGACCTAGTCCGCAACTCAACCCAAAACAGCAGCCAATTCCATTCTAATATTTCTGTTCTTCGATAACAGATTGCGAGGTAAAAAGTTCCATAATTTTCTACAGTATTTCCAACAAGACCACCCAAACACTACAGTGAAATTCAAATATAAATTTTACATCCCCCGCAAGTCCAAAGAGGACGAGTAATAGGTGCATGAAATGGATTAGTTTGCGTGTTGATAACGATATTGTGGTTTTGTAACCCAATTCTTCAAATGAGACATTTTGTCCTCCCGAAACTCCCAAAATTGGCACAGGCCTTTAGTAGCATCGGATTCAGGTTCGGGTGTAGTCCATTGAGTGATGAATACAAGGTCTTGACATGTACTATAATTGGTGAGAACCATTTGTACAATATGACTCTTGATATTTTTACATACACTAGGGAGGGATGATACGTGGTGGAGCATCATAGGGCACAACAGACAATCATTCCCTCGTTTTTACACTGGGGATGATTTTGTTTTCGTGAATGGTGCACTTCATTGGCTAGGGTCGGGCATGGCTTCAAAATTCTTATGCTATTTTGATGTGGAGAATGAGAAATTGGGAAATCTCTCCTTGCCTTTTTCACATTGGTGGTCTGTCGCATCTTGGAGTTTTGGATGATTTTTTATACCTAAGCGATCTCCGTTCATCAAGTTGTGTTAATGTGTGAGGGACGGAAGATTACATACAAACAGGGCTTTTGTCATTGAAGTGGGTTATTGATCTACCATGTCTTCGTGAACTAAGTCCGACCGATAATTTTTTTTACTACTTTCACAAAATCAGACCAAATCTGGAACAAAATATTTAAGAGATCAACGGTTACCATAGTTAAACTCAAAATGCCATATATATGATGACCATGAAACTACCTTACAAAAAATAAAAACTTCGCCCGAACAATCACAATTTCATGAATGTTTTACCCATTACCATTCATAGCAACCATGGTGGGCAGAGGAAGCTTGGTGTGTGAGGAATTGATTTGGTCCAAAATCGAACTCCATGATAATACATGATTCTCTTTGTCCCACTGATTTTGGGAGATACAAGAATTTTGTCGTTCAAAATCACCAATGCAATTTTGTCTTTCAAAATTTTTATCGGTCGGACTTGTTCAACTGGCACACGAAGAGATGGTAGATGAAGAACCCACTTCAATGTCACAAGCCCTGTTTGTATGTAATCATCCATCCCCCACACATTAACACAACTTGACGAATGGAGATCGCATAGGTATAAAAAATCATCCAAAACTCCAAGATGCAACAGCCCACCAAGGTGACTAGGCAAGGAGCGCTTTCCCAATTCCTCATTCTCCACATCAAAATAGCACAAGAATTTTGAAGCTATGCCCGACCCTAACCAATGAAGTACACCATTCACGAAAAGAAAATCATGCCCAGTGTAAAAACGAGGGAATGATTGTCCGTTGTGCCCTCCGATGCTCCTCCATGTATCATCCCTCCCTAGTGTAAAAATATCAAGAGTAATATTGTACAAATGGTTCTCACCAATTATAGTACATATCAAGACCTTGTATTCATCACTCAATGGACTATACCCGAACCCGAATCCGACACTACTAAAGGTCTGCGAGCCAATTTTGGAAGTTTCGGAAGGACAAAATGTCGTCCTGGAAGAATTGGGTTACAAACCACAATATCGTTATCAACTCGCAAACAAACTAACCCATTGCATGCTCCTATTACTCGTCCTCCGTGGCACCCTTTCCGGGGGATGTAAATCTCAGATGTGAATTTCACCGTCGCGTTTGGACGGCTTAAACGGGCAAGGTTGTCGTCAAGCTCGAGAATGCCAAAGTGAGCGGGATTGGTGGTGGCATCAGAGGGACGGTAGAGGATAAGACTCAGAGGAAGAGACCCTCTCAAGAGATGCGATTTGGCAAAGTAGGGTTGGAGGATTAAGTTACGCCAAGTCTTGCATACTTGCTTGCATCTAACGAGGGACTTGATATCTGAGATTCTTAATAGAATTTTGCAAGTTATGTCATCTGGGAGTTCAGGGATTGTGGTGGACCTGGTGGGTACTGCGGCAATAGTCCACCTCTTCCGCGGGAGGAGTGGACCAGAACGGCTCTTTCTGTTTGCTCCCTTCTTCGCCATTAGAGAGGGACGGGACAAGAGGAAGAAGCGGAGAATTCCCAAATAATAATTGAAGAGAACCCTCACGTACAGTGAATGAACTCCTAGAGTTTAGACTAGAGGAGTCCTAGTTTTATTGGAATATGGAAAGAAATCCAACTCCTTTACAGAATTAAAAAATCTTCTAATTTAGGAAGAGCAAAAAATCTCTTGCGGCTCAAGAAACCCTCTCAAGCGTATTCATCGAATTAAGGGCGAATTATGGTGAGGTTTGGACTTTCCTATAATGCCGTTATTTTTCCGAGTATTTATTAATTAAACACCAATGTTATTTCCATTATTATTTTGTTATTTGTGTTCATGATATGAATTTAAAAAGTCAAAGGGAAGTAATAAAAAGTAACAAAAATGCAATAAATCAAAACAAACAATTTTAAATTATATTTTAGAGGGATGATGTTTATCTGGTTTTCTTGTTGATATTGGGTTCGGTCTAGGTGGAGCTTGGTCTCTCCTGCCCAACCGGAGTTGGCCGGTCCCTGATGAGGAGAGAAAATGATACACCACCGTCGACTATGGATGGTATTTCAAGAGCACGTGACATAAATAAGCCCAAGTAGGAGAGGTTGTGACTTGTGAATAGTCCGTGGCAGGCAGTTAGAGTTAAGTGGGTAGTTGGTTAGTTTAGGCGGGAAAATTAGTTAGCTTGATCGTATAAATTGGATGGGCGTTTCACGCAAGGGCGGATCTAGTACATGGTGGGCTTCACGCAAGGGCGGATCTAAGTACATGGTGGGGTGGGCTGTAGCCCATGTCAACTTAAAAAAAAAAAAAAAAACCAAAAATTTAAGTGGTTCTTCCAGGCCGGCTCTCTTTTAGGATGGTGTTTTCATCTAGGTCCAGCGTCATTTTCTTTCATTTAGATCCTTTTTTACACACGCGTCAGAGGCATAACACGGAGTAACTTTTTCACGCTTTTTTCTATTTTCTTTATTCTCCGTCTCTACGGAATTGAAACACATTAAAGTGTTTGGATGAAACAAAATCCCAAAAATGGGACCGGACAGTCATTTCCAGTAACATGTAAAATTTAGCCCAAATTCGGTTGTAACTAAGTGGACGAGAGTTCCTACAGACAGTCAGACACTCATCTATCAATGGATATTCTGGCTCCAACATCACAAGCTCGAACTCTCGGGGCTAGATATTGAGTCGAGGTACTTCCATGCTTATATGCTGGACATAAATTTGTGTTGGGCCTAGGCAACAATGAGACTTGCTTCACAACATTATAAGTTGGAGTACTTTCTCAGAAAGATTTGAATTATCGCTTTCTTCACGAAGCTATCTTTTTAAGTAATTATATAATTTGGCCTACCTATCACTTTCTATTTATTAATTGAAGTTATGAGTGATAAATAAATTGCTTAATTATTAAGTGTCTAATTGTGAAAAGATGTCATATCAGGAAAGGATGTATCCCATGTGAAAGGGTTTACTTAATGGAAAAAGACACAACAAGATTAATATCTATTCCACACATAATCAAGAGACACATTGAGAAAGACATCATTTGGAGACAATTCTTCCTTGATGGTTGGACATATGTTGCCTGTAAATACCACATACAGAGGGTACCTAAAATAACCCAAATAAGAACAAGTTTGTGTTTCCATCAATGAACGGTGTTCATTACGTGTGTCTTAGGTTAGAAGATCTTTTTGGTTTGTTCTATCACTTGAACAATAATGAGAGAAGGTAATATTTCAAGTTTTCGCTGCGCTCACAGGCATTACCAATATCATTTTGCTAATTTCGGGAAAACCTTTATGTACCTTACTGCTTCTCTATTGTATTTGCAGGTTCTAAATCCTAGACTATAAATTCCATGAACAAAAGAAAAGCTCGTTGATCAAAGGATCGAATTACAAGTACGTACTAGTAGTCTAGCACAAGGGCAAAAACCCAAAATAAACAACGTAATACAACCCGATAACACTCCAGGACCAATGAACTCTTGGCTCTGATAATACTTATTGGACCGCTTTTCTACCATCTCTCCTAAAATCGATTGGTGTTAGAAAAGGTTTCAATTAAGTCTTTTACGGCAATTTGAATCGCACCCACAAGTCTATTTTTAGAGCGGTTAGGCTATAGGTGTTTGGGCTTTGTTGTGCATCTAGTATGCCCTTTTTGGTTTGGATTGTTTCGCTGTATCTGGTATGGCTCTTTCGGGTCAAGGCCTATAGGTGATTTGGGTTCGTCCCATTGGGTGCTCCCTTGGTTTATTGCTAACCTCGAGTTTGAGTCTCGGGCGGGCATAAGATTATTCTTAGCTTAGCTTAGGAAAGGATACCATCATCCCTTGTCCTTTTAGTCTTTGGAACAATTTCAAAAATTAATAAAATTTCTTTTGTCTTTCAAAAAAAAAAAAGACAGGACTGGCGCAATGGTGTGGCCTATCAAGCATTATCCCAATTGCCAAGATTCATGGACCTTTGTACTTTTCTCTCCTTGATCAGGGACCGGCCAACTCCGACCGGGTAGCCACTATCGGTGTGGTGTTCTATTTTGCAGATCTTGCTTAGGGAAGGCCAAGCTCCACCTAGATCCGAACCCGAAATCAAGAAAAGAACTGGATAAACATCACCCTTTAAAAATATAATTTAAAATTGTTTGTTTTGATTTATCGCATTTCTGTACTTTTTATCTTTTTTTTTTTTTGACTTTGTAAATTGATATCATGAACAGAAATAATAATAATGGAAATAAAATTAAGCCTATATGATAGTCCAAATCTCAAGTTGATTCGTCCTTAATTCAATGAACACGTTTGAGAGGGTTTCTTTGAGCCGCCAGTGATTTTTCCCTCCTCCCTAAACTAGCTGAGTTTTTAATTATGGAAATGATTCGGATTTCTTTCCATATTGTAAATAAAACTAGGACTCCTCTACCCTATCATCAATTATTATTGCGAAATTCTCTCTCATGGCGCAGAGGGGAGCAAACAGAAAGAGCCATTCTGGTCCACCACCGCCGCGGAAGAGGAGGGCTATTGCCACAGTAACCACCAGGTCCACCACAATCTCAGAAATCCCAGATGACATAACTTGCAAAATTCTATTGAGAATCTCAGATATCAAGTCTCTCGTTAGATGCAAGCAAGTATGCAAGACATGGCGTAACCTAATCCTCCAACCCTACTTTGCCAAATCGCATATCTCGAGTGGGTCTCTTCCTCTGAGTCTTATCCTCTACCATCCCTCTGATGGCCTCACCAATCCCGCTCACTTTGGGATTCTCGAGATTGACGATGACCTTGCCCGTTTAAGTCGCAAAAAAGCCACAGTAAAATTCAGATCTGAGATTTACATCCCTGACAAGTGCAACAGAGGACCAGTAATAGGAGCATGCAATGGGTTAGTTTGTTTGCACCTTAATAACGACATTGTTATTTGCAACCCAATTCTTCAAGGACGACATTTCGTCCTTCCGAAACATCCAAAATTGGCACAGGCCATTATTCGTGTCAGATTCGGGTTAGGGTTTAGTCCATTGAGTGAGGACTACAAGGTCTTGACATGTAGTGTAACATATGAAAACCATATGTACAATATGACTTTTGATATTTTTACACTAGGGAGGGATGATGCATGGCGGAGCATCAGAGGGCACAACGGACAACCATGTGCTAATTTCTGTACTGGTGATGAATTTGTTTTCGTGAATGGGGCACTTCATTGGCTAGGGTGGTCGGGAATGGCTCAAATTAAGTTATGCTATTTTGATGTGGAGAATGAGGAATTGGGAAATCTCTCCTTGCCTTGTCATGCAGGGGCGTCGAATCTTGGAGTTTTGAATGATTTTTTATGCCTTAGTGATATCAGTTCATTAAGTCATGTTAATGTGTGGGTGATGAAAGATTACATCCAAACAGGGGCCTGGACATTGAAGTGGGTTGTTAAGCTACGACCTCTTGGTGTACTACCCATATCGGTCGGACTGATAAAAATTTTGAGAGACGGAACTGTATTGATGATTTTAGACGACAAAATTCTTGTATCTTGTAATCCCCAAACAGGGGTGACAAAGAGAATTAAGTATCACGGAGTTCGATTTTGGACCGCATCTGTTGCTCATATACCAAGCTTCCACTGCCCACCATGGTTGCTATGAAGGATAATGGGTGAACACTTCACGACACTGATTATTTAACTGTGGTAACCGTTTATCCTTTTCAATTGTTTAGTGGAATTCGTTACGAAAAATTATGAGAAATTTGATCTTTTAATTTGACTTCGAGATATACTATTGTTATCCTACACTATGGGTTTGGTCCTTTAAGAATAAGTTCGAGTTACGTTAATAAGAGCGGCTCCAGAATTTTATCTAGTAGTGGCAAAAATCTATAATGTGTTAGCGACGAAGGTTTTATTCTCTATGTGATATATACAACAAGCAAAAGGAAAATGTATGTATAGATCCCGTTGTTTCACAAAATGATACTCTAACATGTAGCCCGTAATCTTGGACAGTATCCATGACAAGTCTTCATACGTTAAAAAAGTGAGATGAAGTTACAAAAGAGGCAGCGACGACATGGCGAAGGTTGCAAGAGATGCCTTGTCTAAGGTTCTGGTTCATTACTATCTGGTGGCTGGGCGGCTGACCACCTACTCAGATGGGAGGCTAGTGGAGGAAACCTAGCCTGTTACTGCACAACTTGGGCATGGACCATTAGTTATAGAATTTATTAAGGCACCGAGATATAAACCCATTCGGATGAAACACATCCCTTTAGACAAAGGTGCCTAGTTTTATTACAATATGGAGAGATTCCAAATTCTTTACAAAAGGAAAGTTTAGGAAGAGGAAAAAATCGTCTATGAACTTTTTTTTGTTCCCAAAGTATTAATCACGTCTCATTTTTTTCTATATTAATTTTTTTTTGTTGGATAAAACACGTTTTTATCATGTTTGTAACAGTTAGAAAATCTTTTCCAATAACTCATTAAGAGTCATGATAAAAAAGGTGTGTATTCTACTGTTACAGAAATGATAAAAAACATGTGCATAATCAGTGCACAAAATTTTCGGGTTAATTGATTTCATCAATTGATTTTGTTTACCAAAATTAAATCTTTTCTTCGCCTATATAAGGAGTTGTTCTTCAGTCTCTCAAACAAACCGATAAAGTATTTTCATACACATAATTCAGAGAGAGCCAAAAAGGTTGATTGTGTCTTGTATTTTCGGTCTTCTCTCGTGCGAGAGAGACCAAGACAGAGATCATATTCTGGGTTGTTTTTATCCTGGAGATAGCATGATTGCTACTGCTTGCACAATCTTAAAGAAGGAGACCTAGTCCGCAACTCAACCCAAAACAGCAGCCAATTCCATTCTAATATTTTTGTTCTTCGATAACAGATTGCGAGGTAAAAAGTTCCATAATTTTCTACAGTATTTCCAACAAGACCACCCAAACACTACAGTGAAATTCAAATATAAGTTTTACATCCCCCGCAAATCCAAAGAGGACGAGTAATAGGTGCATGAAATGGATTAGTTTGTTTGCGTGTTGATAACGATATTGTGGTTTGTAACCCAATTCTTCAAATGCGACATTTTGTCCTCCCGAAACTCCCAAAATTGGCACAGGCCTTTAGTAGTGTCGGATTCGGGTTTAGTACATTGAGTGATGAATACAAGGTCTTGACATGTACTATAATTGGTGAGAACCATTTGTACAATATGACTCTTGATATTTTTACGTACACTAGGGAGGGATGATACGTGGTGGAGCATCGTAGAGCACAACGGACAATCATTCCCTCGTTTTTACACTGGGGATGATTTTGTTTTCGTGAATGGTGCACTTCATTGGCTAGGGTCGGGCATGGCTTCAAAATTCTTATGCTATTTTGATGTGGAGAATGCGAAATTGGCAAATATCTCTTTGCCTTTTCACATTGGTGGTTTGTCGCATCTTGGAGTTTTGGATGATTTTTTATACCTAAGCGATCTCCGTTCATCAAGTTGTGTTAATGTGTGGGGGATGGAAGATTACACACAAACAGGGCTTTTGTCATTGAATTGTGGTTATTGATCTACCATGTCCTCGTGAACTAAGTCCGACCGATAATTTTTTTTACTACTTTCACAAAATCAGACCAAATCTGGAACAAAATATTTAAGAGATCAACGGTTACCATAGTTAAACTCAAAATGCCATATGATGACCATGAAACTACCTTACAAAAAATAAAAACTTAACCCGAACAATCACAATTTCATGAAGGTTTTACTCATTACCATTCATAGCAACCATGGTGGGCAGAGGAAGCTTGGTGTGTGAGGAATGGATTTGGTCCAAAATCGAACTCCATGATACATGATTCTCTTTGTCCCACTGATTTTGGGAGATACAAGAATTTTGTCGTTCAAAATCACCAATACAATTTCGTCTTTCAAATTTTTTATCGGTCGGACTTGTTCAACTGGCACACGAAGAGATGGTAGATCAACAACCCACTTCAATGTCACAAGCCCTGTTTGTATGTAATCTTCCATCCCCCACACATTAACACAACTTGATGAACGGATATCGCTTAGGTATAAAAAATCATCCAAAACTCCAAGATGCAACAGCCCACCAAGGTGACTAGGCAAGGAGAGCTTTCCCAATTCCTCATTTTCCACATCAAAATAGCACAAGAATTTTGAAGCCATGCCCGACCCTAGCCAATGAAGTGTTCCATTCACGAAAACAAAATCATCCCCAGAGTAAAAACGAGGGAATGATCGTCCGTTGTGCCCTCCGATGCTCCTCCACGTATCATCCCTCCCTAGTGTAAAAATATCAAAAGTCGTATTGTACAAATGGTTCTCACCAGTTATAGTACATGTCAAGACCTTGTATTCATCACTCAATGGACTAAACCCGAACCCGAATCCGACACTACTAAAGGCCTGCGCCAATTTTGGCAGTTTCGGAAGGACAAAATGTCGTCCGTGAATAATTGGGTTACAAACCACAATATCCTTTTCAACATGCAAACAAATTAACCCATTGCATGCACCTATTACTCGTCCTCTCTCGCCCTCGCGGGGGATGTAAATCTCAGATTTGAATTTCAACATAGCGTTTGGGCGGCTTAATCGGGAAAGGTTGTCGTTGAGCTCGAGAATGCCAAAGTGAGCGGGATTGGTGGGGCCATCAGAGGGACGGTAAAGGATAAGACTGAGAGGAAGAGACCCTCTCAAGAGATACGATTTGGCGAAGTAGGGGTGGAGGATTAGGTTGCGCCAAGTCTTGCATACTCGTTTGCATCTAATGATGGACTTGATACGAGGGATTCTTACTAGAATGTCGCAAATTATGTCATCTGGGAGTTCTGAGATGGTGGTGCTAGCCGCAGCAATAGCCGTCTTCATCGGTGGTGGTGGACTAGAACGGCTCTTTCTGTTTGCTCCCCTCCTCGGCATGAGAGAACCGTAGAGAAGAAGAAGAGAATTCCGTAATATTGGTTAAAGAGAACCCTCACTGTAATCTGGGATCGAGTTGATGGGGCAGAACTTACAGAGAATGAACCTTGGGATATGGTAATGGTATGTGCAACATGGTCGAAAACAGAGTTTAAGTACTCCCTCTTTCCCAAATTATTATTGCTCCGCCATTCATAATTTCTTAATTGTCCCAAAACGAAGGACCAATTTAAAAAATTGGCAAAGAAAAGTTGATACTTCTTTCCCTTTTTTTAGGTACAATTATGTATTGTTCATAAAAAGTTGGATTTGTCGAACAGTATGGAAGGAAATCCAAATCCAACTTGGTAAAGGAAGGAGTTATTGATAATCAAATAGTCAAGGATTCATTCGTCCTCCTTGTTTAACAATATGGAAGGAAATCCAAATCCTTTACCCCATAAATAACTCAGCAAGATTAAGGAAGAGGGAAAAATCTCTTGCGGCTCAAGAAACCCTCTCAAGCGTATTCATCGAATTAAGGGCGAATTATGGTGAGGTTTGGACTTTCCTACAACGCCTTTATTTTTCCGAGTATTTATTAATTCAGCAACAATGTTCCCTCCGTCCCAAAAAAGTTTGGCCTACTTTAAATTTCAACATTTTATGTTCAATGAATAATGTTACTAAAAAAATTTAACTTTTCAAGTTTGTCTTTCATTAGTTGACTCTATTTTAATAGGAGTTAAATTATTTTCTAGGAAGCGGAAAATCTTGCCACCAATGTAATTGGAGCTCTTTTTCAAAATTTTAAAACGCACTGTAAACTCTAAAATTTTCAATTATTCTACTTTTGGTCTCATTATTTTGATTGTTAAAAACATCTCAAGGGCAGAAATAGAATTTATCAACTTTCCTATGTTGAAAATTTTAAATTGGCCCTATATTTTGGGACAGCCAAAAAAGGAAAGTAGGCCAAACTTTTTGGGATGGAGGGAGTATTTCCTTTATTTTGTTACCCTCTCCGTTCCATTTTTAGTGTTTATATTTTCCATTTTGAGCTGTCCCTTAATGAGTGTGAATTTTGTTACTCCCTCCGTCCCTTTTTTAGCAAGTGGACGAGAGATCCTCTTTGTTGGCCAGTGAAAGAAATCCAAAGTCTTTACAAAAGGAAAGTTTAGGAAGAGGAAAAAAATCGGCTATTAACCTTCTTAGTCCCCAAAGTATTAATCCCGTCTCAATTTTGTCTTTACTGTATCAATTGTATCAATTGAAGAAATTTGTACCAATCAAGTCTCTAGCCCAAACTCTGAATATCCAATTTGTCAAAACGAGGCGCAACGTCGTCTTTTTGCACAATTTTTTTTAAAACAATTATTTTTAAAAATAAGACTAGTACTTGTTGAAAAAATATTTTGAATACAGCTTGTTTTAAAGAAATTGAGAATGTTCTTTTGAAAAAACAATTTGAAAAAGGAAAGTTTAAAAAAAAAAAAAAACATTTTCTAAAGTATGGTAATTCTCTCTTTGTTTCTAGTTCTATCCCATGTAACCTGTGGTAAAATTTACTTGGACATGGAGTCCTTGTGTTTTGTCTAGGCTTTCCCAATATGCTCATTCGGTAGCACTTGCTTCCGGACAGTGCTGGACGTACAAAAAACACACACACAGAAAACGCACAGATTGCGTTCGCGGACCCACTTTTGGGTCCCACACGAGTGATCCGAACCGTTCATTGTTCTTAAAACATTTTTCCGAGGGGCTCCACCAAATTTCAGCTCAATCGGACGGTTGGAAGTGCTCCAACCAAAGTCCCTTGGTTGGAACGGTGGGACTTTGGTTGGAGCACTTCCAACCGTCCGATTGAGCTGAAATTTGGTGGGGCCCCTCGGAAAAATGTTTTAAGAACAATGAACGGTTTGGATCACTCGTGTGAGACCCAAAAGTGGGTCCCCGAACGCAATCTGTGCGTTTTCTGTACCAAATGCTCTGTGTACCCGTATCTTTATCCCTTGCTTCCTACAAGCGTGTTTCCGTCAATGAATGGTGTTCATTATGGGTCTTAGGTTAGAAGATCTTTCTGGTTTATTCTATCACTTGAAGAATAATTGCTGAAGGTAATATTTCAAGTTTCCGTTGCGCTCACATGTATTACCAATTTCTTTCAATCTTGGGTTATAGTACCATTGATTTCTTTTTGGTGGATAATTTTGGAAAAACCTTTATGTACCCTACTACTTCTCTATTGTATTTGCATGTTCTAAGTCCTAGACTATAAATTCCATGAACAAAAGAAAAATTCATAGATCAAAGGATTGAATTACAAGTACTAGCAGTATAGCACAATGGCAAAAACCCAAAATAAACACTGTAATACACTCCGATAATACTCCAGGACCAACAATGTATCCCTCATGATGACGCTCCTGCAATTCGAACCAATGACCTCTTGGCTCTAATAACACTTGTTGGACCACTTTTTCACCATCTCCCCTAAAATCAATTGGTGTTGGGAAAATTTTCAATTAAGTCTTTTACGGCATTCGACATCGCACTCGCACGTCTATTTTTAGAGCGGTTAGGCTATAGGTGTTTGGGCTTTGTTGTGTATATGGTATGCCCTTTTTTGGTTCGGATTATTCCGTTGTATTAGGTATGGCTCTTTTGGGTGAAGGCCTATAGGTGATTTGGGCTCGTCCCATTGGATACTCCCTTGGTTGGTTTACTGCTACCCTTGGACCTTTGTACTTTTCTCTCCTTGATCAGGGATCGGTCAACTCCGACCGGGTAGCCACTATTGGTGTTCTGATTGCAGATCTTGCTTAGGGAAGGCAAAGCTCCACCTGGATCCGATCCCGAAATCAAGAAAAAGAATTGGATAAACATCACCCTTCAAAATATAATTTAAAATTAATTGTTTGTTTTGATTTATTGAATTTTTTTACTTTTTTTTTTTTTTTTTGACTTTGTAAATTGATATCATGAACACAAATAACAATAACAGAAATAAAATTAAGCGTTCAATTAGTAAATCCTCAGATAAATAAAGTTAAACCAATATGAAAGTCCACATCTTAAGTTGATTCGCCCTTAATTCAATGAACGCGTTTCTGGGTTTCTTTGAGCCGCCAGTGATTTTTCCCTCTTCCCTAAACTAGCTGATTTTTTAATTTTGGAAATGATTAGGATTTCTTTCCATATATTGTAAATAAAACTAGGACTCCTCCAGTCTAATGAATCCTTGATTATCCTTTCATTCACTGTTCGTTCTTCTTGTCCTGCTTGTCCTGTCCCTCTCTCATGGCGAAGAGGGGAGCAAACAGAAAGAGCCATTCTGGTCCACCACCGCCGCGGAAGTGGAGGGCTATTGCCGCAGTAACCACCAAGTCCACCACAATCTCAGAACTCCCTGATGACATAACTTGCAAAATTCTATTAAGAATCTCAGATATCAAGTCCCTCATTAGATGCAACCGAGTATGCAAGACATGGCGTAATAACCTAATCCTCCAACCCTACTTTGCCAAATCGCATCTCTCGAGAGGGTCTCTTCCTCTGAGTCTTATCCTCTACCATCCCTCTGATGGCCTCACCAATCCCGCTCACTTTGGGATTCTCGAGCTTGACGATGACCTTGCCCGTTTAAGTCGCAAAAAAGCTACAGTGAAATTCAGATCTGAGATTTACATTTTTTTTTTGCACGGCAAAAAGAATTTTATTAATCTTTGAAAACGGATTACAAAGATTAAAGGGACCATGGAAAGAACCACGGACCCGAAAGGGCAATAACAAAAGGTTGACAAGGGGACAACCAGAAGAGGAACACAAGCCAATTTGCAATTACACTATAAGAGAAATGCAATGACTGGACCATCAGTAGCAGAAGTGAATATCGGCCAAGAGAATTGAGCTTCAATGATGATACACCAACCTTTGGATTCCATCCTTTGGGAGCCAAGTTATAGCTTCATCCTGGAATACAAAATGCCAAGTAGACCTCCTTCCATGCAAGCAGCTTCCACAACCTTCAAAGCAGACCAGCATATTCCTTAAAATAAACCAATACATCGCATGGTCGGACAATCCAAATTGAGATGAGAAAACTAGAATAGCTACAAGACCAACAGCTTTCCCGAGTGTGGTGTATGCCAGTAGTGGTACCAAAGACCAAGATTAGCAGAAGAAAATCCCAGAGATGTGTCTATTGCAGCAAGCAGCAACCATACAAGTAACGCAGCCCCGAGAGTGCGGTCTTTCAGTAGTTGATACCAAAGACCAAGAGCAGCAAAGGATAATCCCAGAGGTGCAGCTATTGCACAAAGAAATATAGCCAAAAGCCTCCAATAGCTTTCCCAAGAGTTGAGACTATCAATGAATAAGGCCAATGCAACTAAGAGTAGCAAAACAAAAACCCAGAGATGCAGCAATTCATACAAATTTGAAGAAGGAGATGGATACCAGAGCCCAGAAAGTAAAAATATATGAACCAGAGGTGCAGCACAGCAGCAACCAAGAACAATACATACACAATCGAAGAAAGAGTTGAATACCAGTGGCCCAGAAAGCAATCAAATGATGTGGACCAATGCAACCAGAGCTTGAATATGCAGTCAGTAGAAACATATGAATCAATCCAGAGATGGATACCAATAGCCCAGAAAGCAAATAAATGATGTGATCCAAATGCAGCCAAGGCTTGAATTTGCTGCCTTGAGAAGCACCACAAGACAAAAATAGATACAGCCATAGGAAGGACCAAACCCCAGACGCAAAAGACATACCCCAACCCCAGACACAGCAGCAAGAGACAACCTAGACACAAAAAGGCCCAAACAAATAGAAACTCACCCCCAAGCACAAGACAAACCAGAGACGACAGGACCACAACCCAGACATAAAGAGACATCCAGACCCTACCCCAAAAAGACCTCAATACAGCAAGACCAAACCCAGACACATAAAGCAAAACAGAGAAAAGACACAAGGAAAACCAACTACTGGTTTAGGACACAAACAAGATCCCCACAAAGACTCCCAAAAAATCCTCAGAAACAGAAACCTTCAGCAACCCAAGACAACAATACACCAACCCAAACTAAACCAGGACATACTCAGATACCCAAATAAGATAAGACATCAACCCCCAAAAGGCTCCAGTAGGAATAAGACATCAACCCCAAAACATCAACCTCAAAATATCCCCAAAATGCCACTTAAATATTCAAACTCCTCCTTACTCCCCCCCGATGCACCAAGGTTCAAGAAATGTTTGCTTTAATTTCAAAGAGCGATGACCATACCATTCTTCTGTCCATTAGTTATTAATGGCAGCCCTTTCCTTATTCAGGGCTTCACTCTCTGCAATCTTTCTAATGACCTCGTTTTCATCACCATCATAGTTGATTCCAAACAGCTTATCAACTGTCCATATTGCTTTAGCTTCGTCTAACAGAATTCTGTTCCTATTATTGATTTCTCCTGATGATATGGATGCTGATAATGCGGCAGATGCCACTGCTGATTTTAGTACCACACACTTTTTCTTGTTCCTCCTTCCTTTGGTTTCACTTGTGTTTAATCTGGAGAACCCCAAAATTTCGTTTATATTCTTCCTGTTCCTTTTTCCTTTTGTCCCTTTGATTGTTGCTTGAATTGGGACCTGGTTTGCATCAAAGTGATCAGTAGGTTCATCATTAATGTTGCAGCCATACTCTTCCTGATAATATTCCGTTTCTATGCCTGCATTTACTGCCATTTTCTCTGTCCCAACATCCATCTTCAATTCCAAATCTTGATTAAGCAGACAATTGACTTTATTGATTTGTGATTGGTTTTCCTTTGAGGCATTTTCAAAAGTATCAGCCACCATTTCACTTCCCATTGCAGAGTTTTCTATCTCCAAGGAGGCGCTAACTGTTTCATTAATTGCAAGAGGTACCCCCATTTCTTCATTTGAAATTTCAATATCATCTGAAATTAAGTTTTCTTTCTCCCCAATTTTTGACCCCACATCAGTTTCAATTTCCATCACAACATTGTGCGTTGCCTCGTCACCATTTTGCCCCCCATATTTTGACTCCACATCAGCTGGTTGTTCCACCTCATCCTTGTCACTATCTTCCTCCATTGCACCTTTCTTCTTCTCCATGAATGACTCTAATGGTAAATCGATTAAGCTTCGCATGATGAACCTGAATGAATCTTCTTCAATTACTCTTACCGTATATTTTACCCCATCAATACATAGATCAATATAACCTTCTAACTTTTGAATCTGATTAGTGGCTATCAAAATTCTTGCTTTGACATAAGAGGATTCCTTCAAGGTGTCTTCATCTATCTTCAAGAATTTTCCCCATTTCTCTCCAATTTCTTTAAAAGTTGGATAGGACCAAGCATTGAGAGGCATACCGTAGCATGCTAGCCATACAAATCTTTCTTCCATTGCTTGTTCTCCTTTCCACGGACTTATCTGTTCGAACCAGTTAGCTAACCACTTCTCTTTAATGATTGAGTCTCTGCATTCCGAATCTGAGAAAATGATGATTACAAATCTTCCTCCCATAGCCTTGATTTGAACCTTGATATTCTCTTCCCTTCTGAAAATATACTCTAGGTCTTTTGTGGAAATCAATCTGCTCATCTTTGCAATAGCACTTCTGGCCAACCATCCGTTTCCCATAGCTTGAATATTGATGGTTCCCATATGAACTTCCGCTCGAGGCATGGTTAGATTGATGTTTTTCTGCTCTCCTTGCTTACTTGATTCAACAATCCCTTTTCTTCTCCATACCTCTTTCCCTCTTCTTGCTTTTGAGAAGGTCTGGTTATTTTGCTGCCTTTTCTTCGTCTGGATCATCGGAAGTTGTTGTTTCTCTTTTCCTTTGAAAGGTTGAAATTGGGGGTTATGATGCAACCTTGAATCTGAGTTGGTTGAGTAGCTTCTGGAAAAACTTCTTTGGGGACCTTGGACATCTTCTTCTTTCAAAAACCTCGGAAATTTTACCACTAATTTTTGATTCCAGACCCAAGAGCCATTGGTATTTGAGATTGTTGTTTCTGCGTCTTCGACCCTAAAGAATCTCACAAAAGCAAAACTTTGGCCAGTAATTCTGCTCCTTTTGTTTGGAATGAATAGGTTTCTGATTTTGCCAAATCTGGAGAACAAATTATAGACCCAAACTTTTCGGATTTGGAAGGGGAGGTTATCTACGAAAATGGATGCGGATTTGGTTGAGATAGCATCTCTCGAACCCCTTTCTCCCCTTTTTCTCCTCTCCATCTTGTGAGGCAATTAGTTGAACCTAGATCTGAGATTTACATCCCTGACAAGAGCTACATAGGACCAGTAATAGGAGCATGCAATGGGTTAGTTTGTTTGCGCCTTAATAACGACATTGTTATTTGCAACCCAATTCTTCAAGGACGACATTTTGTCCTTCCGAAACATCCAAAATTGGCACAGGCCATTATTCGTATCAGATTCGGGTTAGGGTTTAGTCCATTGAGTGAGGACTACAAGGTCTTGACATGTACTATAACACGTGAAAACCATTTGTACAATATGACTCATGAAATTTTTACACTAGGGAGGGATGATGCATGGCGGAGCATCAGAGGGCACAACGGACAACCATGTGCTAATTCTTATATTGGTGATGAATTTGTTTTCGTGAATGGGGCACTACATTGGCTAGGGTGGCCGGGAATGGCTCAAATTAAGTTATGCTATTTTGATGTGGAGAATGAGGAATTGGGAAATCTCTCCTTGCCTTGTCATGGGGCGTCGAATCTTGGAGTTTTGGATGATTTTTTATACCTTAGCGATTTCAGTCCATTTAGTCATGTTAATGTGTGGGTGATGAAAGATTACATCCAAACAGGGGCCTGGACATTGAAGTGGGTTGTTAAGCTACCACCTCTTCGTGTATTACCCAGCAGATCGGTCGGACTGATAAAAATTTTGAGAGACGGAACTGTATTGATGATTTTAGACAACAAAAGTCTTGTATCTTGTAATCCCCAAACAGGGGTGACAAAGAGAATTACGTATCACGGAATTCGATTTTGGACAGCATCGGTTGCTCATATACCAAGCTTTCTCTGCCCACCATGGTTGCTATGAAGGCTAATGGGTGAAAACTTCACGACACTCTGATTATTTAACTCTGGTAACCGTTTATTCTTTTCAATTGTTTAGTGGAATTCGTTGCGAACAATTATGTGAAATTTGATCTCTTAATTTGACTTCGAGATATACTCTTGTTATCCTACACTGTGGGTTTGGTCGTTTAACAATAAGTTTGAGTAACGTTAGTAAGAGCAGCTTCAGAATTTTCATCCAGTAGTGGCAGCAAAAATCTATAACGTGTTAGCGACGAAGGTTTTATTCTCCATGTGATATATATAACAAGCAAAAGGAAAATGTATTATAGATTCCGTTGTTTCACAAAATGATACTTTAACATGTAGCCCGCAATATTGGACAATATCCACGACAAATCTTCATACGTTAAAAAAGCGAGATGAAGTTACAAAAGAGGCGGTGACGACATGGCAAATATCATAAGAGATGCCTTGTCTAAGGTTCTAGTTCATTAAGAAAATTTTGAATGTACATACTAGTTACTAGAGCTAGTAAAGTTAAGGTAAATGTTGAAAATGTGGTGTTGAAAGCTGGTTAGAGCGATGACATACATTCCAAGCTTTGTTTCAATTAAGAATGCTGCCCCAGGGAAATACTCTTAAGGTACTTGTGAATTCTGTTGAATTTGAATAGTTTGTGGATTTCTTAATCAGTTCATCATATGATAGACGCTATTTTTATTGCCTTTTCTGTATGTAAGTTAGATGCCCAGAAAGTTAAAAGTTCATTCGCGATTTTTTCACGAATATATGTTTAGGCACATAATAATCTGATGTTGGGTCTCTCCATTATTTTCGATCATATAACAACACTGATCAGAAAAAATACGAAGGAAATATGCGTAAGAGTTTTATCTCATTACAACACATGGACTCCCTCGGGTGAAATTGGTCTGGGCAACTTGTTTCATTATCTGTTTTAGCTCTTGTAATTTTTACAGTTTTACTCTGATCAATGGGAAGATTGTCTTACAGTACACAAAGTAAACTATACCATTGTGCAAATCTTCTGACTATCCACTTTGGCAGCATCGAATGTCGCAGTAGGCCCGTAGGGGGGAATTTTTTCTATGCTTCTGGGGCACGACCACGTGGTGGCCCAAACTCTTTTTCTATCACGCATTTGTGTGGTCCCCACACAAAATGTGTAGAGTTCACACACAATTGTGAGGTAGATAAGAGTTAATAACTCCGTCGGCTGGTCACATGGAACCCAACTAGCACGACAAACCTTGGAATGTAAGATAGTTGTGTCACAAGGGCAAAGAGAGTTTCAAATGTTAAATATGTTTCCACACCCAGAAAAAAAAAAAAATTGGTTGAATAACATCTCCTCAGTACCTATGAGCATGACAAATGAAAAGGCTGAGTTCATCTAGCTGACAGGTTAAGGTTGTCTTCTGCTGAGGATGTTGAGGTTTCATGACAGAATTATAACCTAGAAGTTGAACACTGCTATTCTTGGTTTACGTTTGAAGTAAGACAACTTGATTAAGAACACAAATGAATGTGAAAGCATATGTAATAGTTCTCAACACAGAAAACAAAATGGCAATCAAACAGTACCCAAATTAAGGTGAAGCAAACAGTAGCCAAATTATTACGGGTAATCGAACACAAGTCAAATTATTAGGAGTTAGAAAGGGAAAAAAAGTCCAAATTGGGAATCCTGAAAGGCGAAATAAACATAAGACTATGAAGCAATAGTTGCAACTTATGGGTCCAATAAGTTACGATAGATAATTTCACAGAGCGCTTTTCGGGAAACTCAAGTCACACCTCTTCTATAGGGATCTTTCCGCACATTAGCTTTCGCATTTTTTTGTTTCTTGGCTCGGTTCCACCTCTCATCCTTGTCGATTTTTTGAACCGTCACTGTCTTGTCATCACCATCAATAGCTCCTTATTGTCTTTTCCTTCTTCTTAAAGCTAGAGAATTATACAAAAAAAGACAAGAAAACATTAGTGACAAAGAAATTGATTACAGAAAATGTTTAGATGATTAGAATGCATGTAGAATTTACTCTCTCTTAATCCTCCTCTTTCTCATCCAGATCGGTCCATTTCCGTTTTCGGCTCTTTTCCGTTGTCTCCTCCTCCTCCTCTTCCCTCTTCTGAAAATAACAAATAACTTTCTTAGATGAGCCTGTGGTTGACAAAGATATAATAATTTGAGGACACATTAAGCCCATCACTCATGTGCAGACATATAACTATTAAGGCACATGGCCAAGCACCTAATTTACTCAATAATTGCTCTAGTATCCCAGGTCGGTTCCACGAGCCCATTTATCATGTTGGCTAGAGTTAGCGAATCCGTCTCAAGGGCGTTAAGCAGCATGACCATCAAAGAGAGTAGCAGTAGTGATCAGTGCCTCCTTCGCCGCCCTCAGTGAATAGAATGGAAGACGAAAGAAGAATGGAAGCTAAGTCTCCATTGACAGAATGTGCTTAGCACCATTCGGTTCCGGTTTCTCTTCCAAACCTTTTTCTTACCAATTGTTCCAGAAAGAAATTCGACGGGTGTTACGAAAGATAATGGTAAAGATGGATGGGCTGACATTGCAATTCCTAGGCCTAATGTTACTAGAGTTAAGAGTGGAGGAGTAGAGAAAATTTGGTGAAACTGTAAATGTAGTGACAAAAAGTCATGTCGTTAACTTGTTATTTATCTTAAAATTTGGTGAAACTGTAAATGTAGTAATAAAATGTCATGTCGTTAACTTGTTATTTATCTTCTACTGTGTGGGTTTTTAATAGGGTTTTCCTACATAGTCTCCCATTGGTCTTGTATGATTGATTTTTCGTCTTTTCTTTCTTCTTAAAGTTGAAACATAACACGAGCAAGTAAAGAAAATAGATTATTATTTGCAAATTAACTATTTGTAGAAAATGTTGATGTAGAACTTACTTCCTCTTGATCCTCCTCTTCCTCGTCCTCATCCACATTCTCTTTCTCCTCCTCATCCGCGTCCCCATTTCCGTTCCCGTCCCCGTCCTCCTTTCTCTGATTCTCCTGCTCCTTTCTGCGGTTTTCTCTCTGATCTTGGAAACGATGTTAGATAACTTCATAGATGGGCTTGTGATTTACAAAGATTTAATTTTATGAACTGAAGAAACAAAGTTGGGAATTGGGCACATGGCCAGAAGGAGGCACATCTCTAGTAGTATATTTATGAAACAATAGTCTATAAATAAATCCGTACTGTATCAAACAACAGAGAGAATAGATGATGTAGAATAGAACTAAACCCAAAAGAAAATCTTCCACAGGATTGTTAGTTTATTTGTGCCTCAATTTGTTTTTAGCATCCAATGAGCACATTCCGGTTAGTCTTCTGATTCTTCTTTATTAACTACTATCATTCAAGAGAGAAATTCAAAGGGTGTTAAATACACAATAAGGTAAATACAGATGGGCTGCCAGGCCTGAAATTGCATAATGCAGTGATACCTCATTTACTAGCAAAAGCTCTTATACGTTTTCTCATGGTAAATAAGTCTATCAAGAGTATAATATTTCTTCAAACAAACTGAGAAAATAGACGGGGAAGAATAGAACCGAACCAAGAAAAGACAGTCTTTCACAGAATTGTTTGTTAATTGATTTATGCCATAATTTCAGTTTAGTGATCGACCGCTGACCAGTACCCAATATTTGCTAGACTATCGAACGACCAGATTCAAGTAGGGATAGAGTCAAGCACATGGTCTTGGTGGCTTTTACCCGAAGAAATTGAAGTCCATGGCAGCCACATATTACATAACGATCAGAAATCTCCATTAACATTGGTGCCCATCGGTTCCAGTTTCTCTTTCAAACTTTTTTCTTAGCAATCATTCTAGAAAAGAACTTGACGGGTGTTACGTATGAAAATGGTAAAGATTGGTGGGCTGAGATTGCAATTCCCAGCTAGGCCGAGGATCACTAGAGTTAAACAGTGGAGGAACAAGAAAATCTGGTGAAACTATAAGTGTAGTGATAAAATGTTAGGGTAGATAGCAGGTTAGGTGTTAGGTTCCTACATAATCTCCCATTGGTCTCGTTATCATTAATTTTCGTTGTCCTTCCTTTCTCATTAAAGCAGAAACATAACACAAGCAAGTAAAGAAAATAAAATTTTATTTACGAATTAAATTTTTGTAGAAAATGTTTACAAAAATAGAATGCATATAGAACTTACTTCCTCTTGATCCTCGTCCACGTCCACATCCTTTTTAACCTTCTCCTCAATCGAATTCACCAACTCCATGAACCAGTTTAACACCTCCTTTACCTGGTTTTCCTTCTTTCTCGAAATCTTGAAAACATACAATAGATAACTTCATATATAGATGAGCTTGTGGTTGACAAATATTTAATGAATTGTGGAAACAAATACGGACATCACACACACATAAATCTGCAACCAAAGTTGGGAATTGGGCCATATGGCCGAAAGGAGCCACACCTCTAGTATATATGTTTTAAATATAATTGAAGGAGTATATATTGTATCAAACAACAGAAGGAGTAGACGATGTGGAACAAAACCAAACCCAAAAGGAAAATCTTTGACGGAGTTGTTCACTTATCTATGCCTTAATTTGTTTTAGCATCCAATGAGCAGATTCCCCCAAGGATGGACTCAAGCAAATGATCTCTCAGGCTTTTCTTATGATAACTGGCCCAAAGAAATATGAAGTGGCAACCTACATTTTACAACTTGATTTGGAATCTCCAAGTAGGTGCCCATTCGGATCGGGATTGTTTTTTGAATCTTCTTTATTGACCATCATTCAAGAGGGAAATTCAATGGGTGTTGAACGTACGTAGTTATGGTACATACTGATGGGCTGCCAAGCTTGCCATTGCAATTCCTTGGCATAATATAGTAATAACGTGTTGTCTAGCTTATTTGTCAAACTGTGGGAAACTTTGAGTAAGTTCCTAGTCTTGAGATGTTCATAATTGAAGGAAGAAATTGTACACGCAGAAGGATATACTGCCAAGTGTGTAGAAAGAATTTGTCAAAAGAATAGATAGACGTACCTCTTCCAAAAGTGGTATGGCATTATTGAGATCGCCCTCCCAGGACGTATCAGGCAAGGAGAGATTTGGGGCGCTTACGGGTTCCAAAGAGAATGCATCCATGTTAGGACAGTCCAATATGTCCACCTTTCTTAGCATTGGTATTTCTAAAGGATGCGTGAAGTGACAAAACCTCCTCAGATTTGGTAGACTACGAAGTTGCAATTTTCTTAACTCAGGGAAAAGACCTCCGGCCATGGACGGATGGAACAGATTTCTCAAACTCGCGCAATATCTAACTTTGAGCTTTCTTAGTTTAGAGAATGAGCCGATCGGAAGTTCACTGCTCCATAGGTCACTCACATTCTCCAACCCGCTTAGTTCCAAATGTTCCAAGCTAGGAATTGCAACCTGCAAAGCATTCGGATTTTGTAAACAATCACTTGGATCCAACAAAAACTCAAAATATTAAACAGTTAGGAGACTTAGTAGCTCAAAAATATCCTTAGCATTTACGGACTTGATACATTTACCTTTTCGTTGAAGAGAGGTTGAGGTTGCAGTGGGTTACGGTAGTGGTCGGTTGATTTTGCCATAGATGTAGTATTCACATTTGGGAAGAAACTCACAAGGTTTGGTAGATCACGAAGCTCCACTGTTTTCAAGTGAGGGAACTCCACTTCATCCACCGTACTTTCACCAAGCTCATTCTCCTCCGCAATAATTCTTGACAGCATCTCGCATCTCCATATCTTCAACTCACGGAGTTGTGGGATGCTCTTCGTCATGGTAGGTGAGAATACATATGTCAACCTATTACAATTGTCAATATCTAGATCCCGAATGTACTTGAAGCCCGTGGGGTCCCTCTTTGAAATATAATTCAACTTGGGTAGATCACTTAATTTGACTAGTGTCAGTGGAGATAATATCTCTGGGTTGGGTTCATTATACTCCACCCCTTCAAATTCAAAGACCACCTCCAGTGAGTTGCAACATTTAACTTTGAGGTTCTCAAGATCTCGCAGCATCGAAAGCAATTGTGATGGAATGGCACAAAGCAGATTGCCACAGTCACGCACCGAAATTCTTTTCAGCTGGGACAATGACCCAGCTAGAAGTGGATCATCTCCCAGTCTTTCTAGATTCTCAAGCTCGGCGAGTTTTAGGACCTTTAGGTTAGGTAATGGGACCTGCTAACAACTCATTTGGTCAGTGCAGTTATAATGTCTGCAATTTACAGCAAGATTTCTTCCATGTTTCTATCGAAGCGAAAGACCTGGCAACACTTATACAAACAAGAAAGCACATGGAAATTTGAAATAATTTGAATGCCTTGCCTGTTTTTTGCTGGTTCATAAATTTTGGCCCTGAAATTCAATACACCCTCCATCCTATAAAGTTGGGGGCCTTATGAAACTATGTGCAATTTTCAAACTAAAAAATAGGTTATTCTTTTTAACGTCTAAGACAATAAAGATTTTGTGTATTTGGTCTCTATCTGCTGGCATTTCACGTAGTCCGAAAAGTTTAATTATTAGTGCAATACTTATACGCCAGAGAATTGATGTCATCAACACCACATCGATATCGGAGTTGAAAACAATATCCCACTGCGTGCTTCAAACACCGAAGAGTAATAACGTCATCCCTACGCAAATTGAGCCTTGCTAGTATACCATTTCAAACACAGCACTCAATAGCTTGTGGGCAAACAACCTATTTTGAGAAACTCTGAAATGTTCATTTTGTAAATCATATCGATAAGTATAAGTGCATGATTCAAATCAATTGATCAACATCAAGACTTTTTGAAGAAAAAATAGTGTCGAAAGAAAAATATAAATTCTTAAGAATGTTTCCAATGTCCAATCAACTTAATTTTTTAAAGGGATAATTATAAGTCGAAACTTGCAAAATAAATGGTTTGGATTCTCAAAATGTATTGTGGAGCTCACTCTTTTAGGTGGTGAGATTGATAAGCGTGTTTCAAAGGCTTCATTTACTAGCTCTTATAATCCAACTTATTTAGCTTATTTGCTTAAAAAGACCTAAGAAATGGTGTTTGTTAAAAATTAGGAATAGTCACTTGTTTGGCTTTTCTAGCTTATTTGACTCAAAAAAGTTTAAAGTTTTTTTTCGCTTATTTTGACTTATTAAAACTAATGGACAAAAGAATCTTAAAGTGAATAAGTTTTGTTATCCAAGTTTTAAGGACAACTTAAACGTTTAATTAGTTTATAAAAAAGCTAATTTACAGTTTATTTAAGCAAAACAAGATAAACTTTTTTACAGCTTATAAAAAGCTATGACAAACAGTTTTGCAAGTTATTTTAACTTTTTAAAGACAATAATCTAAAAGCTGTAATTTAAAAAGCTAACACATAAGATATGACGAAAAGAAAAAAGAAAAGACAAAGATAAAAGATATACAAGCATACAGACCTTTTGGGGGAAAAGATAATGGAAGCCAACATCGTCCTTTTGCTCTGAAATGGAAGATCGATTACTGTTGCTGTAGAAGAGGCGATTCAACTGTCCAATATCTCGAAGATCCAGTCTTTCCAGTTCAGGGAAATCAATTTGGTCAATCCATTTGCAGAAACTGAGGAGACTTTGTAGCTTTCTAAGTATCAAGACTTTTAATTTTGGAAACTCAATTCTATTGTTGGTTGCAACATGCACATCTCCTCGTTGCTCCTTCCAAATAAAAACTTCTTCCATCGTACCACAGGATATTATGGTGAGCTGTTTCAGTTGAGTGAGACATCCTACAATTGGTAACTGGAAGAGACTTCCCAATTTTTCACAGTCTTGGACTACGACACCATTTAGTTTCGCGAAGGAAAGTGTTGGCACTGGACCGCGGCATATTTCTCTTAAATTAGCCAACCCATCGAGAAGCAGTAATTGCAAGATAGGGAAAACAGCAGTAGTAGGACCAGTAGGGGCAGGCAGATGGACCGGATTCACTGTATTGACGAGACAGTCTGGTGTATCACAGCTACTGATTGTCAGAAACTTCAATTGTTGGAGTACATCAACCCCATACTGTAGTAATTCTTGCACAAGATTATTGCAGCCTTCCCCTTGGAGAAATAGAAAAACACTAATCCTTAAGAGTGTATCAATCCCTCCAAGATCGGAAGGGATCGGATTCGACACCGAGACAATCAACCCCCTCTTGTATTGCTTTGCAACTTTGCAAATACTATCATCCAAATGGCCTATTTGAATCGTGTATTTTTCAAGTTTGCTGAATATTGGGACTTTTGGTAAAAGTACATCAGCTCTTATTTTGATCTCTAAAGTATTTAAATTGGACAAGGACTCAAACTCCCTTAGGTTAGCATTTCCCCCTTCTTCTTCCTTGCCTTCTCCTTCCCAATCCTGAAATTTGGAGTCCACGACATATAGTTCTTCTAAATGAACCAAGCGTGATATGACACCTGGTGGTATTCTCTCTAGATACGAAGTGTACCGCAGATCTAAAAACCTTAAGTTAACCAGTTCTCCTAATTCTTCTGGTAGTTCCTTGATCGACGAATTGCGAAAGCTGAGGATCTCTAGGTTAAAGAGCGCTCCAAATCCCGATACATTATTGCGCACATCACCACCATAATATTCAAGGGACAATGTTTCGAGGTTTGTCAAGCATTGAAGTTTCAGGACTCCATCGAAATGATTAAGTTCCAAAACTTTGAGTTTCCCCATTCCCTTAAAAAAGTTGCACGGTAGTTTCTCAAGTTTATCGCATTGTAATAGTAAAAGCTCAAGATTTGGGCATGCCAATCCTTCCGGAAGCTCTATAATTGTCCTCGATATCACCGAGATGGCAACATAATGCTCATATCTGTCCTTCCGCCAGTCAGATGCGGCACCATGGCTTACAAGAGCATATTTATCTTTAGATGCAATAGATATACCCATATCGCGCACTACGTCATGCACTTTTACACACTCTTTTTCTTCATCTTCGCTATCAAGCAGTAAATAACGGCTCTTTAGATCATCAACAATAAGAAAAACTCGACTCCTTACTTTTCCCATGTCATTTATTCCAATGAAAAGTGATAGTCCGAATGCGTATCTGGCCAAATCTTCTATACGAATATTTTCATCCTCTTTAAATAAACAACAAATCAAAAACAAGCGTTTAGCTTCGTCATCTTCTAAATATTCGTAACTCAACTCTAGACGTGAAGACAAACGCTCATCCGCAGGAGTGCTGCCTGCACAAGTTAACCGATCAAGCATGCCTTTCCATATCTCAATGGCATTTCTCACACTTTTTTTCGAAAGTGCACTACCAATGAGCACCAGAGCAAGCGGTAAACATCCACATTCATTCACAATCAGTTTGGCTATGGGTTGCAAATCCCGAGCATTAGCTGAATCACCGGCTTTCTCTCTAAATAGTTGCCACGCTTCGTCTTCTGACAAGACTTCAAGATGGATCTCCTCTTTAGTTTGTGGATCATGCCATAGGTATCGGGTCCGTGACGTATAAAGCATTTTGAAATTCTTATTAGCACCTCCCAAAGGAATTCCCATGTCCTCTAGATCAATTTCTTCCCAAATGTCATCCAATATAACAAGGATTTTCTTGTTGTCTTGCAGAAGTCTCTTACGTAGGAGATCAGCTCTTACTTCCGGGTTCACCCTATCACCAAGTTCTTTCAAACCAAGCATGTCTGCAATGCAAGCTTGAACGTCGGGTATGTTTGGCTTATGGCCGACACTAGCTGATGCAACTTCAACAAAGAGACCATCTTCTTTTGCTCGTTTTGCAACTTCTTTTGCCATCGTTGTCTTGCCCACTCCTGGCAACCCACAAATCCCAATCAAATTGATCGTATCACCTGTCAGAGCCTTAATGATAGCTTCCATGTTAAGCCTTCGAGACTTAAATGCCGTAAAATTCTTATTGGGTATGGTCTTCGTGCATGTAGGAGGCGGACTGTAGGATGATTTTGTATACATGGCACCAGCAGTGTGGAGGTCAACAATCACCTTTGTCTTCTCCACGGCTTTCCTGCTTGATGAGTAACGTAATTTGAGATTGGGGCACCACCCATTCAAACACCCTTCCTTGACTTTGGGCTTCTCTTGGATAATTCCCTCAACCTCAATTGTGACCTCATTCGCACGTTCCCGCCAAGCTTCAACATCTGATCCAATCACTCTTAGTTGACTGCGTTCATCATCAACCCACCGTTGCACCCCTTGTCTAGTCGTTCGAAGCTCTTCCAATTGTGTTTCAAGTTCTTTAATGTTGCTATAGAAGAAACACATGTAGCTGAACTGTTGCCATATTGGAGTAACCACGTAGTCTCCAATTTTCCCCGAAACAGTGTCGCAAATATTCCCCAAAACAGTGTCCCAAAATTTCTCCTTAACAGTGTCCCAAATTTTCCCCAAGACAGGGACCCAAATCATCCCCACAATAGCATACGCAAGATTCACCAAAACAAGTGCAAGTACTCCAGCCATTTCTCACTAAGTTCGATAGTATTTTTCTGAATTTTTTTTTGTTTTCTTGATTTTTTTTTTTCACTTTTTCTCGTTTGGTACTTGAAGAAATGAAAGAAATGAAAGAAGGAAAGGCAAAAGACAAGAAGAAGGAAAGCAAGTAGTAGTGCAAGGTGAAATGAAAGCGAAGGGTAGCGGAATGGAAGAAGAGGAGGTAGAGTAAAGAAGAAAGCAAGATCAATAGCCAAAAGACAAAACAAATGAAAGCAAATACACAGCAGATATGAGCAGCAACACACGACACAAGAGAGATAGCGAGAGAGAAGAGATCACCCGAGGGATAAACCGAAGCAAGGAAAATGATCAGCAGTCACTTCAAAAAGATTAGCTTCAAGTCCCAACAAGTATCAGCAAACAAGATCAGACGTTAGAGACAGAGTCTGTAGATCCCCTAGACAGAGTGTCCAGCTATTGTGAATTTGTTTGCAGCCCTCTCGTTATCTTAAAAAGATGAGCTTCAATCCAACCAAGTATCAGCAGACGAGATCAGAGAGAATGTGAGAGAGAGAGAGAGAGATGGAGAGAGGTGAGAGCAATGGGCACATGCAAGTTTCAGAAAGTAGAGACAGAGTGTGGAGGTCTCCTTGTTAAGTCCACACCAGAGAAATCCAGGACTTCCAGTAAACTACCATGAAACTTCCTTGAAGTTTCCATGGCCTAAAACTTGATACCCATTGACTCAACCTTTTCTTCTTTTTTTCCTCTTAACTTTTCTTCTTTTCCTCTTAATTTTTCCTCTCAACTTTTCTCAATCTTTTCTTCTTTTTTTTCCTCTCTTTTATTTTATTTTCTTTTCCTTTCTTTTTCCTAGGTATCAAACAGAGTGTTAGCAAAGAAGAAAATGAAAAAAACGTGTGTTGTTCAAAAACTTAACAGGCTAACTTGAGCTCCCACGGACAATTCGGAATTTGCCCTGTTTACTCTGTTTCAGAAATTAGAGTTTGCACGAGAAAGAAGGAAAAAGGAAAGACAGGAGAAGAAAAGAACGTGAAGGGACAGAAGAGAAGACAAGAATGTTAAGTGTGTTTTTTTATTTTTAAAACAAGTGGGGGCCGTCTATTCTTTTGAAAAACGCATCCGCTGTCCATTTTGCTTTTAGACGGTCCAAATTATAGAGAGACAACAAAAAACAGAAAGTGGAGAGAGAGGAGGAGAGAGAGAGTTTCGATCTGGGCCGTGCAATATACTTTTGGATTGCTCGAATACAGCATTCAGGTACCAAATAAGGCCGACCACGTGATATCCACCCGGTACAATTGGAAGTTGAAACCCTCTCTCCCCTTCTCTTTCTCTCCATTCTCTCTCCATAATGCGGACCGTCCAAAATTGAAACGAACTACCGAATGTGCTCGCACAAATACTGCGTGATATCTGTTTAGCACTGAAAAATTGCACTATCATCCGTGCAATAATTTCCTGACCTCTCGAATTTTTTAAAGAAAGAATTGAACTTGACTTTTCAGTCAAGTGAGGGACCGGCCATTTATTTCCCTTTGGAAAAAACTCCAGACAACTTTCCTTTTTTCTTTCTTCTCACATCTGCTTTTAAGAGAATCCAATGAAACAAACTACGGTTTGTCCCCTGGACTCTTAAGTAATTGATCCAAACCCAGAGGTTCTAAAACATTGCAGTTTAGTCCTAAAGCATATACCAAGGAATATTCGGCGACACTATCCCGGCAGTGAATAGTGAATGAACCATATCCACGTAATTTGACCATTCCGGACACTATCGTACAGTCTGTTTTAGCAAATTCACTTTCATGATTTGCTTAGGTGCTCGGTAGGCTACCAAAGGCCAATAAGAACGAGATGTAATCCAACACCAAAAGGTGGACAATAATTGAAGCCAAAGAAATTATCCAATGTGGCAGCTACCACTGGAGGCATGTGCAATTGTATATATACAATATTACACGGGTGAATAGTAAGTATTGTTCGTAAAGACGAAATTTTGGCTACAAAAAATGCTAAAACTAACAAGACAAGCCTGTTCATAATTTACCACACGGTAATTTCTATATTCCTTCCGAAGCTATCCTAGCTCAAGCTAGAGTCAAGCCTGGCTCGTTTACTAGCTTAATATGGGCTCAAGCTTGGCTTGTTCAGGATCGAGGTGTTGGAGATCAGTTATTCTCTATTAATAAAACGAGCGGAACCTCTACAGATTGCCGAGTTTTTTTTTTGCTCGATAAAAGAAGAGTTTATTGAAATACGATACGGGTACATCGTACGGGAAAGGGGGGAGAGGGAGAGGGGAAAGGGTCAACATAAAGTTGGAACCCAACATCTAATGGGCATAGGCCCAAGCATCAATGGGCAGAGCCCAAAAAAACAACCAAATCAAAGGGGTCAAGCCAAGCCCACGAAGGGTCAGACTTGGCCCAAATCCTAACACCAAACTGCAAACCCTAACACCAAAACTGCAGCAGCCCCTCCGATCAATCCACCAGCCACCACGCAAATGCCGCCAACCACCAAAGCAAGCACGAGCCACAGACGCTGCCGGAAACCAAACGAAACCCACATCGTCGTGCATCCCTCACATTCCGGAAACCCGAAAACCACCAAGGATCGCGATTGATCCCCAAAAGAAGATAGCCCAGGTCACCGGAACCAGGACACCATACACCGACGAAGAGCCACCGCAGAGAAACAACAAGCGCCGCCACCAAACGAGCAACAAACAATGGCAACAAAGCGCAACCACGCCATTAGGCAAAACC
The DNA here is from genome assembly GCA_016920895.1 of Vaccinium myrtillus. Lineage (NCBI taxonomy): Eukaryota > Viridiplantae > Streptophyta > Magnoliopsida > Ericales > Ericaceae > Vaccinium > Vaccinium myrtillus. The sequence continues at coordinate 7,470,393 of CM029270.1, forward strand.
GAGACCACACAGGAGTGGATCGGTGGGGGGCATCTCGACCAAGCGAACCAAAGATCCGAAACCAGCCACGCCGTTAGGAAAAAAACGGAAACTCCAGGTGAGGTGACCGCCGGTGGTCGAAGAACCAAGGAACGCTGGGAGGAGAAAGGAAGACCAGAAACGGAAGGAGAGCCCGTGGGGAGAGGGATGAGGAGAGCCCGGGGGGAGGAGGGAAGGAGGAGCCTCCCCTCCCCCAGGCGATAGATCTGGAAAATGGAGGCTAGAGAGAGAGAGTGAGGGGAAAAGTTTTCAATTATGCAGTTTACAGACTGCCGAGTTACAACTAACTCGAGTTCAATCTCATCTTGTTTGCTAACAGCCGAGCCTTGAGCTGCTTGCGAAAAAGCTCTATTTGTTTGCAGCCCTCTCCTTATCTTAAAATGCATTCGATTGCATTTGTTTACTGTTTGGCTGAACGAAATGGAAAAGAAAAATCAAACCTTTCACCTTTTGCTTTTGTTTATCTTTAAAGATTATGAATTTAAGCATGTTTGTCTAGATGCCATTTTGATTGATTTGATTGCGTTTGTGTCCTGTTTACCTATCTGGAAAATGGAAAAGAAAATCCAGACTTGATGTTTTTGTTTGCCTTTAAAATTGAGGAATAACTAGCATCAAACTGTTGTCTTGCAAAGTTCGTTATTTTGCTGAAGTTTATGTTGGCTTCTCGTATGTATGAAACAGATTTCGGTAAACTTGTACGAATTGGACAGAAACGGTGTGTGTTTATTTACGTTCTAAATTTCTAGGAATCATGTGGGTAACTTGTTCAATGTTCATTGGGCGCCGGTTGCGTCAAGTAGCCACATATGTGTGTTTGTTTACTGTTTAGCTTTGGATCCTAACTACATAGCTATCTGCCCATTCAAATATATTTACACAAGTAAATCCGTTTGTAGAAGAATAACCAGCTAAAGAGAACAAATGGACAGTAATTGTTTAAGTACGGAGAAGGTTTTTGAACTAAGGCTGAGTTTCCCAAACGATTTTGGCTCTGTTTGGTTAGATAGTTTAGTTTAGTTTTGAGTTTTCCCAAAAATTTTATCTTTGATAAAATCATCTAATTGAAATAAAATCATCAAAAATCATCATTGATTCATCAAGCGGGGAAGAGGTTTGATAAAAGCCTTTTTGCATTCAAATTTGCATTCAAAAGGCCGAGATTTTATCAAACCTCATCTCATTTGCGTGGCGGAGCCACATGGATTCTCTGGATTTTTTTGGAGGAATTTTTTTTTTTTTAGAAAAATATAACTTGATAGATCATTTTTTTATACTTACAAAAAATAATTAGTGCTCTTGGGGAATCATTACTTGGTATTATAATGTAATTTTAGCTCCTGCGCATATGTGAGACTAAAGACTAAATAAATGAGTTTTACTTGGATATGTGATGAAGGCCTATAAAAAAAATGATGGAGAAGAGATTTAGGGCATCACCATCGCCCCAAAGCCACTGAATAACTTATTACTCACAAACAAGTTTCAATTCACTGAATTTTTGCCTCGAAACTACATGTTTACGGATCCCAGATCTCCACAAACTCGAACCTCAGACCTCCCCCTTGGAAGCCAAGAAGTACAACCAATTTGTTCATAAAACGTTAACTCAAGCAAGACTTATTTCAAATGAAAATTAAGACATGTTAGAAATTCTTTTAAAATAGATTTTTTCACAACAAAAGTACAGACGTTTATGAGTTGTGCCCTCACTGACCCAATTTTCAGGCTACGCTACTGCTCATTTGATGAAATCAAGGGTTCAAATCTTTATAAAATCTTTTGGGAAACTCAACCTAAAGTAGACTCATCCATGAAGTGTGCTCATGTGATGGCAACGGCTGTTCAAAAGATATTTCCGGATGCAAAAGTGACCATTGGTTCATGGATAGAAAATGGGTTTTATTAATTAGGACTTTGATATGGTGCCTTTTGACTGATAAAGACCTGAAAAGGATTAAGAAGGAGATGGTGAGCACACTCAATTCATAGTTCTTGCATTAACAGTTTTGATCGACTGGTAGGTCATGAACTCGAGAGAAAATTTGGTAGTCTGTGGTTTTAGAGTTCAGAGTTTATTTCTTAAATCATCAGCAGGATCGAATTATTGGTCAAAATTTACCAGTGATTAGAGAAGAAGTAACCAGACACGAAGCGCTCAGAAACGCATAGTGACTGACAATGAACCGTACAAGATGGAAATATTGGAAAGTATCAAGGAAGATCCTATCACAATCTATCGAGGCCGTTTGGCCGCCTCTTTATCAACTTATTGATTTCTCCTTTTTGCATTTTGGGTGTTTGGCAGCAACACCCAGAAACTACTTCTCCAAAAATCGTTTTTCCATTTTTCCATTTAGAAGCAAGAAATCAAAAAGAGCTTTGGAGCTCCTTTTTGATTTCTACTTCTCATTTTCCCTTTCCAAAACACATTCTGCACATTTCTCCCAAACACTCCTCTCACATCCAAAACTCATTCTGACCAAAAGCCAAAAAACCAAAAAACCAAAAAGTCAAAAATCAAAAGCTAAAAAGTAGGCTCCCAAACACCCCCATCATATAGCTATGTACGGCTTTTAAATGTCTGTCTTGCATGTGGTTTTGCATCCGCCTTTTGTTTCAAAAGTTCATTAGGTTAGAAAATTTCTACTTGATAACTTTGTTCTTTGTTCTTGGTGTCAAGCAATTGTGTTCAATTTTATTTTTTATTTTTTTGTACGGCGAAATTTTTTGTTTCTTATTGAGATATTACAATGACTAAAAGGAACAAGGAGAAAGCAACAAATTCAAAGAATCTGAAGCCAAGTCTGAGATACAACCCACGATTGGCAAAGAACCAATCAAGATATCCAAGGGTTGAAGACCGAACACCTAAAGGCCTAGACTCAAATAAGAGCCAAACCAAGTATTAAATAAACCCATAACACCCATCCATGGCCTAGCCCATTAGGGCATACCTAAAAATAACATCAAAGCCCAATATACCAAATGGGACAAAGCCCAAGCCCCAAACCCTAGCCATACAAACAACCCTCAGCCGCCGCCGCCACCACTGCCCAAGAGCACCAGGATCCACCACCATCCGACGCCACCACCACTGGAGGTGCAAAAGGAGGACCAACCTCCGCCAACAACAAGCCATAGCCGCACCGTCAGCCACTTCGCCGTTAAGCCTGTTCAGTCAATTTATTTGCCAAAGAGTACTAGCTCACCAGCTATCGACGATTGCTTTGCTAAACAAAAGAGTCTCCATTGATTGGTTCCCTGATTATCAGGTCTGTCTCACTAGTAGGGCTGCAACGGACTGCGGATCGGTCAGAACGAATCGTTTGCTATATCGGGCACTACAAGAAGGATATACTCCTTTTCTAATTGCGCCACAAAGACGAAGTAGCTAGCTAGCGCGCTAGCGTTTTCCCCATGTTTTTTTATTCCGGTGTTGTAACCGTGTTGTTTGCTACAAAATCCTTAATTGCAAGGTAACATTATCGTATCAGTAACAGATACAAATGAAATGCCATTGATATCTCCTAAACTATGATAGGTGTACAGGTGTTTGGTGTTTTAGTAGTTTTGGATTGGGGTTCTCTCTTTCATTATAATATTTTGACACCTTTTATAACTATACTATGCTTTACTTTTAGGGTCTCAAAGGATAGAAAAATATAAAGGAATTGAAATATACTACAAACAGGAACTGAAACACATACAGAATTTGAGCATTTGCATAATGAAAAGCAGGCCGAACTGTTGGCATTACTCATGACGATCAAGTTGTAAATAGGGAGTGGCAATCAAATACAAGTTTCTTTTTCTCCTTGAAGTTGCTCCAAAAGTCTCACTCATGTCTAGATCTGCTGGATTGGACCCACTTTGTAGTTTCCAGTCGAAGTGGTACAGCAATTGAGCCAGAGGAAGTTTAACATTTGCTAGACCCAAATCCCTTCCTGGACACATCCTTGTCCCCGCCCCAAAAGGAATATATTTGAAATCGGCTCCTCCACACTCGATGGGATTGCTCTCGAATCTCTCTGGTCTAAAACTCTCAGCATCATCTCCCCAATATTCGCGATTTCTTCCCATAGCCCAGACATTTACAAGAACTTTTGTTTTAATGGGTATACGGTATTGGTATTCAGCAACCTTGTCTTGTTGTTTACTACATTGTCTAGCCACTAAGGGAAAAGGAGGGTGTAACCTTAGAGTTTCTTTGATTACCAAATTCAAATACTTCAGGTCTTGATTCTCCTGGTTGTCTGTGTCGATTATTTTCTTCCCCGGGTTCCCCCTAAGAGCTTTCCTTACTTATGCTTGTGTCTTTTTCATCACTTCCGGATTCTTCACCAATTCCGACATTGCCCATTCGACTGTGGCTGAAGATGTGTCAGTTCCAGCAAAAAAGATGTCCTGTAAGGATGTTAAGAGTTATTATTGGTTTGTAGTGAAAGAAGTGTGTATATATGTGAGATTAAGCAGAAATACTAACCAGAATGACAGCTTTAACATTATCAAGCTTATAAAGGCCACCGGCCATCTGCGTAAGTTTAAGAAGCTCATCGAGAAGATCTTCCTTCCTAGCTTCGCCATTTCCCCCTTCAGAGCTTTCGGGGTTTTGTTTACGCTCGTTGATGATTTTGTTGAGGATTTCATCCATAGCCTTATGAAGCCTATTTAATTTGACGCATAGCTGGGCTGAAAAAGCGAAGTACTGAGTTGAGTGATGGAAACAAATCAGACACATCAACACCTCCTGTCATCTTTATTGCCTCCTTAATCAATGGCAAAAGTGCATCTTGGTATTTACATCTCTCACCAACTGCTGCTCTCGATATTATGGCCATTGTCATCAAAGAAATCTTTTCGCTAAGATCGATTGGCAAATCTGTGGATGATCTGATTGAATCGATTAGACGGGAAACCTCATCCGTCCGAATAGAACCAAAGGACTTCACTTTCTTGAGGTTTAGGAGTTCCTCCTTGCACTTTTTACGCATTTCTGTATGGTATTTACCAGATGGACAAAATGTAAGGTTTGCATATGTATAGGTTATAATCTCAGCTGCTAGACTTTCATGCCTATTTGCGAAGGCTCCTAACAATACCTCTTTCGCCAATTCAGGCGATGATATGACAATCGTTGAATTTCTCCTAGTTGCAGATGCATGAAGGCTCCATGTGCGCCCGCCAAGTCTCTCAGAGGATGATGTAAGGGCGTACCAAGTAAGTAGGGAACAGCGAAGTGGTGAATGCTTCCAATTAGAGGTAGCTTCCATGGCCCGGGAGCTTGATCAAGACTACGAGGCTGTCCATCGCTTTTGGCTCTTCTCAGTACTCTAATTAACTTGAGTACAACAATAGAGACAAGGACGACCGCGAGAGAGAAGAAAACTTTGAGCTCCATTGCAGACAAAGGAGAGAAACAACAGATTGTGTTTGTTTGGTGGTCGGAGTCGGACTACACGATAGCTATGCAGAAGACTTGGCAACTTTTTGTTTGAACTGTACAAGACTTAGAAATGAAGCGAAGTTATATACTCATCCCTCCCTCTCACTCTCTCTCTCTCTCTAGAGTTCTGACTTAAAATGGAAGAAAAATTATACTCAGGATTGTTCCAATTCCTAAACTTGGCTTAAGTTAATTTTTAAGTCGATGTATTGTCTCGTAAAACACAATAAATCAATTTTGAGGTTAAGCCAGGAATTGGAATAAGGCCTCATCGGAAATTGTTTAGAACTTAATTGACATTACAATGCAATCACATACGCAACTACCAATATTTTTTATTCGGTAAAATCAAAATCGCAAACTTTGCCTCTTACACAATAACATATATTTTTCACTTGAAGACTAACTCTTTTCTCAATAATTGTTGAAGAAACTATTTTTGCCGTATTTGTCCTTTTTTTTTTTTTTAATTATGTAACGCCTTATCAGCATGTATCTTCTGCTCATTTGTCCTTTATTTCCTTTAATTAGGTAACACCTTATCAACTGACATTAGAGTGCAACCACATACGCAACTACCATTTTTGAATCAATAAATTAAAATCAAAATCGCATATATACTTTGTCTCTAACACAATACTATGTGTATGTGTAGCAGTATTCACGCAAATAAAGAAACCCACAAAAACGCTAAAATATGACGCAATGCACAAAAATGAAATTACCAAATCTGTACTCTATGTTATTTCGTAATGCTTTTCGTGAGAAGAGCCGCAAATGCAACACATGGCACCTAGTTGAATTAAAATTAGTGTTACGCGTACAGTTTAATTAACTAGGCTAGTTGGTTGGTCGAATTAGATGTGGAATATTATTACATTACGTAAACATGGCTTGAACCGCTTGGCTAGTTGGTTGGTCGAATTAGATGTGAGATCATCTGGTGGAATGAGCCACCTAATGCTAGTAGCTCTGATACCGATGATCGATGGAAAAACAAGAGAAATTTCAGACAATCAAAACTCCACTTTATTTTATTAAAACTTTCACAAATACAAAGGTACATTACTACACTATCTCATGCACTCTAATTATATAATCAGGTGGGGGAGACCCCTTGGAGGGGCTCCCCGCGTCTCTGCCCCTCACTCTCTTTTCTCTTCTATTGAAAATGGGAGTGTTGAAAGCTGGTTTGTTAGTATCTCATCGTATGATAATGATAGACATCTTTCATCAGATGCGCATAGAGTTGAAGTTTCATTCCTAGTTTTGTCATGAATATATGTTTAGCCCCATTCCACTAACTTAAAAGTCAAAAAGCCATTTTATTGCGATTTTCGATGTAGGCCATTCTCTGACAATACATCACATAATAATCCGATGTTGGGTCTCTCCGTTATTTTCTACCGGACAACAACATGGATCAGAAAATTACAAAGGAAATATCCGTATGAGTTTTATCTCATTAGAATACGAGTTTTATCTCATTATAACACATGGACTCCCTCAGGTGAAATTGGTCGGGGCAGCTTGTGTCACATTCTCTGTTTTAGGATACGCTGGAGTTCCCTCTATATCTCATTAGAACCATAGACTTATGATATTGCCAATGCTGGAATTGGCATGATTTTCACCTGTAACTGCTTAGGTTAGTATGAGGTTGGGACGGTATATATTATGATTACCTGCTAGTTCTGGTCTGGTATGTATAAAACATAATATTCGACAATTTATTTTCTCTGCTGTAATATCTGAGATTTGCTTAATTCATCGATTGGTTGCACAATTTATTAAAAAAATATAGAATTTATATATAAAAATCCACCCTTTTCTGATGATAAAAAGCTTAAAAAGTTCATGTACTTGTATTATTAGATCGAGTTGGTGTCACAAGTTCATGTATTTGCAACCCAAAATAAGGGCAAAATGGTCTGGCCAAGTTATGGATATCAGGTATTGGTCATTATTATAGATTTAATTATAATACTAGAGGGTTTTTTTTCCTTGCAGGGGCGACCGCCCCTACTGACCCCCTCAGGCTCCATCCCTGTCAGGTATTGGTCATTATTATAGGTTTTGCCATGGTCCATGGATTAGGGATGTTCGAACTTGTGACCGTGACAATGATAATTGGTTCTGGTCCCACCACTTTCACTTAATTCAACCATAAAAGTAAGCTACCACATCATCATGAAAAATTTGGTATAAAAAAAAAATTTGAAAACGGACTAATTAATTTTTTTGAAAAATAATAGAATTTGACCCATTGATTTGAAAAATAATAGAATCTGATCCATGCATGTAGTGAGCACACTCACTACAGGCCCCCCAACTCTCCTCTGTTGCGATAGCTACGGTAAATATCTTCAGCCAAAGCCAATTTCTACTGGCGTTGATTTCGTTTGGAATTTAACATGAGTATATTCCGGAAATCGATATGGCATTTCAATGTGAAGGAGTTAAAGTTACAATGCATTTTTCACTGGATGTGTCTCCAGTATATACCAATCGTCAAATCAATATCCAATACAAATGTCCTACAAAAGCCTCCAAATCGGTTTTCGTATGCTTCAAGAATAAAGAACACAAACGAATTTGAATGCATATGAAATAGTTCTCAGTGATGGAAATAAGTGAGAAATTCCTTACACACAACTAAACTCACTCCTTTTATTAATCTTTTCACAAACAAATACAAATAAAACACTTACACATCTACAAGCACACACTACATTTCGTGGTGGTGGGGGAGACCCCCTTAGGGGCTCCCCACGTTCTTCCTCTCTCTCTGCCTCCTCTCTTTTCTCACTCTCTCTTCTTATTCCCACACCTCCTCTCACAGCTTACACACACATATTTATACTCTAACTAGCCATATCACATAGCCACCATTCTTGACTAAGCAAACACTAGCCTAACAAAACAAAAACAAAACACCCATCAACCTCAATTTAGACTTCTGGCCAACCATCTCATAAATGGCCTGACTTCTTTTTCCTCCATTCACACACACACACATTTCTCACATGCACAATTAAGTTTACTTTCCATCACTCCCCCTTAAACTTAATTATCTTCCGAGACCAAATCCCTCGTCCCACTCTTCTCCACGCACTCTCTTCTCTTCAAACTCATTGACTGCTGCTGCTTCTCATCTTCATTCTCTTCTTCTCTCTCATGCGCTCGCTCACCACTCACTCACTCATTCTCACTCTCACTTTCACTTTCACTCTCACTCTTCACTCTTGGCGGCGCTTGCAGAACAACCCCGTGCACTGGGTGTTCTACCTCCTCCTCTTTCGGAATCAATCTCTATATTGTTCCGCCTCTGTCTAGACATTTGAGGTCACCACACACTCTTCTCTGCAGCAACTCTTCAGGGATGGTCTGGAAGACTCACACAACAACCTCATCTCTCACATCTTCTCGGCTTCTGCTCCGCTTCAACGTATCGCGACTCAATGCGATAACACGCGAGCTTTCTTTGAAAAAACTCGCTACTCCACTGTCGATGATGTGTGTGGCTCGTGCAACGCGTCCGCCGCGACTAACCGCATGCACCATCTTCTCCGGTCTGTGACACCACCTCTGGCATCCTCTCTCCATAACTCTGCTGATCTGTGATCATCTCTTGATGACGATGCTAACGGTGTCAAGAAAAAACAACTTTGGCTGAAGTCGAATTTCTGTCCCATCTTTTGTTGATCCTTTTTTTTCTTCGTCGGACTTTCCTTTTTTGCGGAAGCTCCTCCTCACGTCTCACCCACACCAGATAATTCCCTTTACAATCATCTCACCATGCAAAACTCCATCTCACATAATTGATTCCCTTTCGGTGGAATTATTACAATCATTCAGCTGCATTTTTTCAATTCATGGACCCATCATTATTACTTCCTCATTGATTCTCTTTGAATCAGCATGGGACAAACTTTGTTTTTAATGCCCCCACTTATTTCTCAATTATACGTCTCTTTTTTTTCAAAATTAATGGCCACCAGCACCTTCAATATTCATCCATCTCTCTCTCTCTCTCTTTCTTCATTCTTCTTCTTTCATCTTCTCCGCTGCTCCGAAACAGAGCAACACCATCAACTTCAAACGGATCTTGGGAGCTCGTTTCAACTCTGATTTTGGCACCATCTGCGCCAATGAACTCGTCTCATCGAGCTCTTTCTTCAGCAACTCTCAAAGTGATTTTTTTTATTTACAACAAAAAATCAACCCATCTGGCTCTTCGTCAAATTTTGTCCGGATCATCACCGGATTCTTGGTCCGTCTGACCCACGTCTTACTTCTTGGCCCGTCTGGCCATCGTCTTTGTCTCGGCCCGTCTAGCCGTTCAACTCCGTCTTGGCCCGTCTGGCCTTCGTCTCCATTATTTGGCCCGTCTGGCCCTCATCCATATCTCAGCCCGTCTGGCCAGTCTTTCATTGGGTTTGCCCAGTTCTTCGACCTGAGCTCTGATACCATTTGATGGAAATAAGTGAGAAATTCCTTACACACAACTAAACTCACTCATTTTATTAATCTTTTCACAAACAAATACAAATAAAACACTTACACATCTACAAGCACACACTACATTTCGTGGTGGTGGGGGAGACCCCCTTAGGGGCTCCCCACGTTCTGCCTCTCTCTCTACCTCCTCTCTTTTCTCACTCTCTCTTCTTATTCCCACACCTCCTCTCACAGCTTACACACACATATTTATACTCTAACTAGCCATATCACATAGCCACCATTCTTGACTAAGCAAACACTAGCCTAACAAAACAAAAACAAAACACCCATCAACCTCAATTTAGACTTCTGGCCAACCATCTCATAAATGGCCTGACTTCTTTTTCCTCCATTCACACACACACACATTTCTCACATGCACAATTAAGTTTACTTTCCATCACTCAGCACAGAAAACAAAATGGTAACCAAATAGGGATGGCAACGGGGAGGATCGGGGACGGATTTGGCCATCCCCGCCTCCAATCCCCGAACCTCATATCTACCTCCGTCCCCGCCCCGATCCCCGAACGGAGAATCATCTCCACCCTCCATCCCCACTCCTAACGGAGATCGGGGATCCCCGCCCCGATCCGAAAGTTACCAAACCAATAAAAATTAAAAAAATCTAAAAAATACCCCTTAGACTTTACCAGCATATTTGATATCTAAACCACCAAAGAGTGAAAAACAAGACAACAATTTGCAATTTTCCACCAAAAATCCCAACCAATCAAATAAAATTACATAATAGTAAAGGATTCCAACCTTGAAAGCTGGAATTACCAACTAAATTATGTTTGATTATGTTTAAGAAGTGAACAATGAAGTGTATTTATTATATACTAATAGTATATATTTTGAGAAAACCCTAGCAATTAACAATAATTCAAGAGGTCTAAAGATGAATAAATATTAGATGTGTAATTAAAAAACAGGTCGGGGAACGGATCGGGGTTATGTAGAACCGCCTCCAATCCGATCCCCGATTTTATTTTTATTGTTTCCTCCAAATCCGACCCAAACCCCAAAAAAATCCCCGAAACTCCAACCCAAACGGGGCGGGGACGGATTGGAGCGGATCGGATCGGCCGGAATTGCCATCCCTATAACCAAACAGTAGCCAAATTATTACATGGTCAAACAGTAGCCAAATTATTAGGATTTAGAAAGGAAAAAAAAGTCCAAACTGGGAATCCTGAAAGGCAAATTAAACATATGACTATGGAGCAATAGTTGCAACTTATGGGTCCAATAAGTTGCGATAGATAATTTCACGAAGCGCTTTTCGGGAGACTCAAGTCACACATCTTCTATCGAGATCTTCCCGGACATTAGCTTTCGCATTTTTTTGTTTCTTGGCTCGGTTCCTCCTCCTCTCATCCTTGTTGATTTTTTGAATCGTCACTGTCGTGTCATCGTCATCAATAGCTCCTTATTGACTTTTCCTTCTTAAACTAAAAAATTATACAAACAAGAAAAGATTAGCGTCACAGAAATTGATTACAGAAAATGTTTAGAAAACTAGAATGCATGTAGAATTTACTCTCTCTTAATCCTCCCCGTCCTCATCCAAATCGCTCCATTTCCGTTTACGGCCCTTTTCCGTTGTCTCCTCCTCTTGTTTCCTCTTCTGAAAACAATAGAAAACTTTCTTAGATGAGCTTGTGGCAAACAGATAATTCCGCAACTATAGTTTTGGAATTAAGGCACATGGCCAAAAGGAGCCATGCATTTACTAACAAAAGTCTCTTATAACATTTCAAGTCTATAATGTATCAAACAACCAAGAGATAGACGGGTAAGAATAGAACCAAACCCAGAAAGACAATCCTTGACAGAGTTGTATGAATATTTATGCCTTAATTTCAGTTTATTGACCACCAATATTTGCTAGTCTATCCAACGAGTGGATTTCCACAGGGATAGAGTCAAGCACATGGTCTCGATGGCTTTACCATAAGAAATTGAAGTGGCAGACAGGCGTTACGTATGAAAATGGTAAAGATTGGTGGGTGACATTGCAATTCCAAGATTGGTGGGCTGACATTGCAATTCTAGGCCTAATATTACTAGAGTTAAGGGCTTATGTATTGGGGTTTTTACCCAATAATGAATGAAGTTACATTTGTGGTTGGGGGTCTAGAGGCTGTCTCGCCTTATTAATTTTACCAAATAAGTGATGAGTCATGCGGGACTCAATAGGCCTTCACTCCTCTAATTTGTGGGAGAGAGACAAACAAGGTTCAGTTCGCCAAGGCGTTCATCGGAGGTGTTCTGAAGTTCGTGATCCAGCCATTTTATCCTAGGAAACAGACGCCGGTTTCAACCTAGCTACAACAGATTCAAGGAGACCGTGGTTACAAGGGACCCGATTCTCGAATACTCCAATACTATTTGTATTTCTTACTGCCTTTTGATTTTGTAATTGTATCTATTGTAATTCTTAATTCGTTATAATGGAAATTGTTCTTCGGAATTCTGTGTATTTGATGTAATTTTTTCGACAGTATGTTTATCCTTATTTATTATCTTGACTGCATTAACTAGGTGCATGTTAAGTATAATGATGATACCTTGTCAAAGTCATTGAGGATCCCATGGCAGAAACATCTTGGGAAAAGCGTGTTTTCACATCGATTAAGATAAAGAAGGAGAAAGAAATTTGGTTGCAAGGAGGATGTGGTCGAGATCGTGCCAAGAGATGATGATTCGGTGGACTTTGAAGTTAAGGATGCTCAAAAAACAGTGGTTGAGGCTCCAGAGTTGATTTTTTTGATGCTGGTATATATTCTTAATGAGCATGATCTCGATGATGATGTGGACCTAGATGACAGAAACAGTGATGGCCACGCTTTAAAGGAGGATGCTCTGTTAGGTGATGCTCCCATTTCTCATTTGCAGAAAGTTGGTTTGAACACTTGAATCCAAGTGCTAAGAAATGTAGAATAGGGTTTAGAGATCGATCCAGGGGAGTATACAATTCATGGAGCCATATTAAAATTGCATAGGAGGATGAGCAGATCGAAAAGGAAGATAAAAAAGAAGAAGTTGCTTTCAGAGTTTGGGCTTAAGGTGGCAAAAGTTAAAGATAAAAATGAGGTATCTTAAGGAAGAAGAAGCTGCTTTCAGAGTTTGGGCTTAAGGTGGCCAAAGTTAAAGAAAGGGGTTATTTACCGGGACACCCCTGTAAGTTTACATTTTTCACCATACAGGCATACACCCACTACAAGAATTTAACCTACCACGAACCCTCTCTATCTTCCAAAACTTTACCCCAAGATCCCTTTTGTCACCCTTCCATCTCGAATCTCAAAGTTCTGAGTCATGTTTTGATGATCCGACCCATTCAAGTTGTTTAAAACATGTTTTTAACGGTACTCACAAGAAATCAGCTAAAAATATGACCGGGATGAAAAATTGTTTGGATCAAGCACTTCCTGTTCATATTTTGAGCCGATTTCTCACGAGTACCCTTAAAAACATGTTTTAAACAAGTAGAATAGTTTGGTTCATAAAAAAAAAACTGACGGTTCTAGACGGTTTTAGACGGAAGGGTGACAAAAGGGGTCTTGGGGTAAAGTTTTGGAAGATAGAGGGGGTTCGTGGTAGGTTAAATTCTTATAGAGGGTGTCCAGTGAAAAACGTGAACTTACAATGGGTGTTTTGGTAAATAACCCTTAAAGAAAAAAAAGGGATATCTTTTCCCTTTTTATCTTCCCTTGACATCTCCATTAGAAACTCCATCTGACTTCTCCAAAAGAAACTCCATCTTAATTGAGAACGCACAAGTTGATGGAGTCTAGTGCCTTACTGGGGGTTCACTTTAGAGGAAGTAAAAGCTTTAATATAAAAAATATTATTGAATTGGAGGAGGGTGAAACTGGAAATATGGAGGCTAGAGAATTTGCAGCTTTAGAGGATGGAGATTATGAAAATGTGAATGATGATATTTCCCTTTCTATGGAATTTTGATCTTTTGGTCAGTGGCGGAGCCACCTTGAGAGCAGTGTGGGCATGTGCCCACACTACCCTTTCCTATTTTGTTAGTGTTTTTTTTTTTTCAACGGTAAGGGGTGTTCAAGTCAACTTACACGTATCTCGACTATTCATCTCCCCAATTCCGCAAGCCATCCACTCCGGGACTAGAGGATTCACAAGAGATATCTCTCTTATGGCCTGGCCCCAAGAGGTTTCAAGTTTCGAAGTTGTCAAGGTTTACGGCTCATCCCTGTTGCCACTTGAGCTATCCCTTGGGGATTTTTTTTACTTTGCTAGTTTTATTTGCTACTTGAACCCTTAGTCACGTAATCCTTCAAAATGGTATTTGCTCGCACTCTCAATTCTCACTCTACGCTCGCGCTCTCAAGAATTTTAGTTGTTTAGAAGGTTTCTGAAAGACTCTTTCACACAACCAAACAATTATCATTAACTTAAAACGATTCTTCACTTAGTAATATTCACTTACTTTTAGGGGGGCCCAAAAATAATATAACACTATACCCAAAACCCGAAACTATCATTAATTTCTCACACCGCAAAACACATTTCACCATCACATAGCCAACAACCATCAATTCATGGGCGTGTAGGTTTTGTTGTCGGACCTCATGGTTAACTTATAGTGCCCACATTGATGCCTAATCCTGGCTACGCCACTACTTTTGTTCCTCATTGGCTCGTGCTTTGGGTTGGTTTGAGATTTGGCATTGGTAATGAGGTTTTTGTTAGGGCCGGCCCAGACCCAAGGCCCAAGAAACCTGGGCCTAGGGTATCCAAAAAAGTCCCAAAAATATGGGCAATCCAATGAATTTTAGTAGTGGGCTTGAGTAGGCATTTTTTCTAGCCCAAAAATTAAAAAAATAAAAAGATCCAATGTGATTTTAAAAAGGGCCTAACAATTGTAATGAGCATTGGGCCAGGCCCAAACTACAACAAACTCCAATGAAAAAAAAAAGTTTTATTGTGAGTTCTAAATCGATTAAGGGATCTTCCTCAAGTTCATCATTGTCCAATTCCTCGAAGTCAGATCTGTTATTCCTCTTCCTCTTCCTCTTCCTCTTCCTCTTCCTCCACATTTTTTTTTTTGATAACCAGATGTTCCGGCCAGCTTTTGTGCACCTCGACTAATTCTGAGAGACCAATTCCACCGTCTACTAGCGGGGGCCCCATTTAAAGTTAGAGCAAAGCTCTGTATGGACTGGCTCCAAAGGAGTTGATAGCACCTACGAGGTTTCGAACCTGAGACCTTAGAAGGGAGCAAACCTCTAAGTCTCAAGCCCTGACTACTAGGCCACCCCTTGGGATTTCCTCTTCCTCCACATTGCATTTATTTTATGCTTGTTTTTTTGGAATAATCCTGAAATTTGTTAAGTTCATTGTTTCTTGATTTGGGTTTGAAAGTAATTTAGGAGCTAATTTGGTATCCACTTTCTTTTTGCGTGCCTTCTCTGTTTCAATTCTAGTTGCATGTTCAAAATTTGTTTTCAACTTTCTGTTGTACTTGTGGAATCTTCTGGGGTTTCATTTAACCTGGGTTTGAAAATAGAACGCTTATTCTTTGTTATACTTGTGTGAAAGAGAGAGCGATAATGTGGGCCGAATTTGGAGGCCAGATTACTTTTGGACAGGGTCCGACCTTTCCAAAAATAAGAGGGTGGCGACCTTTTTATTTAGTCCGGGTACCTAAAATACTCCCATACCCAAGATTAACTGTGGGCCCAGGATGTATAATCCGGGCGCATTTAATCTAAGCTCTAAGCCCCCATCCAAACAAGCCCTTTGGGCACAAATTTTAATCTCGGCCTTGGGTACTCCTAATCCTTGGGCCCGCCCTGGTTTTTGTTAGTCTGTTTTCTGTGTGTTTCTGGACTTGATTTGTGTGTTTTTGTTAGTCTGTTTTTGGGTCGAGTTTTGTCTTGTCTGTGGTTTGGCTTCGGTGCTTTGGTAGTCCATGTGGAGTCTTGGTTTTGCTGGCTTTTTTCATTAGGGTGTTGTTTTTGGGCTTTTGTTGTTAGCTGTCTAGTTGGTGTCTTGCTTTTGTGGCTTTTTGGTCCTTGGGTGGCATTTGCCGTCCATGCCCTTGGTCTTTCAAATCTTTGTATCGCTCTTCCAAGGCCGGCCCAGGCCCAAGGCCTATAAGGCCAGCGCCTAGGGCACTCCAAAAACTCCCAAAATTAGGGGCACTCCCATAAATTTTATTGCTAGGCTTAAGTAGAAGTCTTTTTCAAGGTGAGCCCAAACAAAAAAAATTATGAGGCTGCCAAGTAAGAAAAAAATTTACATTTAGGGACTGACATGAAAGTAAGTGGAGTAGTGGTAGCTTTATAGGAAAAAAGAATGGTTGCTAAACGCTAATTTTCTTATGTGGGTCTAATGAAACTCACATAGCAAATGAGAGCTCCCACAATGGTATTGAGTAAGTCCAACAAAAACTTCTTCAAAGAATCTTATTTATGTCTAGCCTTCCTCACCACCTCTTACACAAATGGGCATCCAACAGCCTCTCAATCTTGTGCGAATCAAGCCCAACGCTGTCCAATGGGATTGTTACAATAATTAATGTCATAATTTCTTTTAGCCCCTGCAAATTACCTCTTGCTAAGCTATACGGAATAACAATCTAAGATCTTATGGAACCCAACACAGTTCAATGATATTCCCCTCTCCCCCAATGTCATAGTTTCTTCCCCACTTGCTCGATTTCGGTATTTTGTTTCGAGCTCGATCGAGCTCAAGTATTTTTTTAGCGAGCCGAGCCCAAGCATCATAGAACTCAGTTTGTAGAGAAAAATTATGTTCCTAAAGATGAAGTTTTATAAGGTATATTTCCTACTTTCTACTAGATTTCAACAAAATAATATTATCAAAGCAACATTTTTACATTTATTTTAACTTGCACAATTTAAATCGAAGCTGTTTTCGGCCCATTGTGCTCGTACGTAATAATTAGTAGAACTTTATATGGTTTTAACTTTCTCGCGTTGTGATTGTTGCTGAAAAAAAAATTAGGGCACATTTTTTAGATTAGGCCTAGGGCACTCAAAACCCTTGGACCGGCCCTACTCTCTCCATAGATTAAAAAAATTTCTTTTGCCAAGCAAAAAACTATTACTAGTAGAGTTAAGAGTGGAGGAATCAAGAAAATCTGCTAAAATAGTAAACATAGTTATGTTGTTAACTTGTCATTTATCTTCTATTGTGAGCAAGGCCGGCCCTAGTGTTTGTGTTGCCGAAGCCCAATCCAAATTTGGTTACCCACATGGTATTAAGCTATTAAAAAAACATACAAGTCCGAAAAAAAAATATCAACGTTACATTGAACTTTTATCATGAATTACATAAAAAAAATAAAAATCGAAACATAATCCTGGTTATAGTGTTTTATGATTAACACAATTTGATTTAAAAAAACAACTTCTCTTTGTAATTTTTAGAAGCAAATTCTTATTGGTTTTTAATATATCCAAGCAGGTAAACAGATCAAACACGATATTTTAGTTTCGTAATATAACGAAAATAAACTTTTAAATATTTTTACACAACTAAAAAAACAAAAATTAAACATAACAAAGTACCTCTCATATTTATATTTTCTGTAGTGGAAAAATACGACAAAAAATCAATTGGCCAAAAGTGATTTCAGGGGGATTTGAAGCTAGTTAATTTGGTTTCATAGGCGTGCACAAACAACCAGTACTACATCCTCCTTTTGTCAGAACTTGGAACAATTTCTATATAATATTATATCTTCGCTTTTTTTTTTTTGCCCCAACCCAAGGGGTTGCCCAAGCGCAGGGGCTTGCTGGGCTCACCTCTGCGCCGGCCCTAATTGTAACGGTAGTTAGCCAGTAAGGTGCATTTTAGGTTCCAACATAATCTCCCATTGATCTTGTTATAATTAAATTTCATCATCCTTTGGTTCTTCTTAGAGCTGAAACATATTACGAGCAAATAAAGAAGAAAAGAATATTATTTGCAAATTTACCATTTGTAGAAAATGTTTAGAAAACTAGAATGCATCAAGAACTTACTTCCTCTTGATTGTCCATGTTTCCTTCCTTGTACTCGTCACCGTCCTCGTCCTCGTCCCCATCCCCATCCTCCTCGTCCCAGTCCTCGTCCGTGTCCTTGTCCTCATCCTAGTCCTTGTCCTCGTCCTCATCCTCCTCCTCCTTTCTTCGATTTTCCTCCACCTTTCTCCGATTTTCCTCCACCTTTCTCTGATTTTCCCTCATCTTTCCCCAATTTTCCATCATCTTTCTCGTAAACTTGAAAAAATTAGATAACTTCATAGATGAGCTTGCGGTCAACAAATATTTAATGAATTGTAGAAAAAAAGCGGACATCACACTCACAAATTTTGGAATTGGGCCACAAGGCCAAAAGGAGCCACACCACACCTCTAGTATATTCATGAAACAGAAGTCTATAAACAAAATCGTTGTTAGTTTATCAATGCCTTAATTTGTTTTTAGCATCCAATAAGCAGATTCCCACGAGGATGGAAAGAACATAATCTCTCTGGCATTTTTATAGTTCGATAACTGGCCCAATGGTTTTGGTGGCTTTACCAAAAGAAATATGAAGTGGCAACTCACATTTTACAACTTGATCTAGAATCTACATTAACATATATAGGTGCCCATTCGGTTCCGGATTGTCTTTTGATTCTTCTTTATTGACTATCATTTTAAGAGAGAAATTTCAATGCACTTTGAATACAGTTAGTTCATAATGGTTTTCTGGCTAAAATATTCTCTGGTGGTATATGATGAACCTTTGAAAACGAATATAGGCTTCAAGTATTCCATAAAATTATTCAAAAGTAAGTGAATAAATTCAATGGCCGTTTTTTCCTGTGACTGCTTACAATCATGGACTCAGATCGACAACGAGATCTATGAAATAGTTCTGGAGTAACAGGAGGAGACTTTCGTAAATTTTGAAATGAATACTCCATGCGGGTTGTCAAGTTTATTTCTCAAACTCTGGGAAACTTGTGTATTCCTGCCACCATCCAATTTTAGTAATAAAGTAACTGTATCTATACTATAATTAACTCTTCACATCATCGAGCATGCATTGTTCTTTTTTCTTTTTTACAGAAAATTTACCTGCAGTGTACGAAAGAAGAGAAGCGAAAAGAAGGCAAGAGAAGGATATGCTGCCAAATGTGTAAAAATTAGAATTTATCAAAAGAATGGACAGATGTACCTCTTGCAAAAGTGGTATGGCATTATTGAGGTCACCCTTCCAGGATGTATTTCGTAAGGAGAGATTTGGGGCGCTCACGGGTTCCAAAGAGAATACATCCATGTTAGGACAATCCCTTATGTCCACTATTCTTAGCAATGGTATTACTAAAGGATGTGAAGTGACAAAACCTCTTCAAATTTGGTAGATTGAAAAGATACAAGAGTCCTAACTCAGGGAATAGAGTTTTCTCTATTTTACTTCCATGTCCTCCTACTTGTTCTTCCTTCCCAACAACAGCTTCCAAAGTTGAACAAGTCGTAATGACTAGACTCTGGAGTTTCGAAAGACCTCCGACCATGGAAGGATGTATCATATTTCTCAAACTCGCGCAAGATGTAACATGGAGTCGTTTCAGTTTAGATAATGAGCCGGTCGGAAGTTCACTACTCCAGATGTCACTCACATTCTCCAACCCACTAAGCAATAAAGACTCCAAGCTAGGAATTGCAACCTGCAAAGCATTATGATGTTGTAAAAAATCACTTGGATCCAACAAAAACTCAATTATGAACAGTTATAGGAGACTTATTAACTCAAAACTATCCTTAGCATTTACGGACTTGTTCCATTTACCTTTTCGTTGAAGAGAGGTTGAGGTTGCTGTGGGTTGTGGCAGTGGTCGGTTGATTTTGTCAAAGTAGTAGTATTTGCCTTCGGGAAGAAACTTACGAGGTTTGGTAGACCATTAAGCTCCACCAATTCCAATTGAGGGAACTCCACGTCATCAACTGTATTTTCACTTGGCCCGTTCTCCTCTGCAACAATTCTCGACAGCATCTTGCAACTGAATATGCGTAGCTCGCGGAGTTGTGGGATGCTCTTTGTCATGGTAGGTGAGAATACGTATCTCAACGAATTACAGTCGACGAGTGTTAGAACCTTCAGGTTAGGTAATGAGACCTGTTAACAACTCATTTGGTTAGTCTAGTTGTCTCCAATTTACAACAAAGATTATCTTTTTATTTTATGTTTCTGTTAGGAGTGAAAGAAAAACCGAAAAACCGAAAAAAAACCGACCGACCGGCTAGGTTTTCGGTCGGGGAAAAGCTGTGTCGGCGGACTTCGGTTTGGACCGAACCGAACCGAAAAATTATCGGTTCGGTATCGGTTTCCTGGAAATTGTTTGGACCAAACAGAACCGAACCGAAATCATGCCAATTTGGACCAAATTACCCCGAAACCACTCCTATTTGGTCCAAAAACCCAAAAAAACGATCTTGACCCCCCAAAAATAACAAATCCTAGCCGTCCATCTCAATTTTAATGTCGGACCAAAAAAACTGAAAAAAACCGAACCACCCCGAACCAATCGGTCCATTGTTTTTTTCGGTCGGGATCGGTTCCCAACAAAACCACCCCGAACCGATCGGTTCGGTCCCGGACACCCCAAAAACCGAACCGAACCGAACCAACCGATTTTCACCCCTAGTTTCTGTCGAAGCCGAAAATTATCGAAGTCCTTGAATTATACAATTTATCGAATGCAATTAGGTTGGGAACTATGTTGCATGGACTAGGGTGCCAGTATCAAGTGCGGGTGCAAGTTTAAGTAATTGGGTGTGGGAGAGACATGTCGTGTTTGTTAACAAATAGTGTTTGTTAACAATTATAAATAATCTCATATTAGGCTTTTCTAGATTATTTGATCCAAAAAAGTTCTTTTTTTTTTTTTTTTTGCGTTTGGTGAGTTATTAAAATTAATGGACAAAAGAATTTTAAAGTGAATAAGTTTCTGTCATTTAAGTTTCAAGGACAATATCAACATTTAATTTATAAAAAGCTAATTATAAGTGATAGCAAACAGGCATTACTAGAATTATCAATACAAATTCTCTTTTGCATTATTGTGAACCACATGCGAATACTCTTTTGCCTCTATCTCCATATTGTAATTAAAAATTCAAAAATAGGAAGAAAAGAAAAAAGCAAAGACAGAGATGAAAGATATGTGTGTACCAAGAAAAAAGATGAAAGATATGCAGGCATACCTTTTGGGGGAAAAGATAACGGAAGCCAATATCCTCGTTCTGCTCCGAATTGGAAGATGGATTACCGTTGTTGTGGGAGAGGCTATTCAACTGTCCCAAATCTGCAAGACGAAGGCTTTCCAATTTAGGAAAATCAATTTGGTCAATCCCTCTGCAGAAACCCACGAGACTTCGTAGCCCATCAAGTTCCAACTTTTCTAACTTTGGGAACTCGATTCTATTGTTGGTTGCAAGATGCACACCTCCTCGTTGCTCCTTCCAAATAAAAACTTCTTCCATCATACCACAGGATCTTATGACCAGACGTTTGAGTTGAGTGAGACATCCTACAGTTGGTGACTGGAACTGGAAGAGACTTCCCAATCTTCCACAATTTTGGACTATGATTAAATTTAGTTCCCCCAAGGAAAGCGCTGGGACTGGGCCGTGGCATATCTCTCTCAAATTAGATAGGCGACGGAGCCACAATACCTGCAGGATAGGGAAAACAGCAGTAGCACGAGCAGTAGCAGTTGGTAGATGGACTGGATTCATTGTATTGACAAGCCATTCTGGTGTATCACATGTACAGATTGCCAGACACTTCAATTGTTGGGACACATCATCCCCATTCCTTAGTAATTCTTGCACCAGATAATTGCATCCTTCCCCATGAAGATGTAAACCATCGCTATTCCTTACGAGTGAATCAATCCCTCCACGATCTGAAGGGATCGGAATCGGCGATTTGACCAACAACACCCTTTTGCATTCGTTGGCTATGTCATCCATATAACCCTCCTCGCAACAATCACAGACATCATGATCAAAGGAACAACCGTAATTGTATATTTCGACTTTGTATATTTTAAGTTTGCTGAATATTGGGACTTTTGGTAAAAGTACATCACCACTTATTCTGACCTCTAAAGTATTTAAATTGGACAAGGACGCAAACTCTCTTAGGCTTGCATTTCTCCCTTTTTCTTCCTTGCCTTCTCCTTCCCAATAGTCAAATGAGGAGCGCAAGACATATAGTTCTTCTAAATGTACCAGGCGTGAGATGACACCTGGTGGTACTCTCTCCAGAGAATCAGTTTCTCCCAGATCTAACAACCTTAAGTTAACAAGTTCCCCTATTTCTTCTGGTAGTTCCTCGATCTCCGAATTGCGGAAGCTAAGGATCTCTAGATTAAAGAGGGCTCCAAATCCCGATACGTTTTTATGCACTGAACCACGATAATATTGAAGAGACAATGTTCTGAGGTTTGTCAAGGATTGAAGTTTCAGGATTCCACCGGAAATAGTAAGTGCTAAAACTTTGAGTTTTTCCATTCCATCAAAAAAGTTGCATGGCAGTTCCACAGGTTCATTGCATTCTAACAGTAAAAGCTCAAGATTTGGGCATGACAATCCTTCAGGAAGCTCTGCAATTGAACTAGATATCACCGACATGGCAGCATAATGCTCATATGTGTCCTTCTTTGGCCAGCGAGATGCGACACCATGGCTTACAAGAGCATATTTATCCTTAGATGCAATAGATATACCCATATCGCGCACTACGTCATGCACTTTTACACATACACACTCTCCTTTTTCTTCTTTGCTGTCAAGCAGTAAATAACGGCTCTTTAAATCATCAACAATAAGAAAAACTCGACTCCTTACTTTTCCCATTTCATTTATTCCGTCAAAAAGTGATAGCCCAAATACGTATTTGGCCAAATCTTCAATACAGATATCTTCATCCTCTTTAAATAAGCAACAAATCAAAAATAGGCGTTTTGCTTCGTCGTCTTCTAAATATTCGTAACTCAGCTCTAGACGTTTAGACAAACGCTCATCCACAGGAGTGCTAGATGCACAAGTTAACCGATCAAGCATGCCTTTCCATATCTCAATGGCATTTCTCCCGCTTTTTTTTGAAAGCACACTACCAATAAGCACCAGAGCAAGAGGTAAACGCCCACATTCATTCACAATCCTTTTGGCAATGGGTTGCAAATCCCGAGCATCAGCTAAATCACCAGCTTTCTCTCTGAATAGTTGCCATGCTTCGTCCTTTGACAAGACTTCAAGAGGGATCTCCTCTTTAGTTTGTGGATTATGCCATAGCTGTTGGATCCGTGATGTATAAAGCATTTTGAAATTCTTATTTGCCCCTCCCAAAGGAATTCCCATGTCCTCTAGATCAATTTCTTCCCAAATGTCATCCAGTATAACAAGGATTTTCTTGTTGCCCTGTAGAAGTCTCTCACGTAGGATATCAGCCCTTGCTTCTGGGCTCACCCTATCACCAAGCTCTTTCAAACCAAGCATGTCTGCAATACAAGCTTGAACGTGGGCTATGTTTGGCTTTTGGCCGACACTGGCCCATGCAACTTCAACAAAGAGACCATCTCCTTTTGCCTGTTTTGCAACTTCTTTCGTGATTGTTGTCTTCCCCACTCCGGGCAACCCACAAATCCCAATCAAGTTGATCTTATCATTTGTTAGAGCCTTAATGATATCTTCCATGTTAAGCCTTCGAGAATTAAATGCTGTAAAATTCTTATTGGATATGGTATTCGTGCATTTAGGAGGCTGGCTGAACAGTTGCCATATTGGACCAACCACATAGTCTCCAATTTTTTCCAGAACAGTGTCACAGATTTTCCCCAAAACAGTGTCCCAAAATTTCTCTTTAAGATGGTCCCAAATTTTCGTCAAGACAGTGAACCAAATCATCCCCACAATAGTGCACGCAAGATTCACCAAAAAGACAAGAGCCATTTATCACTAAGTTTGATATTTCCTTTTTTTTTTTTTTTTTTTTTTCTGTTTCACTTTTTCTCGTTTGGTACTTGGAAGAAATCAAAGAAATGAAAAATGAAAAGGCAAAAGACAGCAAGAAGGAAAGCAAGTAGTAGTAAAAGCTGAAATGAAAGCGAACGGTAGCGGAATGGAACAGGAGAAGGTAAAGCAAAGAAGAACGCAAGATTAATAGCCAGAAGATCACAGTACAAATGAAAACAAATAGCAGATATGATTTCAAGCCTAAGCTACAACTGAACGCATCAACACACAACACAGGAGAGAGAGAGAGAGAGAGAGAGAGAGAGAGAGAGAGAACAGATCACCAGGGGACAAACCGAAGCAAGGAAGATGAGCAGTCACTTCAAACGATTATCTTCAATCCAACCAAGTATCACGGGACGAGAATGTGAGAGTGATGGAGAGATCTGCGAGCAATGTGCAAAGGTTTCAGAAAGTAGAGACAGAGTGCATAGATGACAATATTAGGTGGTTAATGCCCCAATTGACCAGCTATTGCATTTGCTTCCACCAGTTTGAACCTCCCCAGCCGGCAATGACGTAACTAGTAATTGATTTTCACACGATACGCGTCTTTGCTTTCATTTGATGAGATACTTCAAGGTTGTTTACAGTATAATACCTAGAAATGAATACAATATTTTGTAACCATTGTATCAATATGGGAATTAAATCTGGCCGTCCAATTGATGAGATAAACTGTAAGCGCTGAAATCAAAGTAGTTCGCTTCAATAGTTATAGGGCAACGTGCTTCGCACGTAACATCGTGCTCATTGGCGTCATATTGCGGTTGGTTTGATTTTTGTAATTGTGGTTGTATACTTGAGTTATATAATGGGTAGAAGATCATGGAATTCACGATAATATGAACCTGATCTCTATGCAAATCTCTATGTGTATTTTGGAGAATTTTTATATTTGAAAGAGGGCCAAAAGTTTTTTTTTTTTCTCAGCAAAGAGGGACCAAAAGTTTATACATTGTTTTATAGCCCAGTAAATACGATGATTACTTTATACACTTCAATTTTTTTTTTTTTTTTTGCTCGGCAAAGAGGGACCAAAAGTTTATATTTGATTTTGAATTGAATAAAAGGATGATTGGATGGAGGGCATAAAAGACAATGGAACAATTTTTCCCGTTGACCGGTGAAATTGGACTAGGATTTTGAGACATCCAAAAATTGAAATATGGACCAAAAATTATGATTCTTATTACTTGACATATTTTGGAGAATGATTCTTATGCTTTTGGTTGATATTGATTGTCATTCTCTTATTTTTCCGTAGAACAATTATTTCCAGGGTAGTCTCAAAATTTTATTTTCTAAAAAGTCAACTACACATTTCGTTCATACAGAATTAGGGTCTCTCCAACTAAAATGCGGTCATTTCGGGGAAAAAAAGAGCTACTAATGATCAAATAATGAAGGCTTTTATCACCCTCTCTAATTGAGTGTTGGGCCCGGAGTTCCCCCATGGATTTGGTTATACAATGTCACTCCATGCGACCGCTCTAACAATAGACTTGCGGGTGAGATGTCGAATGCTATAAAAGAGTTAACTGAAACCCTTCCTAACACCAATTGGTTTTAGGAGAGTTGGTGGAAAAGCGGTCCGACAAGCGGAATCAGAGCCAGGAGGTCATGGGTTCGAGTCGTGAGAGCGTCATCGTGAGGGAAGGATTGTTGGGCCTGGAGTGCCTTCATGCATTTTGTTATACAATGTCACTCCCTGCGACCGCTCTAAGAACAGACTTGCGGGTGCGATGTCGAATGTCATAAAAGACTTAATTGAAACCCTTCTTAACACCAATTGGTTTTAGGAGAGTTGATGGAAAAGCGGTCCGACATTGAGCATGAAGGTAATCACCCATTCTAACATGAGATGATTCAGATCATTCAGTTTTTAAAATGCGATCTTTACATCACTCAAACAAAAAATAAAGTCGTGTTAATTTCCGATAAATACATTAGTGTTAAAAAATGAAAACTTTAATTTAAAACCGGGGATGGCACCCACCCCTATCCCCACCATGTGGCTCGGTCGGCCCATCTCCCCACGGATTTGCGGCAACTTTAAATCACTTATGTGGGTGGTAGCAAAGTGCATTAGACCATGGGTCAATTCTTACTAACATCGTTAGCCACTAATAATTCTTGCATGTACTAAAAAAAGAACACTATTCCCACCCAAAACAAAACAAAAAATGATGTCAAAATCGTTTTCGTTTGTGCCAAAAAGGCTGTGTTTGGTTGATAATTTTGAGAAGAATATTTTGAGATAGTGTTTGGATAAGTTTTTGAAAAAAGTAATAATTAAAAAGATGTGTAATAATTGGAGAGAGATAGAGAGAGAAATGAGAATAATAATTGGAAAGAGGAGTATGAGTAGAGAGAGAAATGTGATTAATAATTAGAGAGATGAGAGATGGGGAAAGAATCTTTTTGAAATTTTTTTGGAAATGTGAAGTGAAAAAAATGTATTAGTGCTTATAGGAATGTAAGGATTCGAATGGAAGTTTGGTGATGATGTTGGTGACTTCGAGTATATTGGAGGGCTTGGAATGGGTGCAGTTTCGGCGGATAATTTCTTTGAAATGTGGGGAGAGAATTCTCTGTTTATGTGAATATATTATGGGAAATTTTTTATTTTGATGTAAATTTTTTTTTTTTGGGGAGGGTACACTAGAAATTGAAAAAACAACTAAAATCTATCTAAGGCCACACCGGCTATATATATATATATATATCTGCTCTCTATCAATGAGACCATCACACAGGGGCGGAGTTAGGATTTTAACTTATTATATTCTGAAAATGTACGATAACCTCATTTGTAAAATTATTAACTCTCAAAAAGAAGAAAACAATTTGAGAATTCTATGAATTTTAAGTAAGTCGGGGCAGTTTTTGAATTTTTTGCGGGGGCAAAATTTAAATATTTAACTTCAGTCTATAAAAAATTATTGTGAGAAATTGAAGAACAGTGTTTTGCACCTGAGAAACATATTAAATAAAAATAAGATCCACCCCTTACGCAAAAACAGTGTTTTGCACCTGAGAAAAGCTTGAGACTTCAGACTCTCTGCACTTTTGACGTTTTCGTAGTTATTAATGGTTTCGTATGAGCTTTAGTTTTTAACTAGCTAGTTTCACGATTGAAAAGCTATTTATTGGAAAGTCCAAATCTCAAGTTGATCTTTTAATTTTGGAAAGTATTTGGATTTCTTTCCATATTGTAATAAAACTAGGACTCCTCTAGTCTAATGAATCCTTCATTATCAATTACTCCTTAAACTCTGTTTTCAAGCCTGGAAGTTCATTCACTGTACGTTCTTCTACTTCTTCCGGTTGTCCCTTCCCTCTCTCATGGCGAATAGGGGAGCGAAAAGAAAGAGAAGTTTTGGCCGTCCACCACTGCAGAAGAAGAGGGCTATTGCAGCGGTAACCACCACCATCTCAAAACTCCCAGATGACATCATTTGCAAAATTCTATTAAGAATCTCAGATATCAAGTCTCTCGTTAGATGCTACCGAGTATGCAAGACTTGGCGTAACCTAATCCTCCAACCCCACTTTGCCAAATCTCATCTCTCGAGAGGGTCTCTTCCTCTGAGTCTTATCCTCTACCGTCCCTCTAATGCCCCCACCAATCCCGTCCACTTTGGCATTCTCGAGCTTAACGACGACCTTGGCAGTTTAAGCCGCCGAAACGCCACCCTGAAATTCAAATCTGAGATTTACATCCTCCACAAGTGCGACAAAGGACAGGTAATAGGAGCTTGCAATGGGTTAGTTTGTTTGTGGGTTGATAAGGATATTGTGGTTTGTAACCCAATTCTTCCGGGACGACATTTTGTCCTTCCGAAACCCCCAAAATTTGCACAGGACTTTAGTAGTTTGGGATTCGGGTATGGTCCGTTGAGCGATGAATACAAGGTCTTGACATGTACTATAACATGTGGAAGCCATTGGTACAATACGACACTTAGTATTTTTACACTAGGGAGGGATGATACATGGAGGAGCATCGAAGGGCACAACGGACAACCAATACCTGGTTTTTCCGATTGGGGTGGTTTTGTTTTCTTGAATGGTGCACTTCATTGGATGGTGTTTGGCATGGATTCAACGTTCTTATGCTATTTTGATGTGGAGAATGAGGAATTGGGAAGTCTCTCCTTGCCTTCTGGTTACATTGGTGATCTGACGCAGCATCTGGGAGTTTTGGATGATTTTTTATACCTTAGTGATCGCAGTTCATTAAGTCAGATTAATGTGTGGGTGATGGAAGATTACATACAAACAGGGGCTTGGACATTGAAGTGGGTTCTTGAGCTACAATGTCTTCGTGTGCTATTTGGACCGGTCTTACCGATGAAAGTTTTGAAAGACAGAACTGTATTTTTTATTTTCAACAACAAATGTCTTGGACTTCATAATCCCCAAACCGGAGTGACAAAGAGAATCACGTATCATGGAGTTCGATTTTGGACCGAATCAATTCCTCATGCACCAAGCTTCCTCTGCCCATCGTGGTTGTTATGAAGGTTAATGGATAAAAACTTCACGAAATTGTGATTGTTTGGGCTAAGTTTTTATTTCTTTGGAAGGTAGTTTCACACTACAACAAATATGGGTTTTTATAGCACTAAATAATAACGTTTTTTCAAGAACGCTATAATGGATTAACAAATATAGCGTTCATCCATCAAAATTTCTGCCAACACTCGCGTCCCTAAATTCTATAGCATTTCTTCATGTCTGCAATAGCGTTCTGATGATTCTATAGCATTCTCCCCAACCTATAGCGTTCTACCCAAATATAGGCGCCAACGATTGGCGCCCCAAAATCGCTCCCATTTTGCTGAAAATTTCAATTAGTTCCATCAAAAATGTTGGCGCTAATTTTACATTCCCTTTGCACGAACTAAAGCAAGTTTTCTGTGGGCATAACACCAGTTGGCAGCTAATGGAGAGATCTTCTTATATTCTAGGGTTTTAATCTGGAGTTGCAAGTTTGTTCCTCGCTAGTGTTCTCTATTTCTCCTCCTATTTGATCGATTAACTTCTATTTCCTGACTAACCTACTGATTTTTCATCGTTCTTCTTTCCCATTCCATTGTCGAAGAAGAAATCGAAGCCATATTTGGACATATTGCACCGGTAGAAGCAAACAGTCAGTTGATCCTAGAGTACGACCTTACCAGGTTTGATTTTGATTTTTCCCTCAATTCTTGCCCAAATACAAGGGTTTGTAGGGTATTGTAGGGCTTTTTGTGGATTCATTCCAACATATTCATATTCACTATCGGGGCTTTTGAGTTGATTCATTCGAAATATATTGGGGCACTTGTGTTTATTCATTCC
This sequence comes from Vaccinium myrtillus, assembly GCA_016920895.1. Classification (NCBI taxonomy): domain Eukaryota; kingdom Viridiplantae; phylum Streptophyta; class Magnoliopsida; order Ericales; family Ericaceae; genus Vaccinium; species Vaccinium myrtillus. Next base: position 7,499,793 of record CM029270.1, read on the forward strand.
ATTCTGAACTGAAGTTATTGGCTAAAGCATTGAGTCCTTCCATCCTTGGGTTTTTTCACTTTGTTTGCAAAGGGAACTGTTTGGCCATTTTTCAGCCTTCAAGATGGCCCCTAACACACATTAACCAACACAAGAGTAAAACTCATTAGTGCTCAGCTGTAGTTTAGTAAATCTAGTGAGACCTCACTGGTTTAGAAAATCTAGTGAGACCCCTGCAAGACCTCCCTAGTTTAGTAAAACTAGTGAGACCTCACTAGTTTAGTAAAAACTAGTGAGACCATTTCTGGCCATGATCAACAGATTCCTTGATGAACAGATGCCTTTAACATGCTTAGTTACAGCTGTCAAGAGGTTGTTATAGTTGTTAAACCCTTGGTTTATGTAACTCTTGTGTAGCTAGTTTTATTAACTCTAGTTTGTTTCTAAGTCCGTGTAACCAGACTATATAACTACCTTTCAAGAAATGAGACAATAGATTTTCCCACTTCACTCTTTCTCTCTCTTCTCTCTCTTCTTCATCTTTTGAGCCATAATTGAAATCACAGATTTCATATAAGAAGATGGAAATCAGAAATTCATTATGGTATCAGAACCTTGGCTCAAACTACTGCTGAGCTTGTTTGGATTCAAAAGTTACTTCGAGATCTTCACGGTTCTTTGGATGGTATTCCAGTCATCTTTTGTGATAACATGTCAGCCATGGCATCCAATCCTATATTCATGCTCGTGCCAAACACATTGAGGTGGACTACCATTTTATACATGAGAAAGTTCTGTCTAAGCAAGTCTGTGTTCAACATGTGAGCTCTGAAGCTCAAACGGCTCATGTTTTTACCAAATCTGTTTTAGTTGCTCGTTTTCAATATCTTACCTCCAAACTCATGGTGAAGTCCCTTCCCTTGAGTTTGAGGGGGGATATTAGTAAAGTTCATTAGTGCTCAGCAGTAGTTTAGTAAATCTAGTGAGACCTCACTAGTTTAGAAAATCTAGTGAGACTCCTTCAAACTAGTGAGACCTCACTAGTTTAGTAAAAATTAGTGAGACCATTTCTCGCCATGATCAACAGATTCCTTGATGAGCAGATGCCTCGTTAACATGCTTAGTTACTGCTGTTAAGAGGTTGTTATAGTTGTTAAACCCTTGGTTTATGTAACTCTAGTGTAGTTAGTTTTGTTAACTCTAGTTTGTTTCTAAGTCGGTGTAACTAGACTATATAGCTAAATGTTGTGCTGTAATTACCTTTCAAGAAATGAGACAATAGATTTTCCCACTTTACCCTCTCTCTCTCCTCTCTCGTCTTCATCTTCTGAGCCATAATTGAAATCACAGATTTCATATAAGAAGATTGAAATAAGAAATTCATTAAGTACCATTTTTTTTTTTATCAAACATGAGAGCACCATTTGCTACCACCAGAATTGAGTTGTATTGAGTCTAGCTTGCTTGAGGTCTTGGCATGGAGTTTCCCTTTGTTTTATCTACCGTATTCTTGCTAGTTTCTCTTTCTAGTATAAATGTTTATATTTTCTTTGCAGAGCCAAAAGGAAAAAAAATTAAAAACCCCCTGAGTTGGCTTAATGTAGGTGTTCAAGTTTGGCATTTATATCAATCTCAAACCCAAAACACCGGAAAGGAAAAAAAGATCAAAGTCTGAAGCTTTTATGCAAAAAAAAAAGAACCTAACAAGAAGAAAATGGATAGTGATCAATTCCATAGTTGATATGAACAATTTGAAAAAGTAAATTTCTTTTTTAATGGCACACTCGAAAACGATGCCCTCTATCTTGCCTTTTCATGTTGTTCATGACCTTGATGGGCTGCAAATAAATTCTGAAGCGGTTGAACTGATGAAGTACTAAATGGTTAGTTCCGTTCGGTATTCAGTCATCTCAATAGGAACTGTTGTTACTGGATAGGTATTTGTATTGAACTACCGGCTGTGAGTTGAGGAGCTGAAATACATTTGGCATCACCTTTAATGAAAGTTGCCCAGTGTTGGTGCATGTAAATTGTAAATTTGTATACACCGCCATTATGTTGTACTAATATATACTCTAGAGCCTCGACATATTTCTTTGAACAATTGAGAGATACTGGCACGTTCCTTTTATCCCTTTTTATGTGCTTCTGTTCTATTCATTGAGGTCGCTCCTTCACATTGGTTGTGGGGCTTTGCTTAATCAATGCTATAGAATTTTAATTAAGCCTAAGAATTTGGTTTTATTCTAGTGGATTGGAGGTGTTTTGCTATGCCATGCAAGTGAAAGGCTGGTCTTACTATCATGAACTTATCCAATTATCACCGCATTGGACAAACAATTGAGTTCTTCTTTCATAATGTCTTCTTATTTTCCCTTTTTATATGTACTTAGCTAATACTCTTTTCTGCGCGATCCTTAAATTCTACTCAGGAAGAAGCAAAATATCGTAACCTATTGCCCCAATTGAAGCAAGGAGTTGTCGAAAGGAGAAGCCATAAACAGGTTCAGTTCGATTTTTCCCTTGTTAGCACATATGCACACTATGGCTTTAATAGTAACTCATTAGCTTGTGTGGATTTGTTCCAAAATATTTGCTATTGGGATAACGTTGAGTACCCATTTTTCCCTATTTGCAAGGACATGTCAATCTGTAGTTGTAGTTGTGCTTGACTCGCATACACTAGAAGGTTATCCGTGTATGCAATGAAATTAGTTTGAGGCTGACCCAAAACTCATAATTAAGGAACAATAGGCTGTCGAACCATTTCAATCAAAGTCTCAAATTTTTTGAGAAGTTCTCTTAGCTGTATCCAAATTGCACAAAACTTTCTAAATCTCTGTTTTCTAAATCTCTGCACCAGTGTAATGCTAATCGAAGATTTTACTAAACTAGTGAGGTCTCACTAGTGAGGTCTCACTAGTTTGAAGGAGTCTCACTAGATTTTCTAAACTAGTGAGGTCTCACTAGATTTACTAAACTATGGTTGAGCACTAATGAGCTTTACTAACAGCCTCCCTCAAATTACGGCTGAGGTCTCAGTACTAGTTTGAAGGAGTCTCACTAGATTTTCTACTCAGGGATTTTCGAGATCACTACAAATATGTGCACCAGTGTAATGACTCAGGGATTCCAAGAGTGCAACTTGAAATTATATCTTTCAATTATATTTGCTAGACCGTCCAGAGTATTACCATGCACAGCAGTTGCTGCGCGCCCTATTTTTTCTTCTCATATCTGCACATTTTTGTGCCACATCGATTGATTCAGTGATGTTGTCTCCGACATATATCCTAGACTGCATGATTTTAAAAAGAATAACTGTCATCCAAACTTTTGTTGGTAAGTTTGCAATTTGTTGCTTCCTTTTTTGTCATACACATTTTTCAGGTGAAAAGTACAGCTGGTGGAAAGAAAAGTGGTGGTTCTATTGCTCAAGATGAAAAATCAAGTAAGTAGTTTACCATTTTCTTTCACTGGTGGGTATTTCTAACTACTTTGAATAATGATGTTTTGTTTGTTTTCATTCTTTCAACTTTCTAGGCTTCGAATACGGCAACGACTGAAGGAACGACTGAACGAAGACAGACTACACCCATTGTTTCTCCCTCGGTAAGAACTTATTTAGTTTTTAGCTGCGCATTCGGAAACAAATAGCATAATTTTACGTTTTTACATAAAAAAATGCTAAATGGGATGAATTTTGTTGTGTGTTGCCTTGTTGCTAAAGAGGGTTACCACTAACCCTGATAGCGACTGCAAGTTGCTTCATTGGACGGGAACAGGAGAAGTAGTTGCTGAAGGACGTTGATCTTTGAGTGATCCAAATGAACGTGTTCATCATATTCCTCTCGGACCTAATGCAATGAGAGTTTGGGTAGACGTTGCAAAGAATGGTGCAGCCTTTTTGTCGAGGCCTACGAGTGATATGGAAACCATTGAAGATGTTGTTGGAACTACTGTTGCATGGCCGCAGACAAGGTTCTTATGGACTCTACGCCGAGGTAATCCACTTTTTTTTTCACTTCCAAAGTTGTTGTGGGATCTGCTCTATAAGCTCTTTAAGACGAATTGTATATTTATCGCATTTGATACTCGAATATGGGAGGTTTGCATATGTGATTCCTTGCTGAATCTATTCATGTGATGGTTTTCTGGATTGATCTCTATACTGATGTTGTGTTTTTGCATCTATCTGGTATGGAATGCTACCCTTGCTACTGCTGTGAATTTCATTTGCGTCTCTGCGTTCTATTGCTATCTACTTGCTGTTGTTGTTTCTAGATTTTATGTTGTTTTGCCACTGCCCTGTATTTGTGGAGTCAATGTTGACTTTATTCATGGGCTGGATTGGATTGATTTATGCTGCTAATGTGACTGTGCATTTGCTCTCTGGGTACTTCCACAAAACATGAATATACATCATGAAAAACTACTCCTTTAAAGTGCATGAACCATCAATCTTGTCTTTAACAACTTAACTAATGAGGGATTAGTAAAGTGAAGCATGTGATCGAGCAATAAATATTTTCTCATGGTGCAAAGACCATGGCTTCTTTAACTGGTTTCTACTTTGATTTGAATTCTGAGAACAGAGAAAGGTTCATTAATCTGTGAGCATGTCTCTCCACCTTTTGGCCAACATGGCCAATAAAGCTTTTTCTTGCCTTCACACAATCTTAAATAGGTTGAATGTTCCGCAATCTATAGTCACCCCATTGGACAAGCACTAGTAAAATAACTAGAATTGACTTAAAACATATTCGGTAGATGATCACCCCTAGCAAAGGGACGATTGAGGACTATTCTATTTGGCTCTAGAAGACGTATAAGACTCCGCAATCTTAGTACTATCTATGATTTTAAATCCAATATAACATTGTACCACATTTAGTTACTGGTCGTGCTACATGCTGATATTCCCTTGTTTGATATCAATTTTTACCCAGTTTTAATTTGGATGCAAATTAGGAGTGAATTTTGGTTGTTTTAGTTATGAGGCACTATATTTTGTGACTCATTGACTGATATATTAGGTTTCGTCCACTTAAAAGAAGGTGGTGTGATCGCGTCTGACACTTGTCGGACACTGACATTCTTTGGACACTCTAGGACACGTGTCCGATACTCTTTTTCTCATGTCCATTATTAGAAAGTAGAAATGTTAATTCGGACACATGTCCCACACTGTTTCTTTAACGTGATGTTAAGTTTGGATGGATACATGTCTGGATATTTTGGTATTACCATTAATTGGAAGTTCATGCAGTTAGAGCTTTCCCTAAATCCACTATTTTAAGTATCATTGATTTATGCATTAGGTGCCAAAATTTTGACTCTTTGAAAGTAACTTCAATGAGCGAATATCTAATCAATTTGCATCTACCATGTGTAGGTCTATGGATTGATAGAGAAGAGAAATTGTTTCATCACTTTTTGCCGATCGAAGATTTGATCTTTGCTACTTCTGGTACTTCTGGTAATAATTTAATTGGTTGAAGTTCTTTTGATGATATTTGGCTGGAGATATAGATACATGACATTGCAGTACTTTGAAGCCTTTTTGTTGATATTATGGTGCTAAGGCTTGTACTCCACTTTTGGTATAGATAGAGAGGTGGAGAAATATATAATATTAATATACTAATTTTCTTCTATGTAATGTCAATCACTTGGATGTTTGGGGATTTGTATGGAATATTGTGAAAACATTGCCAAGGAATGTGTAGTCTTTGATATCATGGTTTTTGTTGGGTTACTGTTGTATGAGTTTGGTATGGAATTGAATTTAGATACTGGAATAAGCACCAAATTTTTAGTAGAATAAATTATGGTACACAACATTCAAAGAATGCAATGAAAGGTGAAACATAAATAGCAGGGAAAATGCTATAGAAATTATACATTAAATAGCAGGTCTAATATGCCATAGAAAATGTACAGTTAATAGCATTTTCAGAATGTTATTAAATGTAGAAAAAAAAAATAGTTGTTAAGAAATGCTATGGAAACATGAAAAATCATAGCAGGTAAGAAATTCTATCTTTAATGTACTAAATATAGCAGGTGGAAAACGCTATATTTGATAACAAAATATAGCATGCCGAAAATGCTATGGAAAGTCTCAGACTTTTTATAGCACCGGCTACCACAAGGTTTGCTGAAATGCTATATATACCATTCCATAGCATTTTTGGCATGCTAGAGAAACCGACTTTTGTTGTAGTGTCATGGTCTTCATACGGAATTGAAATTTGGAGTTCAACTGTTGTAACCCTCTTAAATATTTTGTTCTTTGACTAGGTTTGGACCGTTCGCAGTTCCAGATTTGGTCTAATTTTGTGGAATTAGTAAAAACTATACTTATTTTTTGAATAAAGTAAAGAATTTTTACATTTTAGAAAAGATTGCATTCAAGATATACTCTTTTTCAATTGTTTTGTTAAATTTGTTACGAACAATTAAGCGAAATTCGATCTGTTAATTTGACTTCGACCCAACCAACGACGTCCCCCACATTGCCGTCGCATGGCCGTCGCAAAAGACTATTAGTGTTGGCCTTGTTACCTTTTGCGATGGGGGGCGCTTGACGCAAAAGCCCGTTTCTCTAGTAGTGTATTTAACTGAAATTTGATCCCTTAATTTGACTTCGACACACACACACATATATACACTCTTGTTCTCCTACACTATGGGTTAGGTCTAGAATAAGTTTTTTCCCATTCACCGGTGACAAAAATATATAACGTGTCACCAACGAAAGTTTTATTCTCTAAATAGTAAACTTTAACTTGGTGATATATATTACAAACAAAAGGAAAATATATGTATAGATTCCGTTGTTTCACAAAATAATACTGTAACATATAACCATTGGGACAATATCCACGACAAGTCTTCATATGTTAAAAAGGCATTGAAGTGTACCATTCAACTACGCAAATTGCATTGGACTTTCACTTATTTTAACTGACAATACTAAAAAAAACTTAGTTTGTACGTAAAAAATGCAGTTTTTTAATCCTGGGGGTTGGAGCGTTAGCGCACTTGTTCTAATTAATTTCTCCTAATCACAACAGCTCAATCAAGTGAATGGATATATATATATATATAGCTAGAAAAATCTGAAAATACTCTGAACATCAAATTACTTACACAACTTTTTGTTTTTTAATAAGAAAACCATTCCAATTTGGCTAAACAACATAAGATTAGGCACTTGACTTCAAACCCAAGACACAAGTGGTACAGAGGACGAGTAATAGGAGCGTGTAATGGGTTCGTTTCTTATTGTGGTTTGTAACCCAATTCTTTAAGGAAGACATTTTGTACTTCCGTGCATTTTGCACGCAAAATCTAATGTATTAGCATTTTTTTTTTTTTTTTGAAAAATTTTACACTAATTTAAAGATCTCATTGAATAGAAAAAATCGGTGTAGTTTTTTTAGAAAAATAATTCTCATAAACACATCTCAAAAGGGCAAACAAATATGGGACGGAGGGAGTAGTTTGGCGTTGAATTAAGAAATACTCAGCAAAGTAAAGGTAAACCTATAGGAAAGTCGAAATCTCAAGTTTGATTCGTGCTTAATTCAGTGAACACGCTTGAGACTTGAGAGGGTTTCTTGAGCCGCAAGTGATTTTTTCCTCTTCCTTAAACTAGCTGATTTTTTTAATTTTGGAAAGTATTTGGATTTCTTTCTTTCCACATTGTAATAAAACTAGGACTCCTCTATACTAATGAATCCTTGATTGTCAATCACTCCTTAAACTCTGTTTCCGAGCCTGGACGTTCATTCACTGTACGTTCTTCTACTTCTTCCGGTTGTCCCTTCCCTCTCTCATGGCGAAGAGGGGAGCGAAAAGAAAGAGACGTTTTGGCCATCCACCACTGCGGAAGAAGAGGGCTATCGCCACGGTAACCACCATCATCTCAGAACTCCCAGATGACATGGTTTGCAAAATTCTATTAAGAATCTCAGATATCAAGTCCCTCGTTAGATGCAACCGAGTATGCAAGACTTGGCGTAACCTAATCCTCCAACCCCACTTTGCCAAATCGCATCTCTCAAGAGGGTCTCTTCCTCTGAGTCTTCTCCTCTACCGTCCCTCTAATGCCCGCACCAACCCCATTCACTTTGGCATTCTCGAGCTTAACGACGACCTTGCCAGTTTAAGCCGCCAAAATGCCACCCTGAAATTCAGATCTGAGATTTACATCCGCCGCAACTGCAAAAAACGAGTGGTAATAGGAGCATGCAATGGGTTAGTTTGTTTGCGGGTTGATAAGGATATTGTGGTTTGTAACCCAATTCTTCCAGGACGACATTTTGTCCTTCCGAAACTCCCAAAATTGGCACAGGCCGCCTTTAGAAGTTTCGGATTCGGGTATGGTCCGTTGAGTGATGAATACAAGGTCTTGACATGTACTGTAACAAGCGAAAACCATTGGTACAATATGACACTTAATATTTTTACACTAGGGAGGGATGATACGTGGAGGAGCATATATCGAAGGGCAGAACGGACAACCATTCCCTGGTTTTTACAATGGGGGTGGTTTTATTTTCGTGAATGGTGCACTTTATTGGATGGAATTGGGCATGGGTTCAAGGTTCTTATGCTATTTTGATGTGGAGAATGAGGAACTGGGAAGTCTCTCCTTGCCTTGTCACATTGGTGTTCAGACGCATCTTAGAGTTTTGGATTATTTTTTGTACCTTAGTGATCGCAGTTCATTAAGTCATGTTCATGTGTGGGTGATGAAAGATTACATACAAACAGGGGCTTGGACATTGAAGTGGGTTGTTAAGCTACAATGTCTTAATGTGCTATTTGGACCGGTCCTACCGATAAAAGTTTTGAAAGACGGAACTATATTGTTGATTTTCAACGACAAATTTCTTGGATCTCATAATCCCCAAACCGGAGTGACAAAGAGAATCACGTATCATGGAGTTCGATTTTGGCTCGAATCAATTGCTCATACACCAAGCTTCCTCTGCCCACCATGGTTGAAATGAATGTGGGTGAAAACTTCACGACAAAAGTATACAAGATCATGTGATTGTATGGGCTAAGGTTTTTTATTTTTTAGTTTAAGGTATTTTTGTGTTCTTCATATTTCATTTTGATTGCTTAGTTGTTCGTTCTCTTAAGAATAAGTTTTAGTTGGTACTTTTTTGTTACTCTGATTCTACTACACTGTGGAGTTGATCTTTTAAGAAAAAAGTGTTTCCCAAATGATTTTATGAGATAAAATAGGAAATTTTATGACACTCGTTCCTCAAATGCTAAAAGCTAGGAATAGAATTTTATGAAACTCGTTCATCATACTTTTTTTTTTTTTTTGAAAACATGATTTTTAGCATTTGGGAACACTTTGTGATTTTATCACTCTTCCATAAAACTCAACTAATTAAAAGAGGAATTGTCATTTTGGATTGTCTCTTCATAAGTGTGTTTTTTAAAAAGTTGATAGATAAAAGTTGGGAAATGAGTTTATCATAATCCCAAACTTTCTATAATTTTCAATTGTCTTTTGTTTTACAAAAGAGTACGTGGAACAGCACCCACCCGATACCATTTTTCTCCTGTTTCGTACATTTTCTAATTGATGGTTCAACTTGTATATTTGACCAACTACATATCATCGACACTGGCCATGGCCGTACAAGAACGATCGACCTCAACCTCGAAGTGTATCCTAATACACATTTTTGTATGTTTATCATTTATCAATATATTAATACCCAAAAATTACATATTTTAGTTGATTAATCACTTATCAATACTTAATACCAAAAATAATATACTCATTTTGAAGAATAACACTGTTCATGCAATTACCAAATTGATTATTGTTTAGACCGGGGGTGGCACGTGCCTATCTTTTGAATTGTTTTAAAATGATCTAACGTTTTGAAGCCGAATTTTGGGAAGAAACTGAACTCTTTTTGATGAAATGAAAGACTGATGAGCAGTGCTTAAATTATTTTGTTTGATTTTAAATTGAATATGTTGTATGTCAAACCATCAATCCAATGGGCCTCGCAGATCAGCAGACCACGGGGCTAAGCACTTTGGCCGAACCATAGGCATTGGACTGGCACGGAGGTGTGTCCTATCAAGCATTAGCCAATTGCCAAGATTCGCGGAGCTTTGTACTTTACTCACCTTGATCATGAACCGGCCGACTCTAGCTGGGTAGACACTATCGGTGTTCTGTCTTGCAGATTGCTCAGGGAAGGCCAAGTTCCACCTAAAACCCGATATGGAAGAGAACTGGATAAACATCACCCCTAAAAATATAACTTAGAATTGTTTGTTTAGATTTGTTGCATTTTTTACTTTTTATCTTCTTTTTTTTTTTTTACTTTAATATTCATATCATGAACACAAAAACAATAATGGAAATAACATTTGGTATTGAACTAATAAATGCTCGGGAAAATATAGGTAAAAACATAGCAAAATGTTAACGGGTGAAAATTGCACCCGTTAAGAGTACCAAAAAATACATTTGTGGGTCCCACTTGTACTTTAAGGTCACTTAATGAGTGCGATGGTCTCACGTTTACTTTTTTGAGCCTTAACCACTGCAATGGTGCACCCTTTAGCAAGACCCCAAAACACATAGGAAAGTCCAAATCTTACCTTAATTCGCCCTTAATTCATTGAACACGCTTGAGAGGGTGTCTTGAGCCGCATGAGTGAATTTTCCCTCTTCCTAAATTAGAAGATTTTTTAATTTTGTAAAGCAGTTGGATTTCTTTCCATATTCCAATAAAACAAGGACTCCCCTAGTCTATTGAATCCTTGATTATCTTAAACTCTAGGACTTCATTCTCTGTACGCGAGGGGTTCTCTTCAATTATTATTTCAGAATTCTCCGCTTCTTCCTCTTGTCCCGTCCCTCTCTAATGTCGAAGAAGGGAGCGAACAGAAAGAGCCGTTCTGGTCCACCACCGCCGCGGAAGAGGGGGACAATTGCCGCAGTAACCACCAGGCCCACCACAATCTCAGAACTCCCAGATGACATAACTTGCAAAATTCTATTAAGAATCTCAGATATCAAGTCTCTCGTTAGATGCAAGCAAGTATGCAAGACTTGGCGTAACCTAATCCTCCAACCCTACTTTGCCAAATCGCATCTCTCGAGAGGGTCTCTGCCTCTGAGTCTTATCCTCTACCTTCCCTCTGATGGCCCCACCAATCCTGCTCACTTTGGCATTCTCGAGCTTGATGACAACCTTGCCCGTTTAAGCCGCTCAAACGCTACGGTGAAATTTATATCTGAGATTTACATCCCCTCAAGGGGTGCGAGAGAGGACGATTAATAGGAGCATGCAATGGGTTAGTATGTTTGCGAGTTGATAACGATATTGTGGTTTGTAACGCAATTCTTCCGGGACGACATTTTGTCCTTCCGAAACTCCCAAAATTGGCAAAGGCCTTTAGTAGTGTCAGATTCGGGTTTGGGTTTTGTCCATTGAGTGTTGAATACAAGGTCTTGACATGTACTGTAACATGTAAAAACCATTTGTACAATATGACTTTTGATATTTTTACACTAGGGAGGGATGATACGTGGAGGAGCATCGGAGGGCACAACAGAAAATCATTCCCTCGTTTTTTTTACACTGGGGATAATTTTGTTTTCGTGAATGGTGCACTTCATTGGCTAGGGACGAGCATGGCTTCAAAATTCTTATGCTATTTTGATGTGGGGAATGAGGAATTGGGAAGTCTCACCTTGGACTGTCACATTGATGGGGTGTCGCATCTTGGAGTTTTGGATGGTCTTTTATACCTTAGCGATCTCCGTTCATTACGTGATGTTAAGGTGTGGGTGATGGAAGATTACATCCGAAAAAGGGCCTGGACATTGAAGTGGGTCGTTGAGCTACAACGTCTTCATGTGGTAGACGGACCAGTCCGACCCATAAAAATTTTGAAAGACGGAACCGTATTGATGATTTTCCGCGACAAAAGACTTATATCTTATAATCCCCAAACAAGGGTGATAGAGAGAATTAATTATCGCAGAGTTGGATTTTGGACCGCATCAATTGCTCATACACCAAACTTCTTCTGCCCGCCATGGTTGCTATGAAGGGAATTGGGGATGGTGCAGTGCATCTAAAGCGCTGCACGGTGCATGTGGCGCATATCTGAGCAGTCGAAACGTGTTTTCAACGATAGGTATTTAAATAAAACTCTTTCAGCGCATATCGTTTAACTTGTTTTTGTGGGTGGAGCACTTCTTTGAATAACTTTGGACCTTGAATAAGTTTGGACCGCTCGCGGTTCAAGATTTTAATGCTAGTTTGGACTAATTTTGTAAATGCAGTAGTAGAAGGTAGAATAATTTATTTATTTTTTGAATAAAGTAAAAAAACTTTTAACTTTTTTAAAAAGACTGCATTCGAGATATACGCTTTTTCAATTGTTTAGTTGAATTCGTTACGAACAATTATGTGATATTTGATTTCTTAATTTAACTTCGAGATACTCTTGTTATCCTACGCTGTGGGTTTTGTCCTATAGGAATAAGTTTGAGTTACGTCAACATGAGAGGTTTTAGAATTTTCATCTAGTGGTGACAAAAATCTATAACGTGTTAGCGTTGAAGGTTCTATTCTCTGTGATATATATTACAAGCAAAAGGAAAATGTATGTATAGATTTTGTTGTTTCACAAAATGATACTAATATATAGCCCGTAGTGTACTGGACAATATCCACGACAAGGCTTTGTAAGTTAAAAAAGTGATGGAGTTATACCATTCATCCACCCAAATTGCATTCGACTTTCACTTATATTGACTGTGCTCGAGTGATCCAGTGCCGCAATACTAATGAAGACTTAATATATAGTTTTGTATATAAAAAAAATATAGTTAAGGAAGACTCGAAGCCATCTCAGAATTATAGATTACACAGGCATGGCCCATGAACATCAAATTACTAACACAAATTTTTGTTCTAATGAGAACATTCCAATTTGGCTAAACAACACAAGATTAGGCACTTGATTTCAAACCCCAAACACAAAGGAATGTGAAATTATACCTGAATAAACTTTGAAATTATGTTTAAGGAACATGAAATTTCCAAAGAATCAAACAAATTCACTAATAACAAATACCTACGTACCATGATCAGTTTGTGTTCATCTTAAAAACACAAAGGAATGTGAATGCAAATGAAATAGTTCTCAACACAGAAAACAAAATGGTAATCAAACAGTAGCCAAATTAAGATGAAGCAAACAGTAGCCAAATTAATACGGGTAATCTAACAGTAGTCAAATTATTAGGAGTTAGAAAGGAAAAGAAGTCCAAACTGGGAATCCTGAAAGCCAAAATTATCATAAGACTATGAAGTAATAGTTGCAACTTATGGGTCCAATAAGTTGCGATAGCTAATTTCACAAAGCACTTTTCGGGAGACTCAAGTCACCCCTCTTCTACTGAGATCTTTCGGGACATTAGCTTTGGCATTTTTTTGTTTCTTGGCTCGGTTCCTCCTCCTCCCATCCTTGTCGATTTTTTGAACCGTCACTGTCGTCTCTTTAGCATCACGAGGGGTGTATTCGTATGGGTGTTGGCTTCCACTGACTGGAGGCCTTACGTTGGCAGGCCTTAGAGGGGAACTGCCCCCAAGCATGAATCTCCTCTCAGGATTCCATCGACGTCTGTTGTTCTTGGGGAACCCCAATAACACCAAATTGTGGGATCATAGATGATAGATTGTTGTGGGGGATGATCCACCTTTTCCTTGCCTCTGCTCCCATCTTTCAACATGACAGCCATCAAGTTGTGCATGAAATTGTTCAATGTCCCAGACATTGGTATCGACATCCATGGTTAGATGGCCAATGCTTGCTGAAAATTGCATGTTAGAATCCCTTATTTCATTCATGGCGGAACCAACTGAATAAGAAATGTCTTGGGACATCTCTTGATTGGCAAGTATCATGTGATTACGCATAACCTCCAAGGAATCATTCAATTCTTGAGAGCTGAAATGAGACGGCACAGAGCTGTCAGTCCTTTGTGTAGATTCTCGAAGGGCTGCTTCAATTTCTGCTTGTTCCTTTGCTCCAGCCGTTGCTCGGCTTGTCAATCTAGATCATCCTGAGAGGAATGATCTTTGGCTTCTTTCTGAGTACCTCGTCGACCCCTGTTCACCCTTTTTAGTTTGGGGTCCCACTGGGCATGCCAATGTTTATCCGTCGTAAAAAAAAGTGACAAGTACCATGAAGGCCTGAATGTAAACGTCAAGGCCTGAACAGTTTAATGCAAGCGTGCCAAAACTGGATTGCAGTCTAAATTGTTGAGATAGGTCACGTGCCTTCTCCTGACTTCGTATTGTAAGCAATTGGTGTGATCCAAAGGGCAGAATCACACAGGTTCGTCGTGCCTTATCGAAAAGAACTTATAATTTCCCAAGCGGTTTTCGAAAATGAGTGTAATGAGATCAAATAAAAATCAAACTTTATTAATGATGATCAATAAAAGCTTGGGTACAAGGAAATATAAAGACGAATGCTAAGCTTGGCTAGACAGACGTCGGACAAAGCAAAGAAAAATAATAAAATCCATATAAGTGGAAGGATAAAACTTTGAGAAGAGTGGTTTGTAGGGGTGAGCTTGATGGTTGAGGAACCCATAATCCTCCTTCAAAATCTTGTATTTATAGACCACAGGTTCCATTGTTGGCGCCTTGATTTTGTTGCTTTGATTTTGAATTTCCCGCCTAGGAGTTGGTTACGTGTTTTGAAGATGACCTTTATCTTGGTTGGTACATACATAATCCATTAAACCATTTTTTGTTTCCAAGCGTGAGAGCCGATAAACACAGAGTCCATACCGATAGTCCATACGATATTGGTCTCTGCTTGTATCATCTCCGTTGTATCTCCTAAAAACATGGGTACCCAAATGTGGTGAAGACCCCAGGCCTTAAACTGACTCTATCTCTTTAAATAGAGATAAAGTGGGAGATATCTCCTATTTTTATGAAAAGCCGAAGATAGGTCCTTTGAATTATCTTTCCCATAATTGATCATTTATCTCTTTACTATTTTTAAAAGATAAATCAGTTACTTAGTTAATTATCAGAATGAATTAAGTTAAGCCAACACGGGTAAGTTATAAGATCGAAATCAATTGAGCCTTTGGCCCTAATTGTAATCAAGGCTGACTCACCCCAAACCATTCATTTCTAGGCCTCTGAAACCCAAATTATCTCTTTAGCCATTCATTATGGCCCGTGGCTAAATTTGTCAAATTTGGGTGTAAACACTCGGCTATTGAATAGTCAACTCCTGCAATGGTTTCTTCTGCTTGTATAATCCTGAAGACCCTGTTTTTGTGTGCAATCCTATTGTTTGTGAGCCTCCTGAGTTTGATATCCATAAGAAGAAGGTTCCAAATCGCATGATAATAAAGGTTCCACATCCTCTTTGTGTTGAAATATGGATAATAAAGAATCTTGGAGCAAAGGGTATGTAATTGAGAATGTGATTGCTAAGAGAGGGCTGTTGGTCAAATGTGAGACAATTATGATCCTCAAGAGTGGGGAAATCTTGAGATTAATTAACCAATCCCCTTCTATCCTCCATCCCCGCCCCAAATGGGGAACGGAGATCCCTTGCGGAGATTCTAGGATCCAAATTTTTATTAAAAAAAAAAAAACAGATTTTTCATACGCATTCTTTTTTTTTTTGTTCTTTGTCATTTTGCCTATGTTCACATAAAGAAGGGAAATAAAAAATGAACAAAAGAGAGCAAGAGAGAGGTATTTACCTCGCACTTGTGTGTGTGGCAGAATGAGAAAAAAAAAAGAGAAGTAAAAAACCATAAAATAAAGAGAATAAGTTATTTTCGCGGTGGGTGGAGAAATATATTTTCTCCAAATTAATCAGGAGTAATTTTGGGTCCGATCCGCATTAATTGCGTCTATTACTTGCTGGAATGCTCTGTGATTGATTTGAAAAACATTTGTTTTTGCCGGCGATGGAAATAATGTTCTCTCTAAAATAAAAACCACCATATCCTACCCAATCACCAAACAAATCTCTAAATTGTCGATCCATTCAGGACAAGGATTGGATTAGATATCAACTAGATCAGATATCAACTCAGTGCGACTCGGTGACTCGGCTCAACTCGGTTGACTCGGCTCAATTTAGTGGGATTCCGGCAGCCTAGTTTCTACTCGGGTTGGGATTTGTTGTCATTTTTTTAGTTTGTTAGTCTTGTTATTTTGATGTTTTCTGTTTTGTTTTTCGGAAATGGATTTTCCAGTTTTTTTTCCAGTGGTTTTGGTTTTCTCCAAATTTCATCCGAGTTAACTATTATTGTGAATCATGGAAGAAAAGTATTTTTTTTCCAAATTTATCCTGGATCTTTGATTTGAATCATGTCGATTTCGGGACAAGAAATAATGATTTCTGTTTGTGATTTTGATGATTGCTCTTTGAAGGATGCCTTGTTTATTGTTTGATGAACAATCCATGAGATTTGTATTCCCAAAAATCGTATCTTGTATTTGATTTACCCTTGTACTATTGTGTTTGAAATCTGATTGAAATGTTTGAATGAACTCCTGAAAAACTCCCTGATAAAAAAGAACTGCCATCCCTATGAAAATTGAAATCAAGTCCTCCAAAGGGCGTCCTTGGGTCTTGAAAACTCTTCCCTCCCTCTCTCTCTCTCTCCTCCATCTCTCAGAGAATGGCGATTTTTTCAATCCTGGATTAAACCCTAGATACAGATTGAAAATCAATGGCCATACTACAGAGAATGGCTTTATCCTCTCACTACCTCTTCACTTCCTCTCTTCGACTCTCACCAAACCCTAAAACCCCAATCTCACACTCTTCTTCTTCTTCGCTATTCTTCTCACTCTCTAGAACAGCTTTAGAGAGAGAAATTGGGGTTTTCGCGTTCTATAAGAGGAGGAAAAATGGGTTCTCAACGACGTCGTCCGCCGTGGCCACCGAGTCGACTGAGGTTGCTTCAGTTGCCGGAGATGATGGGCAGGAGGAAGTTTCGCTGGAGAAAATCGTTCTTCCCACTAATGAATCGTCTGAGAGGCTTCTCAGAATTCGCCACACGGTAATTTCTATATTCCTTCCGAAACTATCCCTAGCTCGAGCTAGAGTCGAGTTTAAATAATCGAACTCAGGCTCGGCTCCTTTACATTGAGGTGTTTGTGCTCGGTTGGCTTACTCGACGAGAGAGGAGCTTCTACAAAGAAGCAGAGTCTCGTTTACTAGCTTGAAAAGGCTTGAGCTTGGCTTGTTTAGTATCGAGGTGATCGAGATCAGTTATCCTCTATTAACGAAACGAGCAGAGCCTCTACAGATGAGCCGAGTTACATCTAACTCGAGCTAAATCTCAATTCGTTTGCTAACGAGCCGAGCCTCGAGTTGCTTGCAAACAAGCTCTATTTGTTTGCAGCCCCTTATTTACCTTAAAATGTGATTTGATTGCGTTTGTTTACTTTTTGGCTGAACGAAATGGAAAAGAAAAAAACCAAAGCTTTCACCTTTTTCTTTTTGTTTATCTTTAAAGATTATGAATTTAACTGTTTAGCTATCTGGAAATGGAAAAGAAAATCAAGACTTGATGTTCTGTTTGCCTTTAAAATTGAAGAATAATTAGCATCAAACTGTTGTCTTGCAAAGTTCATTATTTTCCTGAAGTCTATGCTGGCTTCTTGTATGTATGAAACACATTTCGGTTAAGTTTTACTAATTGGACAGAAACGGTGTGTGTTTATTTACATTCTAAATTTGTAGGAATTATGCGGGCGACTTGTTCAATGTTCATTGGGTGCAGGTTGTGTCAAAGTTGTCACATGTGTGTGTGTTTACTGTTTAGCTTTGGATCCTAGCTACATTGCTATCTGCCCATGCAAATATCTACACAAGTAAATCCTTTTGTAAATGAATAACCAGCGAAAGAGCCAAATGTAATTGTTTAAGTACGGAGATGGTTTTGTACTAAAGTATCTGACCCATCAATGCAGTGTGCTCATGTGATGGCAATGGCTGTTCAAAAGATATTTCCGGATGCAAAAGTGACCATTGGTCCATGGATAGAAAATGGGTTTTATTACGACTTTGATATGGAGCCTTTGACTGATAAGGACCTGAAAAGGATTAAGAAGGAGATGGTGAGCAGACTCAGTTCATAGTTCCTACTTGCATTACCAGTTTTGATTGAGTGGTAGGTCATGAACGTGAGAGAAAATTCATTAGTCTGTGGTTCCAGGGTTCAGAATTTATTTCTTAAATCATCTGTAGGATCGCATTATTGGTCGAAATTTACCATTGATTAGAGAAGAAGTTACCAGAGACGAAGCTCAGAATCGCATAATGGCTGTCAATGAACCGTACAAGATGGAAATATTGGAAAGTATCAAGGAAGATCCTATCACAATCTATCATATAGGTAAGGCATGTAAATGTCTGTCTTGCATGTGATTTTGCATCCACCTCTGGTTTCGATGTTCATCAGGTTGAGAAGTTTCTAGTTGATGACTTTGTTCTTCATTCTTGGTGTTTAGCAATTATGTTCAATTTTATTTGCAGTGATGTGGTTGATGGTTGCTTCATGTTATGTTATTCCCTTGTTGTACAGTGTTGTTTGGTACAAAATCCTCAATTGCAAGCTAACAGTATCATATTGGTAACAGATACAAATGAAATGCCATTGATATCTCCTAAACTATGATACGTGTATAGGTGTTGTAGTAGTTTTGGAATGGGGTTCTCTCTTTCATTGTAATATTTCGACACCTGTTATTACTTTACCAACTCATACACCCTCTTGACTCATTGTAATGTGGTAAAGTTGACTCATGTCTAGGTAGTGATATAGACGAGAATAGGGGTTTCTTGAGTTAGGGGAACTTGTTCTCCAGTTGCTGGCTTTGCAATATAGTTTTTGTTCAAGGATGTGAAGAAAATAAAAAAGAACTATTCTAGACCTCTGCTTACTTTGCAGCTAAACTTTGTTTGATTTTCCTTTTCCGCAATAGAAATGGCTACCATTGTCCTCTATTTTTGTAGATCGGGTTGAATGGTGGAAAAATATATGGCTTCCTTAGGAATCTGTGATTGTCTCTATGTAAGTTACGATCTTCTGTCAATTGGCAAGCAAATAGTATTTTGTCGATGCAAACGTATAATGTTGCAGTGTTTGCGGAATGCGCTAATCTTACTTCATCTTCTGTATGTGAAATTTGGGAGATTTAGAGATAATGATCTCCTAGATGGAAAATCTTAGTATGATTGATCATTTTCTCTGGATCTTTCTACCTTGTATGGGGAATTGACTTTGTATACTCCTATTGTTAGCTTGGCGCAATAGCTCTGACTAGACAAATTAATTGGACATCTTCTGGCACCTATAAAATTGCACTGGAAGTGAAGTGTAGATAAATAGTAGAGGACCAGTGTGTGTGTGTATTGGGATCAATTGGCTTGGTTAGGCATAGAAGCATCAAACATGCATCTTACACTGGTGAATTTGGTTTGTTATTGAGTAAGGAATGGGAAGTCTCAGACTGTGAGGTTGAACCTTCTGTAGATTTTTGTCATGCTTGCTCTATTCTCTATCTAATCCATCATCTTTTTCAGGTAATGACTGGTGGGATCTTTGTGCTGGGCCCCATGTTGAGTCTACTGGTACAATTGACAGGAAAGCTGTTGAACTTGAATCTGTTGCTGGTGCCTACTGGAGAGGAGACACAAATAAACCGATGCTCCAAAGGATTTATGGCACAGCCTGGGAGAATGAAAAACAATTGAAAGCGTACCTTCATTTTAAAGAGGAGGCTAAACGTCGGGATCACCGGCGCCTTGGCCAAGATCTTGATCTTTTCTCCATACAGGTATAATGGTATATTTCTTGCAATGCAATGAAACAAAGTTGTGCTATTACTGAGTACCGTCAATTAAAATCTTACTATTAATGCTATCACAACTCACAAGTTATGTGAAACCGCTCATTGATATTGATCTGCAAAGACAGATATACCATTAGGGATCGCTGTTGGGAGGGAAGGGTATTGTGATCGCTTCTGGGGGCGATTTTAGATTCCGACAGCTTGGAGGCTGTGCCAGTATATTTGCCACAGCTTTTGCTTCTGCTTTTGGGCCAATAATAGCTTCTAAAGCAGCTCAAAAAGCTTATTCTGAGAAGCATAAGTTTTAATGCTTTAAATTAGATTTTCAGATATCTACTTCTGTAAAATATGAAATATTGACAAACACCCTTTAAAGTCAAGCTTCTATGTAAAATTTACAGGACGAAGCTGGTGGAGGTTTGGTGTTCTGGCATCCGAAGGGAGCTATTGTGAGGCACATCATAGAAGATGCCTGGAAAAGAATTCACATGGAACATGGTTATGATCTGTTATACACTCCGCATGTGGCAAGGGCAGATCTTTGGAAGATCAGTGGTCATCTTGACTTCTACAAAGAGAACATGTATGATCAGATGAAGATTGAGGAAGAACTTTACCAGCTTCGACCAATGAACTGCCCTTACCATATTTTGGTTTACAAAAGGAAGCTTCACTCTTATAGGGATTTTCCAATCAGGGTTGCGGAGCTGGGAACAGTATATAGATATGAATTATCTGGAAGCTTACATGGCCTTTTCCGTGTAAGAGGTTTCACACAGGTGCATTTCGTCTCTCAAATTTATATCTGGAAATACATGTTGATCATATCGCTCATGAACCTGTGGATTGGTGGCCTACAATCCTGGATAAAGTATTATGTGATCTATGGGACAGGGAAGCTATGGCTTAATCATAATGTGGTGTCAGTAGGACATTGTAGGTCATGAAATTTGCAATATGTAATTTCACTTTTGACTGATTTCGCAGGATGATGCACACATATTTTGTTTAGAGGATCAAATTAAGGATGAGATAAGGGGTGTCCTTGATCTCACCGAGAAAATACTGTTGCAATTTGGTTTTAGCAAGTACGAAGTGAACCTTTCGACGAAACCAGAGAAAGCTGTTGGAGGTGATGATATATGGGAAAAAGCAACATCTGCCCTTAAAGATGCCTTAGACGATAAAGGGTGGAACTATCTGGTTGATGATGGGGGTGGTGCCTTTTATGGTCCAAAGATTGATCTCAAGATTGAAGATGCTCTCGGAAGGAAGTGGCAATGTTCAACCATACAGGCAAGTTCTTAGTTCACAATTGGCTTTTAAGTTGATTGAGGGATGAGGATATCCACATCATAAGTCGAGTAGTGCCACTTTGGCTCTCTCACATTTTCTCTCGATCTGTACCGATGAGATGTGAACGAAATGCAGAGATCATGATGAACTGGAGACTAGTCAATAAGTCCCATGCTTGAATGGTTGTGTACTACAAGATTTGACAATCACGGCTCTAATACATTTTTTTCCTCACTGTACAGGTTGATTTTAATTTACCACAGCGGTTTGACATTACATATGTTGATTCGAACTCAGAGAAGCAGCGACCTATCATGATTCACAGAGCAGTTCTTGGATCCTTGGAACGGTTCTTTGGAGTCCTCATAGAGCATTATGCTGGAGATTTTCCATTATGGCTTTGTCCAATCCAAGCTCGAGTTTTACCTGTCACAGACACACAGGTATCTCCATTCCACCAGCTTGGTTTAATTGCTGTTCCATAAAATTGAGGTTCATTTCGATGTCTAAGGAAAACTTATTCCCGTAAACAATACCTCTGATCTCAGTTATACTTTTGCCTTTTTCCAAATATTTGAAAATAAAATAGGAAAGATTTTATATTGCAATTTGTACAATTGCTTATCTTATTTTCCTGTATATTTCCATTTATCTTGTATTGTAGCCTCATTCAACTTTACAGTCCAAGACTCATAACTCTAGCATAGTATTCCGGTTAGACTCTCGGACTTCGGTTTTCTTACTTTCATGCATGGACTATAGATAACATGCTTGAATCCTGTAGATCATGCATGCCTGAATCACTTGAGATTCAAGCATAACTCTAGTTGCAATCATAGTAGGACCTCCTTCACCATAGAAGATAACAATACTGAACATCGTGGGTAATAACAAATGGATTCTTTGATGTTCTCCTTCACCTCAATGGTTTGATGCCAAAATAGTTGTATTTTTTGATTCTTTGATGTTTTCCCTTTTTGAGTTGGAGCTTATTTTTTGAATGTTTTCCCTTTTCTGAAGTTAGTCTTATTTGAATTAGTACCTGTTATCTGTTACATGTTTTCATCGTTCAAAAAATATTACAGCTTGAGTATGGCAAAGAAGTGACCAGAAAACTGAAAGCAAGTGGTATTCGGGTAGAAGTTTGCAGTGGTGAGCGCCTGCCGAAGCTCATCCGAAACGCAGAGAAACAGAAAATCCCATTGATGGCTGTTGTGGGGCCCAAAGAGGTTGAAACACAAACCGTCACTGTTAGATCTAGGTTTGGTGGGGAGCTAGGGACAATTGCCATCGATGATTTCATTGGCATGTGCAAGAAAGCAGTCGAAAGCAGAACATCAATTTGAAATTCTGGTAGTAGTTGGCTATTCTTTTGAGTTCTGGAGACCCAACAGGAATTTGTGATGTCATCATCTATACGCGGATCAAGCCATTGAACGGATATATACTGTTTATAACAGAAATTTGTTCATGACCAGGAGATTGTATATATTTCTTCTGAAGCTGAAATTCCAATGCCAAAATTGTCACAGAACAAAGTAATCACAACTCGTCATGAAAAGGTGGAGTCAGGATTATTTTATCCAATCGAATGGTTGAAATATTTTTTCCTAGGGAAAAAATTTTGCGGTTAAATGAAAAAATGCATATAATTTATCCCAGAGTGATTTGTCCAAGAAATTATTGTCAAATGTTTGTAACCAGACAAACAATGGGAACATTTCTATGGACGTATATTTGAACATAGGAGAATCGATGTTTTACTATGAATGAGTAATGACAATGAAAAATGATGTCCACATGAGCTGGTTTTTGGTGGGGACACTCAAAAAATTATTATGAAATTATTGAACGCTTGGATAATTTGCAGGAATGTGGGATACCCACACACACAAGTGTGTGTGTTGGGTAATTTCGGGTCTTTTTTCTGGGTACGTAGACTTATTGGGATAATTTGTGTAGGATTCAAAAGTGGGTTCCACAGGCCGCTTTGTACATTTTCGGTACCATTTGGGTCAGTACCCCTAGCACCATCCTTTTTGTATGAGCAAAAAGCATGTGAAATTATGCCAGATCAATTTCCCCAAAAACTGATCTTGTACATACAGACAGGGTACATGTAAGAGCAAAAATCCATTTCAAACAAGTACCTGTAACATGTAGTATTAATCTCCTTTTAAATTACATGCAGAACGCAATAGAAAGAAGAGATCACTTATTTCTGGACCATCCGAAAAGGGATACTTTACAGAAAACTCCTTTGGGGGCTCCACCGACATCTCATTGCAATAATCTGAACTGGTCATCTTGTAGAGCCCAAAGAATAGAATATGTATGCAAAAAATCAGCTTGACTCGGCATAGATAGGTATACCAAAAATTGAATTTTGGTGCGAAAAAACAATGGCCTGGATCATTTCACAAGTTCAAGTTCTGAATCTCTTGAAGTCAGTATTTTTTCACACTTGCTTCCAACTTCCAAGCCAACCCCAAAGTTTACCATTCCCTGTGGTTGGCAGTACCACATGTTGGAAAAATAACGGTTAAATTCCATGGAGACCCCCTCATCTATCACGTTTTTTCACAGAGACCCCCTAACGTTTGAAAACGTCCAAACACACCCCCTCATCTATCCAAAATGCAAAAAACCCCTTGCGCAGTTAAAAAAATGACAAAAATGACTATAATACCCTTTTTAAATCATCCACACCCACCCCATCTATGAAAATCACCCACTCACCCCGTCTTTTTTTTTTTTTTTTTTTTCCGAAGTGTGTTTACAAAAAAAAATTGTTTTCAAAAAACAAAAATTAGGTGAATGTTTTTGTTTTCAAAATTTGAATGTGCTTGTTTTTTTTCCAAAATATTAATAATTTTTTCTCTAAATATGCATATTTGTTTCATTTTTAAAAAATAGGTGTATTTTTTTTTATAAAAAAATGGAAACAAAACAAATACAACTAATAAAAATGAAACAAATACTCCCTCCGTCTCTTTTTAAATGTGTTACTTCGTAAATCCAATTTATTAAAGAAACATCATCATTACACATTTCACATCAACTTTTACCTCCACTTTACACTTTTCACGTCAATTTTTACCTCTACTTTCCAAAATTATCCTCCACTTTCCAAAATTATCCTCCACTTTTACCCATTAACTCTTTACCCACTAACTTTTCAAAAGGGCAAAATGATAATTGTACAAACTTTTACCCATTAACTTTTCAAACTATACATTTATTTAGGAACAGTCTAAAATGGAAAGTTAAACACTTAAAAAGGGACGGAGGGAGTAAATCTTTTTTTTTTTTTTTTGAAAATGAAATAGATAAACACATTGAGAACAAATAAACCCCCCTTTAAAATAAATACACTTTATTTTTTTAAAATAAATAAATACACCTGATAAAAATTTGAAAATAAATGGGTTCTAAATGTGTTTTTGTTTTTGTTTTTGTTTTTGTTTTTGTTTTTGTTTTTGTTCATCAGTATGCAAGACTTAATCAAGGGCATTTTGGTCAAAAAAATGTCCAAATTAATGATATTTTTCCATCTGCAAACAGCTACACTACCAGAAGGGGTCTGAATTGCTAACGGTGAAAGATGAGGGGGTCTGTTAGGACGTTTTTAAAGGTTAGGGGGTCTCCGTGAAAAAATGAGATAGACGAAGGGGTCTCCGTGGAATTTAACCAAAAATAATCAGAAACACACAAATTAAGACAATTCTACCATCAAAACAGGCAAAGGAAAATTACTAAAGTCTACATGTAGATCAATCATGATGACGAGATTTTGTGTTTCATAATTCATATCCTGCATTCCGGAGTGAAGTGATATGAGAGATTCTCTTTCCCTGAATTGAAATTTCTTTCAAACAACTCAAACAAGCGCATCACACTACCTCTTGGAGAACATTTACTTCAGTTTTTCAGTTGCTTTTTAGACGTATTACAAATTTTCAATTGGTACGCTGTGTTAATCCATCCTTACTAAAAATTAATCAACATTTTCTCCATTTCTGTGGAACGAGACTTGCAATAATGAACACAGACAGTCGTCCATAACACATGCCAAGCTTAGCGTTGTTCAAGGTGCAAGTATGAATAGGTCTGTTTGCTTGACCAGATGTGAGCATCCGATTGGACTATATGCCAAGGGGCCAAAATCCTTCAAACGAAGGATGTGAAACAAACATGTACCCAACACTATTTCAAATGGATCAATATTAAGCTAAAGCCAATCCAGTGAAGAGCTCCATTCAAAAACACAAAACCGCGATTATTAGGGATTGGTTGCCCTGTGTCTCCAAGGGATCTCCATTCATCATCAACCCCAAGTGTATAAACCCAACACTGCAATTTTACCACCTTAAAATGGTGGGTCGATTATAGTCAAACCCATACCCATACGAAAAATACTGAGATGTATTAAAAACTCTTGCCCCATTCTTAGGTACGGGAAGGAGAAAATGATGTCCTGTAATAACGGGAAGGAGAAAATGATGTCCTGTAATAACGGGAAGGAGAAAATGATGTCCTGTAATAACGGGAAGGAGAAAATGCTGTCTCGTAACAGGGTTACACACAACTATTATCGGGCTTACTGAAATCTGCTATAAAAATCAACCCATCAGATGAACTTACAGCCCTGAGGGGTCTACCGGGCTGTGGCGGCAGCGCAAATCGTCGAGCGGAAGAAACACGAAGGAGGTTGTTGGGTGAGAGATACGCAAGAGGATAAGGCTGAGCGGAAGAAATCCGAAGGAGGTTCTCGGGGTACAGCAAAACCCGCTGCACCCAGTCCCGTTGCCACCCCTACGGTCATTCTTTTCCATGGCAGTCAAAATGATTGGGGTTCAACGACATGAATACTGTATTAAACTTGTTCTTCTCAGTAAGGAATGCAACTCTCTCTCCTAGAATTCGAAACAAGGAGGGAAACTAAAACTTACAATGACTGCAATCAAGCTAGTCCCAATTGGTTGAGCGCTTGAGCAAATGAGTACTTATTCCATTGTTTTGGGGCACCGTCCACCACATATTTCTGTGAGGGATGAGTGTTGGGCATTATGTGGTGGATAAGTGTGTTAGTACATCACGTGGCGGTGCCCCAAGAGCATCAAATACAGCAATTTTTCCACTAAAAGAGAGGCCTAAGGTTGGCTTAAACGGGAGCCAACATGAAGTTTATTGTTTGTTCCATAAACATGTCAGGGAGGATCACTTGGTCTCGTTCTCTCTCGCCAAACAGGAGGTGTCAAGTTGAACACCTCAGTGCATCCAGGGGAGTAGTTTGGCTGAATAACAGAAAACTATCAAATGCAAATCAAATACAAATGCCAGTTCAATGGAAGACGAAGTCATGCTCAGAGAAGGCGTGTATTTGTCCACTCCGAAAAACCCCATCTCTTAGCAATCAAATACTACTAACACTTTCGAATTTCTAGAATGTTTTGTTGGATTCCGAAGATGATTAGATGTAGCAGGACTAACTTGTTCTAGCCTAACCTAACCCCATTCATTTTCATAGTTACAATCGACGTGGTCTTAATTCGAGGGGTGTCTGAATAATTACTATAACATACTTTGTGGGTACCAATTCTAGGAATGATTCATCAGGATCAATCACAAATAACCAAAAACTGCACAATCACCATCTAGCTGTTCATGTCATGACAGAATTTTGACCATTGGAGAAACTCTACTTCCTATACATCTTAGATCGTTCCTCACAACAGATCAAGGAGACTTCTAATCAAAACCTACAGAGAAAACAAAGATTCAAGGTCCAAGTAGATTTTGCTTCGGATTACATGGCATAGAACTAGAACCAAAGAGCAAATCCACCATATTCCAAGTAACAACGGATGAAATCTATTGGCAATTGAAGAGCCCCAAAGCTATTGAAGTTCAGTGTACAATCATTAACAAGCTAAAGAACTTGAGATAGCCAATGCGGTGAGTCCAGCTTAGCTTGAACATTTTCAGAC
Organism: Vaccinium myrtillus; assembly: GCA_016920895.1. Classification (NCBI taxonomy): domain Eukaryota; kingdom Viridiplantae; phylum Streptophyta; class Magnoliopsida; order Ericales; family Ericaceae; genus Vaccinium; species Vaccinium myrtillus. The sequence continues at coordinate 7,526,986 of CM029270.1, forward strand.
AGGTCGTTTTGGTTCCAAAAAGGTCACTTTCGCTTTCTAAAGCAAGATTGAACAAGATCTTGATACTGCTTCTTCCTCCCAAAAACGTTCTCACAACTCAAGATCTGCACATCTGAATCTTGAACAAAATTCCAGTGTCATGAAAGCTAAGACAGTGAGATGGATAAGTATTTGTCTTTCAGGAACTACAGTATTCACACACCTATTAAGTCATCATTTATACGTGCATGTCCCCAAGATTTACTCATCCCTATCACAGACAAGATGACACTACTCCTTAGTTGTAATTCTTTCACAAATTACGTTTTCATAAAAGTAAATAATCCAAAAAAAAAAAAAAAACTTTTTATTATGCATTGTTCCCACCATAATACAACACAGCAAAAACGAAAATAACGTAGATCAGTCAAATTGTCTCCATATTTTATGAGTCATGCCAAGTGAGTTCATAATGTTTCTCTAACTCGAACTTCCTAATTGTGCTTCCAAAAGGAGTTGCTTCTTTACATATATTGAATTAACAGTAGCAGCTTTTAAAGGCATCATCAAACATGCGTACAAAGTAAGATGCAAAATTATGGTACACCAGTTCATAAATAGGCAAGAACAAAAACAGGAACCCAAGCTTTTCCCATGAAAAAAGAGTATGACATGCCACAGAAATGAAAATTTTAAAATATAATGGAAGCAGTACTGCATCATGGATACAGGTTGGTTCTTCATGTTTGCATGGCAATGATTGATGAATACAGAATACTCCACCAAAATACTAAAAAAAGTAAAACATAAAACCACGGGCATGAAATAGGAAGGGGTGTAGCAACGATACTTGTAACCAAGTAATTAATTAAATTTACTTCCCACAGTGTCAAATAACTGTGAGGTTGTCAATGGGGCACATGTCAGATTCATGATCCCATGAGAGCTTCAATGTCGCTTTTGAGGATTTGATGAACCTAACTTCAGATCCGACCCAAAATAACCCTTATACACTCTAATCAAATTCATTCCTCACCTAGTCATTTGAAAGGAAAAACTGCCAAAGCTATTCTAAAAGTAGAAGGGTGACTGCAGTGTAAGAACCCTAGGGCACGTTTGATTGCTGGACTATTTTTAGGAAGAATTGGATAAGATGGGATTAAGAATGGAAATAAAGGGGACAAGTGGGGTCTACAGGATAATAGATGGGATTATATAGTACAGAGATTACTTATACTGTGTTTGGTTAGCGTGGGATAGAGGAGGGATAAAGATGATGGGGATTATTTTCAACCGTTAGATGTGGAGGGAAATAATCTGGAGGAGGGGGACTAGCTAATACCACCCTCCCCCTGGTATTAGTTAATCCCCAAATGGGGTACCAAATGGACAAATAGTCCACTTTTGTCCAATCCGGTCTTAATCCCGTGCACAAACAAACATGAGACTATGGGAAAAGGGAGAACATGTGGACCCACCTTTAATCCCTCTCATTAGTCCCCCTCTCTTATCCCACCATCAAACAAGCCCTTAGCACCTTGTACAGGTTAGTCTTCGGACTAAAACCAAAAGCCGAGGTATGAATGCTGCACATTTTTCATGGAGTGCACTTTGGTAGGGTAATGAACTCAACCAAACTCGGATTGCAAACATAGATGGGACACGTGCACACTATGTTTTCTGCATTTTTCAATTGGTTTTTGGATATATTCCAAATTTGCACTTGGTTAGCTATGCAAATCCATACTTATTAGTACAATTCAATCAATGTTTTCTCCATGTTTTTGTGGAATGAGACTTGCAATAATGACTACAAGCATTCAGCCGTAAGGCCCGTAACACATGCCAAACTTTGATTTGACGTTCAAGGTGGAAGCATTTATGGGTCTGTTTGTTTGAGCGGATGTGGGCATAGGATTGGAACACATATGCAAGGGGCCAAAATCCTTCAAAGAAGGTTGTTAAACAAACATGTATGATGTACCCAACACTATATTGAATGGATCAATCTTAAGATCCCAAACCCATTCTTGAAAACCATATGTAGATTTAGGCTAACAAATACAAATAAACATGAAATAAAATAGTGAAATATATGGAAACCTTAAAGTAAATAAACATGTGATGTACAAATAACGCAATAAGAGCTAAGATGTTACCTTGAATTGAGGATTTTAACATTTCCATTCATACTGCTCCTGGGAGAGTGAGGAAGCTTGGTACACCAGCAATTGATTCGCTCCAAGAACTAACACCATGATAACTAATTCTTTCAAGGATTCTTGCTACAGGATTATAAGATGCAAGGGTATTGTTATTGATAATCATCAATAAGCTTCCATCTTCTAAAGTCTTTACTGGTCTGAGGTTCCCATCCAGCCGAGAAGGAAGTGGTCGTTGAATAATCCATTCCAAAGTCCAGGAGTCAATATTCTCGTAATCTTTCATCACCCAAATGTTGTCAGGTAATCGAAATGTTTGATAATGCAGAATGTATAAACAGTTATCTACAACTCCAAGATCTAAATGGAGTCCAACCACTTGAGAAGAAGGCACGGAGAAATTAGGCAAGGGGCGGTTTCCAAATTGTTCTTTCCCCATGTCAAAATAGCATAGCAACACCTTAGAATCTTGCCGGCCTATCCAGTGAAGAGCTCCATTCAAAAACACAAAAGTGCGATTATTAGGGATTGATTGTCCTGCGTCTCCAAGGGACCTCCATTCATCATCAACCCCAAGTGTATAAACCCAACGGTGCCATCTAAACGGCGGTTGTTGGCCTTCCACAGTGAATTTTACCACCTTAAAATGGTGGGTCGATTGACTGTACCCAAACCCATACCCATACGTTCTTGACCCTTCGTCAAGCACGGGAAGGATAAAATACTGTCGCGTAACAGGGTTACACACACAAACATTGTGGGGCTTATAGAAATCTGCCAAACAAATTAACCCATCAGATGAACATACGGGCCTGAGGTTGATTAAGGGCATTTCAATTTGAGTTTCGAACTTCATCGTAGATCTGCTGCGCCGAAGGCATCGTAAATCGTCGAGCGGAAGAAATCCGAAGGAAATTGGGTGGAGGCTGTCAGAGCGGCGAAAGTGGATGAGGCTGAGAGGAGACCTTGGGAGGTGCAATCGAGGGAAACAGGGATCTAGGGTTAGGTTTCGAAAGGAGGAGCATACTCGCTTGCTGGTGAAGATGGATTTGAGAGGGAGTCGAGATAGAATGTCGCATACGATGTGGTTTGGGAGGTCTGAGATGGTGGTTGCCGCGGCGTTGGTGTGGTCTTGTTTTTTCTTCCGTCGTTGGCGACGGCGACCTGCCTCCATTACTCTGACAAAATCTAAAGTCTTGTCGTAAATGATCAATGTACACTCTAAAGCCTTTTATATTTTAAAAATTTGCGATTAAATGAAAAAATGCATATAATTTATCCCCGAGTGATTTGTCCAAGAAATTTTTGTCAAATATTCGAACACAGGAGAATCGATGTTTTATTATGAAATGAGTAATGTCAATGAAACAGGATATCCACTTGAGCTGGTTTTTGGCGGGGATCACTCAAAAAGTTATTATAAAATCATTGAACGCTTGGATAATTTGTGTGGGACCGAAAAGTGGGTCCCGCAGGCCGCTTTGCACATTTTCGGTACCATTTGGGTTAGTACCCCTAGCACTATCGTTTTAGTATGAGCAAAAAGCATGTGAAATTATGCCAGATCAATTTCCCCAAAAAACTGAAGCAAAAATCCACTAAAGTCATCGTTTTTTAAACAGAATGGGACACAGATGCTATAGAAACAAATCCTAATTGACTGCTGCAGCCTGCATGTTCATGCTTTGCTTATATTTCATTACTAAAGTCTAGCAAAAGTAATTACAACATCACGAAACAAAATGGACTTGAATCGCTTTCAAAAGTCATCGTTTTTTTTCACACTTGCTTCCACAAATTACCCAGTTGGGGTCGGAGCGTGGAATGGATGCATGCACCCACAAATTACCCGGCCAGTTGGGGTCGGAGCGTGGTCAGGGCTGTGTCTTAATTTTTGGGTTGGGTCAGGTCGGCTAATAAATTGTGTTACCTCGCGCGATTATTTTTTCAATTTTTCACCATTGGGATAACTTCTAATGAAATGTAAGAACATATCATTTGTATGTAACTATTGTCTTTGTTAAATGCATAATCTCTAACAAAATAATTGAGTAATGTGATTTTGTAATCCTGTGGATTGATTGGGAGGGGGCAAAAAAAAAGTAAGCCCCAGAAAAACAAAATAGAGAAAAAAATAGAGAGGCGCCTGTTGGTGAAAGAAAAGGAGAAAGAAAGAGAGGCTAAAACAATTGTTACCCAAGCCAAGAGGCTTGCTGGGCTTATCTGTCACGCCCCGTCTCGACCACCCTCGGTATAAGAGATGACTTAATGTAATCAAACCACTATCAAGTACTACTTAATTGTACCCCAAATCATTTCCTCTCTGTTACATAACCATGTAATATTTCTGTCTCTTAAACACCCTCCAAAAGTGTTATATTATACAAAAAGTTTCAAGTGCCGAGTTTTACAAAGACGTACAAGTTTTGTCATATTTACAATGCAAAAGTGCTTCAAACTAACGCTATCTGCAAAACCCAAACAGCTCACGCCAAGCTATGTACACAGTGGACCGCTTCTATCAACCTCCCATCTCCCAAGTCCTGCCAAAATCGGGGTGAGATATTGTCACATGCTCACAAACACTATCAATATGTCAATGTAAACAATTAAGTTGACAAAAAGAGATGTAACGAACCAGTTTAAGCGAAGCCTGTTAAAGAAAACACGACCAATTCAAGTACTGTTTAGCAATGACAACATTTCCATGTCATGCTTTCAAGTAATTTCCATGACAACACTTGCATGTCATGTGCACTCAAAGAACTTTCATGACAACACTTCCATGTCATGTGATTTCAAAGAGCTATTAGCAACACTTCCATGCTATACCTTCAAGACTTTCCATGGCAACACTACCATCGTGGTCAAACGGAATTAACAACAATGCTTCTCTTTATAATCACAACAATAAAGCATAAGGTGTGTCTGTGCCATATTCACGAATTATCTGATTCCGTGTAACGCTACTCCTCATAAGCATGCGAGATTTGCTACCATGAACATTATCCCTTTCAGAGTACATAGAAATATGACAATTTATAAATATATAAGCCATGTCAAAGCTACCCACGGCCACCCACCTCTTCACACGACCCCGTAAGCTAAGTGCCTCGCTCACTTTTAAACACGCTAGACGAATCTCTTGTGTCGTTTAACACCTAAAATACAATTCACATTCATAAAGCTATCAATCTCCATTGTCTATTATACACAAAAAGAATATACATGCTTTACCAATTCCAAAATAAACACCTCTCGTATGTTCATACCCTCCAACCTTTCTACGTAGAGGAACATCATAGTCTGTTGGACAGTGCATCTGAGTCTATATGGAAGTACATGTGTCCTAAAACATAACAGGAAATTCTGACTCAATGAAGTCAAATTTATCTAAAACCAATGACAGAAAATTCGAGGGTAACTCTTAGGACAATAAAACTAGACATAAGAAGGAACACTCTAATCAAATTCCATGCATGTTAAGCATGAACAAGACCTCCAAATGATTTTCCAAAATCACCCAATCTGCTGTAATTTAGAAGTTGAACAGTGACGCGAATCTAAAAACTTCACCGAGAATCAATTGAAGTCCAAATGCTCTAAAAACTTCACCGAGAATCAATTGAAGTCCAAATGGTCTCCAATTAAGGTCATGATACGTGGACACTTCAAACTTCTCTCTAATTACCCAGATTTTAATCAAGACAAGAGCCCCATCAAAACAACACACAAAGAAAGTTTAACATTCTCAAGAGTAAAAATGACAACACGTACCCATTGTCAAAAAAATCATCACAAGAAAAATACTAATACACCCTGTGATTTAATACACAAGAACTTCATACCTTGAAATACAAACCCTAAAAATATCAGGGCCTTGTTCGGTTAGCAGGTGTAGTTTAGTTTAGTTTAGTTTTGATGATGTAAGCACGTGTAATAAGTGGAGAGAGATAGAGAGAAATGAGGGAAATGATGATGTCATCAAAACCAAAACTGCCCCAAAACTGCTAACCGAACACTGCCCAGATCATTCGGAGAATGAAAACCAAGTCAAATAAATCCCCAAAGTCAGACTGCCGTTACTTTGGTTCAGTTTTCAGCAAACACAGTCTGTCTTTGAAAATTCGCCAAAAATTGAATCCTCAACGTTTTCAAGTGATTCCAAAGCCTAAATGATCTTAACATCTTTTAGTGTGAAACCCACAAGAACCCATAACCATATACGTCAATTAAGAACCCCGAAATTGTCCAAAACCACAGCTTTTCATGCTGTCCAGAAATGATGAATACATAATACCATTTTGTTTCTAACTCCTTATCAAACTTCATCAATTTATGAGCAAAAGTAATCACCAAACATTGTATCAACATCAATTTAAGAAATTTAGGGCAATATATAGTTTTTCCCCAACTTGAATCATGCCCAAATTGAAAACCCTAACTTTAGAGATAAAATCTAATAGAGAGGAGAGTCTTAGGGAGATTTCTTAGCTCTCTAACCAATTCTTTTCTTTCATCCTCTTCTTCCTCCTTTCTTTCTCCTTCACTGAAAGGTAGGATGTTTTATCTTCTTTTTTCCTTCTTTCTCTTTGTATTATAAACAAGGGAAGAGAAGACACCAGGATATGTTATCCTATGACATGTGTTTTCAATTAGAATGATTACACTTCTTTCCCTCCACATCAATAAGTTATAATTTAAACCCTCCCAAGTATTACCTATCTACAATTATCCAAATAAAATACATGAATAAATGTCTGGATCTCACATTACCCCTGGACCGGTCCTGTAATAGGTCATCATTTTACATGTCTGTCCGCGAGATTTACTCATCCCTATCACATACGGGATGAAACTCCTTAGTAACTTATAATTCTTTCAAATGTTTTCGTCATGTAAATAATTCAACAAGATAGCCGTTTTACTACCCAATGCCCTAACCATACAACTTCATAGCAAAAATTAAAAAAATAGCCATTTTATTATGATTGGATCAAACTTAAGATCCTAAATCCCTTCTTGAAATCCATATGTAGATTCAGGTTAATAAATACAAATAAACTTGAAAAAACGCAGTGACATATACGGAAACCTTGGAAGTAAATAAACATATGAATATATGATGTACAAGTCACATAATAAGAGCCAAGATGTTAGTACCTCGAGTTGAGGATTTTAACATTTTCATTCATACTGCTCCTGGGATAGGGAGAAAGCTTGGTAAACCAACAATCGCATCGTCCCAAAACGGATGACTTATTCTTTCAAAGAGTCCTGTAGCAGGTTTATAAGATTCAAGGTTTTGGTTGTTGGTAGTCATCAATACCGTTCCATCTTCTAAAGTCTTCACTGGGCTGACAGTCCGGCCAAAAGAAAGTTGAGGCATCCATTCTAAGGTCCAGGACTTCATATTCTCGTAATCTTTCATCACCCATATGTTGACATGTACTTGAGATATTACAGAACAGCGAATGTATAAACAGTTATCTACAACTCCAAGATTGAAACAGAGTTCGCTCAATGGAAAAGAATGCATTGAGAAATTAGGCAAAGGGTGGTTTCTACACTGCTCTTTCTCCATGTCAAAATAGCATAGCAACAACTGATCAGAATCTTGCAAGCCTATCCAGTGCAGAGCTCCATTCAAAAACACAAAGTCGCAATATCTAGGGGTTGGTTGCCCTATGTCTCCAAGGTACCTCCATTCATCATCAATCCCAAGTGTATAAACCCAACAATGCAATCTAAACGGCGGTTGTTCACCTTCTTCAGCAAATTTTACTACCTTAAAATGGTGGGTCGATTGACTACACCCAAACCCACACCCATACGAAAAATAATGAGGTGTACTCGAAGTTCTTGTCCCGTTCGGTATGGGAAGGAGAAAATGCTGTCTCGTAACAGGGTTACACACACAAAAAGTGTCCAGCTTATAGAAATCTACTAAACAAATTAAACCAAAAGATGAACTTACGGGCCTGAGGGATCTTCTAACTGGTATTTCAATTTCAAACTTCATGGTCGAACTGCTGTGGGGGCACCGTAAATCGTCGAGCGGAAGAAATCTGAAAGAGATAGTGGAGTGAGAGAAACGCAAGAGGATAAGGCTGAGAGGGGACCTTGGGAGGTGCAATCGAGGGAAATCGGGTTCTAGGGTTAGGTTTCGAAAGAAGGAGCAGACTCGCTTGCAGCTGAAAATGGAATTGAGAGGGAGTCGAGACAGAATGTCGCAGGTTATGTGAGATGGAAGTTCTGAGATGGTGGTTGAGTTGGTGTTGGTGAGGTCTTCTGCTTTCTTCTGTCGGCGGCGGCGTGGTGGTGGATCGGTTGCTGCTTCCATTACTCTGTGTGTGTGAAAAATAGAGCTTCTCATGCAGCCCTCACCCACTTTTTTACTCAAATTTGTGTGAAAATTAAAGTCTCTTACAAAAAACTGGATATACAAGTTAACTTACGCGCGCCTCGACTAATTCTGGAAGGCTAGTGTAAGTTCAATTGGCCGAGCTCCTTTTAGTTGGCACTTTCTGACTTTCATGCCAAAAACATACTTCCACATGTATTCCATTTTATTACACTGTAATTTCTTTTCTTTATCTTTCTAGAGTGTCTGCATAACAAGTGGAAAGAATTTGTTGGGTCATGTAATGAAGGATTGAGTGTTAAGCAATAGAAAAAGGTTGTGGGCTTGTGGCGTTCAAAGAGGCATTCAAAGACTCCAAATGACCTTTTCAAGATTTGGCTTGAGCCATTTATGGAGCCAAATCTAAGGGTTTTTTTTTTTTTTAATCAAAAGTCTATAAATATAAGTATATAATGTGTTAGGGCAGCAACAGTTGACATCCTTGATGAGCAGCCACAAACACGTTTATTTTGAGAGAGAAAAACGTTGCGTTGTCTCAAGTTTTTGTGTCTTGAAGATTCAATCAATCAATACTCTCCTAAGTATTCTCCAAGAAGTTTGAATCACTTTTAATCTCTGTTATTGAGTTGCTTCTGGTGGATTTCAGGAAGGTTAATCGGAAGGTTGAGGATTCAAGGTGGCGGCAATCAAGCACGGGATACGGTGAACTAGGATTCAACTATCGCTCTAGGGTCAATTGTGAGGATTCTCAATTGTGTAGTAAGTGCAATTGTAACTGTACAATATTTTTTATAGTGCTTGATTCATTCCCGTGGTTTTTTCCCGTTTATGGTTTTCAACGCATAGCCGATGTTCTTCATATTTTTTATTCATTCCCTACTTATTGCTTTATGGTTGATTTGCATTGAAGAAGGAATTTCACTTAGAAGTAACGATCGGGCATAAGTTCCAAATGCCCCAAGAGTTCGCTAATAAGAGGAATCGAACATGAATCCCAGATGAGAGCAAACCTTAAGTCTTAAAGTAAGACCACTTTGTCAACCCAAAGGTTGGTCAAAGACTCAAAGCTAGTCTTCTTCAATATTACACGTATTTTGTGTTATTTAGCTTTCACTCATCTAGGATCGATTTAAGGTAAAATGACTTTGGCACATTAAGTCAGTAAACTAAAGACAAGTCGTTCCACTAATTTTGGAAAAATTACTTGGAACAACCCGACTTAAGAATATCATTTTACGTTCCCACCCAATTTGAGTTTGAAAAAATTATTTGGAATGACCCAATTTAAGAATGTGTGCTTCCGTTGTTGAACAACCCGTCTTTGTGCGTCTTTGCAAACCTTAAGTCAGATGTTACAAAATGGCCAATTAACAAATTTGTAAATACGAAGAAAGTGAAAAGATCTATTGAGAAAATGGGTATGGAGTATGGTCTCCTCACATTTGGCTAAGGAAAAGGATAAAACTCAAAATATGTAAAGAAATAGGTAATGAATTTCAAGTGGTTTTACTCAAATTTTCAGTTTAGGTAGTGATAATGTCAAAACTGTTTTTGATTGTGCCAAAACTTCAATGCATACAGAGCTTGTATTTTACAAATGATTACAAATATTTCATGCACTTGAGTTTTGGCACAATTAAATACAGTTTTGGCATTTAACACTACCCGAAGAAGAAAAGAAAAAAAAGGGTAAAAATTGATGATGCTCCTAGATTCCATTCACATGACATCAAGTTTTTGAAATGGCACGTGTAATAGGATAAAATTATTTTTCTCTAGATGGTGTACACGTGCATGATGGAAAGGAAGTTTGTGCTTAAGTAGCACTACACGTGCAGGTGTGCATGGGAGGATTGAGGTGATATCTTCAATTCTTAAGGTGACTCGACAATGATATGATACACCACTTGTGCACCTCAAATGCACACCACCTTGACGTGACAAGTGAGAAGAAGCCCATTTTTTGGGTGAGCCCCACAATGAGCTTCTCCTCACTTGCCACATCAGGGCAGTGTACATTTGCAATGCATAAATGGTGTACTCATAACATTTTCCGAAAGACAATAGGCTTGGCCTTTGGGGAGAAAAATAGCCGGAGAAAGCAGGGAATAAACGGGGTTTCTTTACTATATATCTTGTTTCTCTTGGAAATTTTGTGAAATTTGCATAAATTTTTTTCATAAGATATCAGTTATTTTGGTAACATTACAAATTTACAATCAGATTTGGTTTTTTATTTTGTGGTTGAACCTTATAGTCGCATAATTCTTTAGTAGGACTCTTTCCTGCTGCTCTATAGGGACACTTCCAACTTTTTTTATACTAAAAGACCTTCAATTTTCGGAAGAAAAAACAAAGCACTCCCATGCATAATTTATTAGTACATTTCTTGACACAAAATTAAAAATTGCCTTCGTTTTATAATAGACCATCTTTGTGGGACAGAGAAAGGGAGAATATTGATTTTGGGTGCTATGGGTTGGTGTCCAAACTTCCCTCTCCTTAACTTAGACTTTTCTGATGTGACTTTGACTACGGCTAAACCTTTCCTCATCTCCTCTGGCCCTACAAAACCGCGAACCACGTTAGCACCTACCTGGCCGAAGTCGACCACAATAGCTCGTTTGAAAATCGTCCTCTGCATCACAGCTTGATTACTGCAAGAAGTGACTAGCAAACCTATAGCAAGTGGCATTCGAGCAGAAGTTTGCAGCAACGAGCGCCTGCCGAAGCTCATTCAAAATGTAACAACCTGTCTATGGTTACATCACACAATGGACCATCAGTGGTTCGGGTTTTCGGGTTTTTTCGGTTTTTCAATTTTCGGTCCGGCTTTAAAAAAGATTTTGGGTGATTTGTTATTTTTTAAACAAACTAGTGGTGGTTTTCGGCAAATAGGGGAATAGTTTAAAATATTGGTCAAAATCGGGATGATAGTTTGTTTAAAATCCGAACGCCCAAAAGCGCGAGATGTATTCGGAGATGGGTTTTACAGTTGATGACTGAACGAACACCGAACAATTTTTGGTTTACCCACAGTGTGGTTACGTCCCATCATTTTCCAAAATGTAAAGAAGCGGAAAATCTGGCTGACGGCTGTTTTGGGGCCCTGACGGCTGTTTTGGGGCCCAAAGAGGTTGAAACAAACACGGCTACAGTTGGATTTACTTTTGGTGGGGAGCTGGGGACGATTACAATTTTGATGATTTCATCAGCAGAATCAAGAATGCAGTTCAAAACAGAACAGCAGTTTGAAATTCTTGTAGCTGGCAATTCGTGAAAAAGCTACGAACATTATAGGACACAAGCATCATAAACTTTACACCGTAGTCATAGTTTCCATTCCATACAGCAAAAGAGAGAATGGTACTCTAGCAGAACTACTAACATAAAACTTTAATGTGCCCGAAGTCTCGAATGCGTTTCAAAAGCCATTGTTTTCCCGACTTGCTTTAAAGCAACACCCGGAGTTCACCATTTCCCTGCGGTTGGCAGTACAAGTTAATCAGAAACACGCAGATTAAGACAACTCGACCATCAATAAAGGTAATCGAAAACTACTAAAATACACATACTGATTGAAATTGATGACGAGATACCATGTGTTTCGAAATTGATCTTATGCATCCCACGGGGTAACGGAATTACAAGATTCACTTTTCCTGAATTCACCCTTCCTTTCAACAAGTGCATCACTAGCTTTTTGCAAAACTTTACCTGTAGTTTTTCATTTGCTTTTTGGATATATATGGTGAATTGGCGCTTGGTACACTGTGTTAATCCATCCTTACAACAGATTCAAAAACGTTTTCCAGATTTTTGTGGAATGAGACTTGCAATAATGACTACAAACATTCATTTGTGACACATGACAAGCTCTGCTTTCAGGTTCATGGTGGAAAGATTTAGGGGTCCGTATGTTTGACCAGATGTAAGCATCTAATTTGACAACATACACAAGGGGCTAAAATCCTTCAAAGAAGGATGTCAAACAAATATGTACCCACCACTAATTTGAATGGATCATCTTAATTTGAAATACATTCATGAAATATAGATGAAGATTTATGCTAACAAATACGGGTAAACATAAAATAACACAGTGATATATGTAGCATGGATACGGACATGAATACAGATATGGACTCAGACAGAGGAATTCTAAAAAAAACGAAGTTATACGTCTACCTTGGCTAACTAATAGTTGCTAGTGCAGATACAACCATCTCATGATGTATCCAATAGTGAATTTCGAAATCTAAATTAATTCATTCAGTTCACATCTAAAGTATCCATAACTTCATCAAAAAGATTTAGCGACAGCTATACTTTAGCAATATGTGATAGCAATAACCCATTACATTTTGCAAATGTCAGCCGATAAAAGAGTGCATCCAATGATCCAACTATTCCATACGATTATTTAAAGAAAACCCATCTTCAAATATAAGGACATATTTCATAACATTTATCAAAATCCAACTTTCTACAACATCAATATTACTTTTTAACCTCATGTATCCCCTCAACAACAAAACCAATATCTGACGGTTTTTGTAACTCCAATTCAATCGCAGCTAATACAAATTAATATCACCAAAAGTACTGTATCTATTCATTCACGAACACTTAAAATTCAATTTTGTTCCTTGATGATAGTTGAGGGTGGTAGATTCCTTAATCAGGAGCAAAAAAAAGAGGGTAGGGGCGTAGGGGAAGGTGTCTTTGGCTGGCAATGTTGGAACTGTGGCAATGCGAGGTCCTCCATGAGGACGGATGACCATTAAGTTTTTGGAAAGATGACAATGAGCCGGGTGATAAAAAAAAAATTGTTTCTAAAATTACACTTGAAATCATTATTTGTAATTTGACTAAAGAACATAATCAGAATCATATGTAGTCAACCCAGATAACGAATTTGACCAATTCAATAAATCATGGTTAGAGCTAACTAATAGGGTTTTTTAAATCCTAAATTGCCTTAGTGTTTGGATTAGATTGATGTTGAAACAGTTAAAAACTAATTTTGTATACAAATTTAGGACGACACTTATCGACATCAGCGCACTTCTCAGAGAAGACCAAGAGAGTGTTTTCAGATGGTTTTCAAATACATTTAAGATAATTATTCAAATGTGTTGGTCAATAGTTCATGCCACTTGTAGCTCCCATAATGTTTTTCATCAAAAAGTACATTTTAGTTAATATATACTGTAAATTTGAAGGAAATAGCTGATTATTTTAAAATGTCTACAAAACACAATTTTTTTAAAAACTTGGGCAGTTGATGTCGCACTCCCGGAACCTTCAGAGCAAAAGGACCCATGGGCTTAAAACATAGTAATAAATATTACAATTCAAGTGCTGCAACAACCTTAGCAAGTAGATCTCTGACCACTGAACCAAGAACACTAGTTCTCATTGGGTATAACTGCCAATAAATCAAATTGCTAGACGAATGAATTGAAATAGTAGTAGTTCGGCACTGTGTCAGAAATTTCCATGTTCCTTAGACAATCCATGAGGACCCTAAATACTATACCAATAATGGATGTCCGAAACTAAAACTAGGGGCATAGAACAAGGAAGCATGTAGTTTGGTTCCTGCAACTATTAAATTTAATTAACTTACTTCTCACATACTCAAAGCAAGCATAAGGTTGTCAGTGGATAAAAATTCAAATTCATGATCATGAGCTATTTCTCGAGAGTCGAGACCCAGCTGGTCCCAGCAGTTCCCGGGGCACCTCCTCCTCCATGTTACATAGATGTTTAAAATGTATAAACTAGCCGTGTTTGACATCTAGATAAGGGTCAAACGTATTTTAGATTTTGGTTTTATCATGAACCATGCAGAGAACTCTGTTGTAATGGTGTGGTCCCTGAACTTGAGATGGAAATTAGTTAAATTCAATAACAATGCATCTGCATGCACGGCCACACTCGACCCCCATAATTGACTCCTTATAAAATAGCCCATCGTTCCTAGATATTCAGCTTACAGTCAAGAGGTTGTCATTTTCTGATCATTCACTAAATTATTGCGACAGAATTACTCATTTTGGGTAATAACTGTCCCATTGTCCGAATAGGACCAAATTTTCAAACAATCACAATGTCAACACCTGGAAATCAATTACAAAATCAAATAAAATTCTTCAATTTAAATGACCTCGTAATATGATGCAATAGTACCTGAACTCAAAGATTTTATCATTATTATTTCAAAGCATCCATTGGAGAGAAGAAGCATGGTACATCAGCAACTGAATCACCCCAGGGTAAAGTACCAGGATGCTTAATCTTTTTCAGCACTGTTGTTTGTGGATTGTAAGATGCTAAAGTAATCTTGATTCCTTGTCGATCCCGTGATTTGTTGAACATCATCAACAAAGTTCCATCTTTAAACATTTTTAGTGGCTTGGCAGTTCCAAACCTGCGAGTAAATGGTCCGTCAATGACACAATCCAAACTCCAGGACCAAAAATCTCCATAATCTTTCATCACCCAAAGTTTCTGAACATTAAATGAACAGTCCTCCTGAATGTACAACCAATTGTCTAGAACGCCAAGATATGGAAAAGTGTTGTTTCCAATGTCAGAAGGCAAGGGGAAGCTTCCAAATTGCTCTTGCTCGATATCAAAATAGCAAATGAGCTTTGAATTCTCATTCTCAGAGCCTATCCAGTGAAAAGCCCCATTCAGAAAAACTAAATGCGACGTATAAACAGCGGGTGGCCGTCCAACGTCTCCAATTGTTCTCCACTTTCTGTCAATCCCGATTGTATAAATGACAAAATCTAATCCAAGCGTTTGACTCGTAAATCTTACCACCTTGTACTGATCAGTAGCTGGACTATGCCCAAACCCATAGCCGTAATGATTGTAATACTTTGATCCAGGCAAATTAGGAGGTTTAGGAAGGAAAAAATGTTGTGCCCTAAGTGGGTTACACACAGCAATAACACGGTCATCAAAAGAGCAGCAATTTGACAACAAAATTAACCCATTGCATGAGGCGGCTATTTCAATATGCCTATGAGGGAAGTAGATTCCAGTTTTGAATTTCATGGTGGCGTTATGGTGACATAAATAAGGGGGATCGTGGAGTTGGAAGATTTCGAAGTGGGAGGAGGGGGAGTTTTTATCATCATCACCATTAGTATTACCGTGGCGGTAGAAGATGAGGCTGAGAGGAGACCTTGAGAGATGCAATTTGGCGAAGTGGGGCTCGAGAGTAAGGTCGCGCCAGACCTTGCAAACTCGCTTGCAGGCGAAGATGGAGTTGAGAGGGAGTCGAGAGAGAATGTCGCATATTATGTGATTTGGAAGGTCTGTAATGGTGACAGCAGTGGTGGTGTTCAGCCTTCCTCAATCTTCCCCTTCCCATGCTTCCAGGCGAAGATGGAGTTGAGAGGGAGTCGAGTGAAAAAGGCTTTTCATCTCAATAGAATGTCGGAAAACATGATGATGATTTTGGGACGGCGGCGATTTGGTGGTGGAGGTTTCAATTATTATAAAACATTCTTTTTTAAAAAGTTCCTCTTTTATTACAAAACCAAAACCATCTCTATATTTCCACATCGGAGATTTGTTACTTTGTTCTCTTTTTGTTTAATTTTTGAGAAAAGATTGATCTCAATAATTTGCAACAAATTTTCTCACACAAACCAAAGAATTTCTAATATAAATCACATATGAGTGTGAAAGGCCCAAGTTTATATCTCTATATTTGAAAAAAATTTGTTACTTTGTTTTTTGTTTAAGTTTTAGAAAAGTTTGAAAACCTTAGAAATTTTTATTTTTTATATATTTTATGAGAGCATATTGGAGGAAACTTGTTGTTTTAGAAATCCAGAGACTAAAATAGAGGTGTTCTCCAAATTTTGATAAAGATTGGACACCATTTCATTTTGGTCTCTAAATATCTCCAAAATGTGATACTCTCACATTTTGAGTCCGAAAATGTAAAAAAAAGTATAAAAAGTTGAAGAAGAGATAGGACAATTTACAAAACATTTTCTCATTATGTCACATCCGGTCTCTAAAATTGAGATATAATATAGAGATTGATAAAAGATGCTTTAAGATTATGAGAGGAGAAATGGGACTGCTGCTAACCAATTAGATTACTAATTAGTTAATCAAATTTATGTATTTTTTATATTGAATTTGCTAACTAATCCAGTATAAAATTCACTTCACCCGTAAGTGCTGCTCTAATTCACCTTCTATTTTACATTTTCCCTTGCAGTTTACTTCATGGATAAATAAAATAAAAAAGGCCATGTTCGGTTTGAGTTTTGAGAGGAGAAAGGTTTTTGGGGTAACCAATTAGATTACTAATTAGTTAGATATGTAAATTGAAAATTTGCTAATTAAAATTCACTTCACCCGTAAGTGATGAGCTCTAATTTTGAAACCAAACCAAACAATGGATAAATAATTGTCCTATGAACCCTCCAAAATGAAGGGTTGAACACCTTTTTTCCTCCTAGTATAGAGGATGTCCTTCAAGTATATTCGGTGGATACTTTCTATCACTATTCATTCTCATAAATGTGAAATATATTATTCAAAAAGAAGATTTGAAGGGAAAAAAATAAAGAAATAGAGGGTGGATTGTAGATGCTCTAATGTAAAATACATACTGCTTCGATCCTTATCGTAATTACACCATATCATTTTCCATTTTAATTCGATGATTAGGGGCATGCATGAGCTTAGCTCATCTCGACAAGTGTCTTCTCCGACCCAGTCAAAGACAAACACCGGAATTATTTTGGAGGCCTAACTCAAAATATCGAATCCTAGTTAATTGTGTGGGGAACAAACTTACCAACCTGTTGGACTAACCTTTGGGGTTCAAGAACTAAGGGCAAGTGAAATAAAGTATTGCCGATCAAAAAAAAAAAAGAAAGTGAAATAAAGTAGCTAAAATTTTGAGCATAAAATACTAATGAATAGTGCACATTTTTTTATTTTAGTTACCCACATCTCTTTCAACTTATAACATAATTTGAATGCTTGACCACTGACACAAGGACCCATTACATGAGGCTACTATATATGAATATCCATATGAGGGAAGTGGATTTCAGTTGTGAACTTCATGGTGGGATCATGGAGTTGGAGAATTTCTAAGGCGGGGTTAATACCGCTGCGGGAGAAGATGAAGCTGATGGGAGACCTTGAGAGATGGAATTAATTTATTTTTGTGAGGTTTGGGTCGCGCCAGGTCTTGCAAACTCGCTTAATCGCTTGCAGGTGAAGATGGAGTTGAGAGGGAGTCGAGAAAGAAGTGAGGTTCTTCCCTTGTCGTCTTCTCCCTCGGTCCCGATCCCAAGCCCTGGATATAAGGAGAAGAACGCAGCGAACCTGATTTTGCTTCAACATTTCAGAGAGGTCCAGCACAGCTAGGAAAAAAAAAAAAAGGCAACTTTTGCTTCCTGAAGCAACATTGAACAAGATCTTGATGTACTTCCTCCCCAGAAGGTTCCCACATCTCAGGATTTGCACATCTAAATTTTGGATAAAATTCAAAGGCCAGAGAGGAAGACTATTATGATTGCTAAAACTGCAGTGAGATAAATAAGTATGTCTTTCAGATTAACACACCTAATAGGTCATCATTTTACATGCATGTCCCCTAAGATTTACTCATCCCTATCACAAACAGGATGACACTCCTTAGTTGTAATTCTTTCATGAATGACATTTTCAAATAGGTAAATAATTCCAAAAAACAGCCGTTTTACTACGCAATGCCTGAACCATGCAAAAATAGCCGTTTTATTACTACTAATGTATCAAACTTAAGATTCTAAATCCATTCTTGAAATCCATATGGAAACATACATGTACAAATGATGTAATAAGAGCCAAGATGTTAGTACCTTGGGTTGAGGACTTTAACATTTTATTCATACGGCTCCTGGGAGAGGGAGGAAGCTTGGTAAACCAACAATTGCTTTGACCCGATCATAAGCACCAAGATAGCTTATTTCTTCTAAGACTTTTGATACTGGATTATATGATGCAAGGGTACTCTTTCCGACTATCATCAATACCGTTCCATCTTCCAAAGTCTTTATTGGATTGAAGTCCTTCTCATGATCAGAAAGTGGTCGTTGAATAATCCATTCTAAAGTCCAGGATCCAATATTTCCGTAATCTTTCATCACCCATATGTTAACAGGTCCTAAATACGTACGCCTGATCTCACGAACGTACAAACAGTTATCTACAACTCCAAGATGGAAACCATATCCAGCAAATTGAGAAGGCAAGGGGAGTTTTCCACACTGCTCTTTCTCCAAGTCAAAATAGCATAGCAACGGGAGGAACGAATTTTCCCAGCCTATCCAGTGAAGAGCTCCATTCAAAAACACGAAAGAACAATCATGAGGGATCGGTAGACAAGCATTTCCAAGGGTCCTCCATTCATCATCAACCCCAAGTGTATAAATGCTACGGTGCGGTCCAAAAGGTTGTTTTCCATAATTGTCAGCGAATCTTACCACCTTAAAAAGGTCGGCCGATCGACTGAACCCAAGCCCGTACCGGAGACGATGATAATGTCGTTCGTCCTTAGATTCGGGAAGGCGAAAATGCTGTCTCGTAATGGGGTTACATACATAAACATTGTTTGGACAATTGTAATCTGACAAACAAATTAACCCATTACAAGTACTGAGACAGCCAGCAGCACCAATGTCGATTTGAGTCGCGAACCTCATTGGGGCTCTGCGGCGGCGTAAATCGACTAGGGAATCGTCGAGTGGAAGAAATTCGAAGTAGGTTGGGCGATCGCTGTGAAAGAGGCGGTAGAGGATGAGGCAGAGAGCAGACCTGGGAGTTGCAATTGAGGGAAATAGGGATCTAGGGTTAAGTTTCGGAAGGAGGAGCATACTCGCTTGCAGGTGAAGATGGATTTGAGAGGGAGTCGTGATAGTATGTCGGAGGTTATGTGAGATGGAAGTTCTGAAATCTTGGTCGTGGTTACGTGGTCTTGCATCTCCTTCCGTTGTTTGCGGCAGCGGCGGCGGCGGCGTCTGCGTGGTGGATCTGCTGCTGCTTCCATTGCTCTGTGTGGACTCATTCGCTTCCACCGGAATGACCTGGGTGATGCCAACCACGATATTTTATGGGTGAACTTCCTCAGTCGTCCCTTTAGTTGTACACAATTCCAGTTTGGTCCCTCTAAGTATTAATTGTGAAGATTTCGACATTGAACTTTACTTTTTTGGTCTCTAACAAGTCCAATTGATAACTTCGTTTGTGATTTGTAACGGAAATAAAGCATATGGCCTGTTTTCATGGGAAAATGTATATTCATGTTCTCACGTTTCTCACTTATTGGGAGTTGGAAGTAGAGAGTAACACCACCTATCTCTTCTCAAAACATCTCCCACAACAATTAGCCATCCATTCCAAATTCCAATCACCACCATCTGCGCCCCACCTAACTCCCTCTCAACTTGCCACCAAAGAAACCCATGTCCTCGACATTCCCTTTCTCATCATCCAAGAGTACAGATTTACTTAGTGAGTTTTCAAGCTGGAATGGGAATTTCATTGCAAATGGTGAAATCTAGCCAGAAGTGTATACAAAGACTGGAATGGGAGTGTCCTAGCAAGGGAGGGGGAGAGATCATTATAATCCGAATATACAAATAATTAAGTACAAAACACCAACTCTCTACTAGGGCCGAATCTGCACTGTACTAGTAAAAAAGCGTAAGCAAAACAACTGAATATCGAGCTAAACAATCAATGGCGATATGTCTACTTGGTGGAACAAAAACACCATCATAGTCAAATCAAAAGAAGTCGACTAAAGGACATTGCAAAAAATTAAAGTCAACCATTAAGGGGTGTTTTCCAATTGATAAAATCGGATAAACTCAAATGACTTCCTCATTTGCTAAAACCAACTGTTGATTTTACCTGATTTTATCATTTGGGAAATACCCCTAAAGTCAATCTAACTCTTTAGTCAACAAACTTTCCACTTTTTGGAATATCTTGGGGGATTCCAATATCCAAACCAATTAGATGTCGCGGGATTAAAAATCTTGTTCCAGCCTAGAGCAAGTGCAAGAGAATGGGTAAAATCCATTTTGAGCTATTTTAGGGAGGAAAAATTGAAAAAACACTCTCCAACAGAATAGGTAAAAGGGAAAGGTTTTTCCATTTTCCATCCCAACTAACGGAATGGCTAACATGGTGATTACTTGGCATAAACTTGAGTTTGAGTGTAATATTTGGGCTTAATTACCAAAAATAACTCCATATCTCTACTATTTAGAACCCTAATAGTAATCATCTACAAATGCAACTATGCAAGACACACGGTAAAACCCATAACAAACTTGATCAATTTGGGATATGAAAGATTTAAATGATCACAACTTTCTGCCTCTATTAATTGATTTATCATTCTCCAAATTTGTCATTTTGGCAGGGCATTCCAATTGCCAAGACTTTTGCCGATCGGATCATTGAGGTTTCTGGAAGATTTCACGGGGAAGGAATTGGACTTTTAATTGCCACGAGAGTCCTTTGACGTAACACTATTGCAAGAAATTACAAACTATGTGACAAATGTTCTTTCTCAACGGGTTGTATTGAACTCGTGTTCAGAGTCTATTTTCCTACATCAATAGTTTTTGGAAATTATCTTGACATTTTCAAAAAAAAAAAAAAAAAACTTGATCAATTTGGGATATGAAAGATTTAAATGATCACAAAATCAAAAACCCAAATTTGTCATTTTCAGCATTCCAATTACTTTCTGCCTCTTCATTGATTTCTATATTCTCACCATAGCGACCAGGGACGGATCAGTAATTTCACTATGCAAGAGCGAGCCTATATACAATTGGAAAATGTTTGAATTTCTTTTTCTATGTAATACTAGAGGGGTTTTTTTTTTCTTTGCAGGGATGACCGCCCTTATTGGCAACCTCCGGCTCCATCCCTGATAGCCACGCATAGTGCTTTCCGACGACCCTTACACAACTATTGTCAAGAAATTCAAAAACCTTGTCCGATAATTTCATTCTCAAACCCACTTGAACTCTCAGATTCGTAATTTTCCCACATCAAAAGTCGGCCACCCATTGAAATTTGCCCTTTTTTTTAAAACTCTTTTCCCACAAAAAATCAGATTTGGTTCACCAAAATCTCGGCAGGTTTGCGGTTTCAAGCTAAATAGAATCGGTGCTAGACATGCTGGTGTTTTCAGAGTTGGATCCCGTTCTCTTGCGAGTCGACTAGAATTACCGGACAAATTGACTTGGTTTGACGAGTTGACTCTGTTCAAATTGAGGACGATGTGCAAGCGGAATTTTTGAGGCACTTGTTCTCCTTTTGGATTTGGGGGACGATGGCTTTCCTCGAGATTGCTTTTAGATCGTCAGACTGATCAGATTGGAATCATCACCAAAGAATCCATCTCTGAAACCCCACTGGTCGTCGGACTTATCGTGGCAGGCGATACACACACAACGACATTTTCTCAAAAGACAACAATGGGTTGAAAGTACTTTGGCTGTGTTAGGGTTTGTATGAATTGAGATGGAGATGATGAGAAAGAGAGAGAACTAAAAGAGTTGGGGTTTGGAAAGGTGTTTGGCAGTAAATCAGATCTTTTAGTACTAGTTTGTCCACGTCATTGCCAAATATAATATTAGACCAAGTGTAAAGACTAAAGTTTATGCAGGTAAGTGCCATATCCGCCATTTCGGTACTTATTGGACGGAAAATAGGGTCATGGTGGGAATTGACGACGGAGTGAAAAGCTCAAGTGTTTAATTAATGTTTATTGAAGTTTAGGTGTGTACAGGACATCGGAACTCGGGGACTCTGCAGTCCCTTAGGGATGGCAGGGCCTGCCAACCTGATCCCGGCCGTCCAAACGTGTTGAGATCGGTCGGCAGGCCCTGCCATCCCTTAGGGACGACAGAGTCCCCAGATTCGGGACATTGAGCCCAATGGTCAGGGGTTATTTTCAAAATTTCCCATCCAATTAACTCAACATTGCAAAGCCACTCACCGTCTAACTAGTGGCCAATTATCCTTGTCATGGCAACAATTTACCATTCGAAAGCTATCTGTACTTTCCAATTTTTTAGTTCGTTCCCCATTGAACCGGGAAACCCTCAGTTAGCTTCTACTAAAACAGACACAAAAAAGCCAATGGATTCAAGGTCCAAATACATTTTGCTTCAGGATACATGGCATAGTACTAAACACAAAAAATAGGTTGCATGGCATAGAACTAGTACCAAGGAATAAATTGAAATGCCCAAATCTATTGAAGTTCAAGCTACAATTGGTAGCAAGCAAAAAGTAATCAAACTAGGAAATGTGACAAGTCCAGCTTCACTTCAACATTTCAGAGAGGCACATCTATACCAAAAAGGCTTTCACCTCTGAAGCAACATTTAACTAGATCTAGCTATTTGTTTTCTCGCCAAAAAGGTAGATAGAGTACACAACAATACTACATACACATACACAAAAAAAATCTGCACATCTGTATAGTTGGACAAAATTTTAAAATTAGTGGAAAATTCAATTGGGAATATGAGCCACTCATTTGAGTTTTCTGGGTAAATTCTTGGTATTGTTTTAGGACACTTAGCATTTTTGTTCTAGTTTACACATACCTTTCTTTGAATAAATTTATAAGTAGCAAAATAAAAAAGCTTTACTTCTAACAAAGTTCCAAACCAAGAGCCCTAGTTCTCATCGGAAAACTGAGTATAACTGTCAATAAATCAAAGTGCTAGATAAATAAATTGAAATAGTAGTAGTTCGGGAATGTGTTGGAATTTTTCATTTTCATCAGACAATCTATGAGGACCCAGAATACGGAGTATGCAATAAGGATGGAAATCAAAAAGTGAAATTATGGGCATAGAAAAGGAAAGCATGTAGTTTTGGTTATGCAACTATTAAATCTCATGAACTTACCACTCACATACCAGAGCAAGCATAAGGTTGTAATGCGTGAAAATTCAGATTCATGTTCACGAGCCACCTCTCAAGACCCAGCGGTTCCGGGCCAACCCCCTCCTCCACGTTACATAGATTCATCTAAATGTATAAACTACCCGTACTCAACATTCGCACGAGGGTATGAGACCAATGTTCAAAAAAGTTAATTTGACATTCAGCGAACATATTTTCCATTTTGAATTCATCATGACCCATGCAGATAACTCTTAGGATCGTTGATTACACTTGATCACTTGAACTCTTCTATTGGTGTGGTTGGTGTACTTGAGATGGAAATTGGATGAATTCAATAATTATGCATCGGCTGCAATAGACCCCATAGCTAAGTCCATGTAAAATATCCCCTCATTCCTAGATATTCAGTTTACAGTTAAGAATTTGTCAATCATTCACTAAATTATTGCAAATGATGGAATTAATCATTTTGGGTAATCCCTACCCAGCCCCTAGTCTGAATCAGACCAAATTTTGCAAACAATCACAAGTTCAACACCAGGAAGCTAATTACAAAATCAAATAAAATTCTTCAAACTAAACCAACTCAGGATGAAGTGAGATAGTGCACAGTACCTTAACTCAAAGATTTTAACATTATCATTTTAAAGCATCCATTTGAGAGAAGAAGCATGGTACATCAGCAACAAAAGCACAACAGGATAAATACCCACAATGCTTAATCTTTTTCAGCACTCTTGTTTGTGGATTGTAAGATGCTAGAGTAGTCTTGGTGCCTTGTGGTCGTGGACAATGATTGTTAGAAATCATCAACAAACTTCCATCTCTCAACATTTTCAGTGGCTTGTGAGATACGTTAAACCCGAGTGTAATTGATCCTTCAATGACCCATTCCAAAGTCCAGGACCCAGAGTCTCCGTAATCTTTCATTACCCAAAAATTCAATTCACTTAACTGCTTGTTGCAAAGGTACAACCGATTATCTATGACCCCAAGATAATCACAACCGTTTCCAACTTGATTAGGAAAGGGGAACCTTCTGAGTTGCTCTTTCTCGATATCAAAACAGCAAATGAACCATGAATTCTCAAATCCTATCCAGTGAAGAGCCCCATTCAGAAAAGCAAAATGCAGGATAGAATGAGCGGGTGGCTGTCCAATGTCTCCAATGCTCCTCCACTGATCATCAATCCCAATTGTATAAATGTCACAGCCCAATCCAGAAGAATAAGACCAACTGAATCTAAACACCTTGTACTGATCAGTAGCAGGAATATGCCCAAATCCAAATCTAACAGAATACCCAGACCCTGTAGCGCCAATTTTGGAGGTTTAGGAAGAATAAAATGCTGTGCCCTAAGTGGGTTACACACGATAACAAGGTTAGACGAGGAATTTGACAACAAAATTGACCCATTACATGAGGCTTCTATATGCATATGAGGGAAGTAGAATTGAGTTCTGAACTTCATTGTAACAGGGTAATCGTAGAGTTGGAGAATTTCGAAGTGAGAGGAGGAGGATTTGTAATTACTATTATCGTGGCGGTAGAAGATGAGGCTGAGAGGAGACCTTGAGAGATGCAATTTGGCGAAGTGGGGTTCGTGAGTAAGGTCGTGCCAGATCTTGCAAACTCGATTGCAGGCGAAGATGGAGTTGAGAGGGAGTCGAGATAGAATGTCGATCGTTATGTGGTCGGGGAGGTCTGAAATGGTGACGGTGGGGACGGCGGCGGTGCTCTGCCCCGCCTTCCTCTTTGATCTTCTCATGTTGTCTTCTCCGTCTAATCTGACCCGTAACCCTAGATTTGAAGAGAAGAACGGAATTTGAAGAGAAGAACGGAATGGTAACCTGATTTGGAAAAGCAATAAAAAATTGGATAGGTGTTGATCCCAATGGAAACCCTATTTTCACTCCAAATTTATTTTTACTTTTGAGCATGAAACACATCAAAAGCCAGTACTAATATTGAGTCACATACCCAATTTTTAAAAGTTAAAAAAGAAAAAGGAGTCATAAATGAAAATAATCAATCAACTACACTATGTGATAAGTCAATAGAAAAAAATAAAGCATCAATGTGAAAGATTAGAGAGTTTTTGCAATTTCAAGATTTGTGTATATTATTTATAAATTGAGAGCATGAATCTTTTAAAAAAGCAAAGTAGATGTTGAAAAAATTGGATAAAGTTTTGGGATCTTGTATTGTTCATCTTTTCTCAATTTTTGTTAGATTTTGTTATATTATTTGAATTGACCATTTGTTTCGGATGGAAAGCCAAAATTTCATCTTAAACAAAAAAAGTAAATTTAATTATAAGATGTGACAAAAGACAAGACACCTAAAAAAGGTTTGGGATGTCCCCGAAATGGAGAAAGAAATGGGTAAAATCGTAAAATTGGCAAGGGTTTTGAATAAAGATCGGAGATGAGTTTTTGATGATTTAATCCAAATTTTAAGTTTAAAATGGATTTTGGAGATTTTAACTAGAAACAAAAAGTAAGTGATAATTGATTATGAATTTAATCCCAAAAGTTTTAGTTTTAGAATGAAAATAAACAAATCATTTATGAAAATTTTTAAAAAAAGTCATCTCTCCAAGAATTACAGAATGGCATCATCAAAACTAAACTAAACATCTAACCAAACACAAGTGGGAGTAATTACTACTCTCTGCGTAGGGATACTCACATTGGTTTCCTTTTCTTTTTTTTTTTTTTTTCTTTTTTTCTTGTGCATCAAACGGGGTGTCCCGCTTGCAAATAAACTAATGTTTGGGATGCCAAAAATCCTAATTTGATCAAAAATGCTTGGAGTACATAAAGCCCATCTGATTATAAACCCGTCACATTTTTAAAACTCTTGTATTTTTATTTAAATAAAGATGACAAATGTATTATATATGCAATATGGATCTTAATTGATAGATCTCAATTAGTTCTATTAGATAAAAAATTTTTAAAAACTTTGAAAACATTACCAATAAAAAGATATTCATTTGTTTGAAAATGGCACAAATATTCTAGAACATTTAAAATGAAAATGGTTTGGATTTGGATTTATGGTGTTTGGTGAATCTCTAATTTAATGACCAAAATTTAACGAATGGAACTGTAATTATTAATAAATTAATCCTTTTGGCTTTTTGCTTCAAAAACAATTACTCAATACCTCTTAGTATCAAAACATTTTTTTAAAACAAAAACCAAAAAAATCCACCCGGGTGTTTAACTTTCTTTACCAAAACACCCTAAATTTTTCTCCTTGTAGAAGAGAACTTTGATCCAGAAAATGGTTAAACTCTCATCCTGTTCGGCTCCATGACGGGCTAGATGATCCGCACATTCATTAGCTTCTCTGTAGATATTGCAGCTTCGTCTTTGTGCGGAGTAGAAGGGCATTTGCATCCTTTATAATAATGTTACTTTTGAGCATGAAACACACCTAAAAAACCAGTAGTACTAAAAAGTCAATAATGACTCACATACCCAATTTTCTAAAAGTTAAAAAATACTAAAAAGAAGTTAAATGAAAATAATCCATCAACTACTTTAATATCAATACAACAAAAATAAATTCAATGTTCAAATTAGAGAGATTGCAATGCTGGGTGTGGTAGAAATTAAGCAAGAATCTTTTAAAAGAATCGTTGAAGGAGAGGACAGGAGAGAAAAAAATAGGAAGTTTCGGGTTTTCATGTTTTGTTCGTCTGTTCTAAATTTTGTTAGATTTATTAAGTTATTTGAATTAATCATATGTTTTAGGAAAAATCTTACATTTAAAAAATTATTCAAATAAAAAAAAGAAGGTTACTTTTGACCGAAAAATTATCAAACCACATATTTTTTTTTTTTTTTTATAAAATGTTATCTTATATGATTTTTAACAAAAAATTTCGGTCCACATTTTATACTTTTTTTATTTATCTCATTGATAATTGGAAGGCATCAAAGGATGCGTCAATGTTTGATAGTAATTTAATTTAGATTTATTTTTATCGTTAAAAAATCAAAACACATCCGAACCGTTTAAAACACGGTTGGATGCCGATGGGACCACAACACCTCCCGTTTAAAACAAATGTAGTAGTTGTCTCTTCTCTTTCGGAGGAAACTCAAAACTTTTATCTCTCTCAATCTCTCCATTTTTTAAAAGTAAATAAATCAAAAAAAATTTGCATATAGTATGTACTTGTATTGCCCATTTTTTAAAGGGGTAATAAAGAAAAAAGATTCATGATGATGTTATTTTTTGTTCACCGTGCATGCATCAAACATGCACAATGCTAGTAAAGGATAATGTGTATGTAATTTGGAGAAGAAAGCCAACCTTTGAGAAATTGGTATGCTCTAACTGAACAAATTCTTATAACAATCAGAGCCAAACTTGGTACCAAAAGATCCGTGAACATATTCTCTCTGAACTTTGCACTAAAAAAATTATGCGAACAAGTTCTCGTTATACACGGAGCCGAACTTGGTACTAAAAATTCTGCGAACAAATTCTCATAGTAAATGGAGCCGAATTTCGTGCTAAAAAAATTGTAGAGATTTTTATAGATGATAACCATGAAGAGTGATCATGGAAACCATCAAGTGGGGAAAGAATATGAGAATTGTTGTGGTACAATCAAATGTGGTCTAAAATATTACCCAAACAAGGCATTGACCATGACAAGGTATTTTGATTCCTGTACCAACTAAAATATTTTCTTAGATTCTGAATACGATTCATTTTCGTATTACAATCAAACGTGGTCTTAATTCGATGGATTGTTTCTAAATAATTACTACTCCTACAATATCGTTCGTCGGTACCTTCCTATTCTAGTAATATTAGTGGATGATTCATCAGGATGAATCGCAATTCTTATGCAATTAACCTTACATTCCACAATCAGTCACCATCCAGCTGTTCGTGTCGTGACAGCATTTTTACCATTGGAGAAACTCAACTCTGCATTTTCGTAAATACATTCCTCACAGATCACCGAAACTTCAACTAAAACCTACACAAAAACCAAAGGTTCAATATCCAAGTAGATTTTGCTTTAGGTTACATGGCATAGAACTAGAACGAAAGAGCAGTCCACCATGTTCTAAGTAGCATCAGTTGAAATCTATCTGCAATTGAACAGCCTCAAAAAATGAAATTCAGTCCACAATCATTAACAAGCTACTAAAAATCTTGAAATAGACAATGCAGGGAGTCCAGCTCTGTTTCAACATTTTTCAGAGAGTTCCAGCACAGCTTTACCAAAAAGGCGACTTTCGCTTCCTGAAGCAACATTGAACAAGATCTTGATGTTCTTCGTCCCCAAAAGGTTCCCACATCTCAGGATTTGCACATCTAAATTTTAGATAAAATTCAAAAGTCAGAGAGTAAGATTATTATGATTGCTAAAACAGTGAGATAAATAAGTATGTCTTTCAGAAAGCTCAGTTTTAGCACACTTCATAGGTCATCATTTTACATGCATGTCCCCTAAGATTTACTCATCCCTATCACAAACAAGATGACACTCCTTAGTTGTAATTCTTTCATGAATGACGTTTTCAAATGGGTTAAAAATTAAAAAAAACAGCCGTTTTAATACGCAATGCCCCAACCATGCAACTACTAATGGATCAATCTTAAGATTCTAAATCCATTCTTGAAATCCATATGGAAACCTTGAAAGTGAATGAACTTATATGACGTAATAAGAGCCAAGATTGTTAGTACCTTGAGTTGAGGATTTGAACATTTTATTCATACTGCTCCTGGGAGAGGGAGGAAGCTTGGTAAACCAACAACTACCCCACTCCAATCCTTAACACCGTGACATCTTATTTTTTCTAATACTCTTGATAACGGATTATAAGATGCAATGGTAGTCTTTCCGGCCATCATCAATACCTTTCCATCTTCCAAAGTCTTGATTGGATTGAGGTTCCAATACACCCCGGAAGGAAGTGGTCGTCGAATATTCCATTTTAAAGTCCAAGACCCAATATTTCCGTAATCTTTCATCACCCATATGCTGACAAGTCCTGAAGATGCACCCTCATCAGCAACGTACAAACAGTTATCCACAACTCCAACATGTAAACAATAAGAACATTGAGAAGGCAAGGGGAGGTTTCCACTCTGCTCTTTCTCCATGTCAAAATAGTATAGCAACTTCATCGAATTTTCCCAGCCCATCCAGTGAAGAGCTCCATTCAAAAACACAAAAGGACAAGTACGAGAGAATGGCAGTTCAGCATCTGCAAGGGTCCTCCATTCATCATCAACCCCAAGTGTGTAAATGCTATAGTGCCTTTCACAAGGTCGTTTTCCCCAATTCACAGTAAATTTTACCACCTTAAAAAGGTCAGCCGATCGGCTGTACCCAAGCGCATACCGGGAAAAATACCAAGAACTTGGCTTGTTCTGAGATCCGGGAAGGCGAAAATGTTGTCTCGTAATAGGGTTGCATACATACGGACAACTGTTATCTGACAAACAAATTAACCCATTACAAGAATTTACGACTGTAAGACGGGTACCAGAGCTTTCAATTTGAGTTTCGAACTTCATTGTGGCACCGCGGCGGCATAAATCGACTAGGGAATCGTGGAGTGGAAGAAATGTGAAGTAGACCCGGATACCTCTGAAAGAACGGCGGTATAGGATGAGGCAGAGAGGAGACCTTGGGAGTTGCAATTGAGGGAAATAGGGATCTAGGGTTAGGTTTCGAAAGGAGGAGCATACTTTCTTGCAGATGAAGATGGATTTGAGAGGAAGTCGTGATAGAATGTCGGAGGTTATGTGAGATGGAAGTTCTGCAATCGTGGTCGTGGTTGTGTGGTCTTGTATCTCCTTCCGTCGTTTGCGGAAGCGGAGGTGGCGGCTGCGTGGTGGATCGGTTGCTGCTTCCATTGCCTTGTGTTTGTCCAATGTGAAGTGATGAAATTGTAAGGAAAAGAAACATCATAAAAAGGCCAAAAATGTTCAAAAGAAATGTCATAAAAAGGCCCAATAGTCACACAATAAACACGCTACTACTCTACTAGGATACGGGAATATCTTGCCGAAAATGTCCAAGAAAGTGAAATCCATGGATATGATTCACATGATTATGAATCTGAACGCTTGATTTTTCTTTAAAACTTTATCCTATTACACCTCAAAAAAAAAAAAAAAAAAACTCTTTTAGGTTTGGAAGGTCAAATGCTGAGCAATGTAAGAAAAATAACAATAATACTCTCTCCGTCCCCAAATTTTGGTCAACTATGAAACTATGTGCAATTTTTAAACTTAAAGATAATGTATTTACGAAAATATTTTTTTTTTGAAAAGAAAATATATAGTACAACCTATATTGCACATAAAATTCTTTCGGTAACTATATTATTTTTAAACTTAAAAATTGCATATGGATTCGTAGTGGACCAAAATTTGGGAGCAGGGGGAGTAACATTTTCTTAGAGTAGTAGTATTTGATAATTGCTACTTACGGAAAAGCAAAATATTCGAAATATCAATATGCGACGAGAACAAGTTTCTTATGAAGTGAAAAGATTAAAGGAAATTTAAATGAAGAATATCAGACAAATAATGGGATCAATCACACAAATATTTGAAAACAAAACTCATAAGTGAAAATTATTCACTTGGATAGTTCAAAGTTCGAGGTTGCTATCACGTTCACGGAATGGTAGAAACAAGCTAGCTGTTCAGTCTAGGGTTGGCCATTTCCTCCGACCTGCTCGAATCTGATCCGATCCTCGATCCGAACGGATCAGCAATATGGAGATCTATGTGGAGATTGGATAGGATATGGGGATTTTTTTTGAAAATATTTGAGAATGGGGTAGGGGGTGGAGATAGGCATGTCCCCGCCCCGAATCCGCTCCGAACCCGTTCCCCGATCCGAACCCGTTCCCCGATCCATCCCCGATCCGCCCCGTCCCCGAATATAGGAATTTATTCATGAGTTATGAAACTTTTGGGTCCCACTAAATTTTCGCCAAACACATGGGGTCACACTAAATTTTCTCCAAACATTTACTTTGTAATACAATAAATGTGATTAGATAAGAAATGCATCACTATAATTTGAATACATCCCAACTAGTTTGACATCTACTCAACTATCAATCATATGCATTCCTTAAAATAAAAACAAAAAAATGCAAAATAAAAATAATATTTTTCCAATCGAGCCATTGATTTTGTTGTTCCTATTGATGAAATTAATTGTGTAAACTCTCTTCTCGATCAAGTTTAGAAAGCTTGTTGATTGCGACCCAATTTGTGTTTTTTTAATGATACTTTTCATCCGATTAAATGTCTACTAATATGCGATCCACTTAATTTTTTTTTTATGACTGATGGATACCATAATATGCTATCTTGCTTGAGGTTTCTTTAGTTTTCAAATTAGAAATCTAGTTGATACTTGATACAACTTGAATTGAAGCTGGCAAACACTTACGCTTACACATGGATACCGTGCCGTACCATGCCAACGATAAATGTACCGTGATTTTTTTTTGATTTCTGTCCAAATTTTGGAGTCCGGCCCATATGACACCCCTACTTGTAACTTGATTTTAGCATTTAATTTGTAACTGGGATTCTAGATTTTTAGTAATTTTTTTTTAAATGATTGGATCCCCGAATCACCGTGGGGATCCCCGTTCCCCATTTGGAGTGGGGATGGAGAATGAAAATAAAGCTCCGTTGGAGATCGGGTAGGGGATGCATATGGAGAAGGGGTTTGGAGATTGGGGGTGGAGATAATACTCTCCGACCCCGATCAGTCCCCATGCCCATCCCTAGTTCAATCTTTGTTTTGTGGTTCTTGTAATCACAAAGTAAAGAGTAGCATGTTTTTCAAGACAACAACAAAAACAAAAATGGAAAGAAAATCATCTTCACAAGAGAAACTAAGGAAAGAGTTGCAAAGCGGATGTATATATACATGGGATGATCTTTAGCAGACACAGCGCAACGTAAATGGACATCATAACTACTGCATTCGGAGCAACGATAAACCCAATATCTTCTGTGAATTGTGTGGGAACAGATTTTACAGCATGGCAGATGGTCGAAATCTTCTTCTATAAAGTAGAAGAGGGATAGAGTGTGGCCAGGGTGATTGCTAAGTTTGAGGTTGAGGGGCGATGAAGCACATTTCTGGTTGATCCACACTACAACATATTTGGCTTTTTATAACATTGTTTGATAGCGTTCTTTTGAGAATGCTATAATAGAATATCAAATATAGCGTTCAGTAATCGAAAAGGGAGAAAACAAAGGGGGCCTAAACTGCTATAACGTACCCTAACTCTTCAATAGCGTTCTTTTTCTACCAAAATTTTAGGCGCCAACCTTCGCGCCTTCCCTCCCCGAAAATTCGAATCTGTCCGCCAAAGTTAAGCGCTTTATTTCCTTGAGTCTTCAAACAAATTGGGATGCTATTCTGATTTAGTTCGAAGCACTAGTACCCGCAGGTGGTACATAGGAAGGAGATGCCTTGATGTTTCATACCAAAAGCAGTGCACAAGAACATCGATTCCTGTAGCAAAAGGATTCCTGCATGATTGGTGCAGGAAAAATAGGTAGTCCTTGCAACCATAAAAGGACTTGTCCAAGATTGGTTTTTGACACCATAGCAAGTAAGATCCCAACTGTCCTCAATGGATCGTCATGGCCCGAGCCTGAGTCGCCCGACCGTTGAGCAGCCTCTTTGGCCATGTCTCTCTCTTCTTCTGTCATGTATCTCTGTCTCACCAAGATAGGTACCGTAGGACAAAGCTAAGGGATAGATGAAAGACAGAGAATAGACACCGAGATAGCGTCTGCATGTTCGATTGTGTCCATAATCGCCCAACCGTTGAGCAGCCTCTTTGGGGTCCCTCTAGTCGCTTCTCTCCCTTGTGAAGGAAAGAATAGATCCTCCTCTCCCAACCAAATTTGACCAAAAGCACCTTTTTGGGGTCAAACTTTATCAAAAACTCA
This sequence comes from Vaccinium myrtillus, assembly GCA_016920895.1. NCBI lineage: Eukaryota > Viridiplantae > Streptophyta > Magnoliopsida > Ericales > Ericaceae > Vaccinium > Vaccinium myrtillus. The sequence goes on from CM029270.1 coordinate 7,560,464, forward strand.
CAAAAGTCGCTTCTCTCTATTTTAACTTTATTATATTAACTATTCCCCTCAAATCTATAAAAAAATAAAATAAAAAAAAACTCCCCCTAAAGCAATCTCCCCACCTGGGGATATGTATTTCAGTTCAGTGGAGTGTGGGCCCCCATTTAGCCATTAAATGTTTTCCCCTCCACACACAGGGTTACACGTGTCCCCTCTCCCCCCTCCCCCCTTTTCTCCTATTCCCCTTCCCCTCTCTCTCTTCTGGCGCACGAATCCGGGAAACCAACGGACGAAAACAATAAAAAAATAATTGGTGCGTGAACAAGGCCGCACTAAATTTGGTGCGATCGTAGCAAAAACAATTTGGTGAGGAAAAATAGAGAGACAACGATTTTGGTACTCCATATTTTTTGAGAGTTTGGCTCTCCACTTTAACCGAAAAGTTAAAGTGGAGAGGTTGATGAGGATGCCCTTAGTAACTATCATATCCGTATTTGTTACTGATATTCAGATAGTTGACATTAGACTCATTGTAAAGATATGACTGATATCTTTCAAATGGTGTCAATATTAGACGATATGGGTAAATGTTGTGAAAATTAATTTTCGGCCCAATTTGTTGGTCCTATTCAGATTTCAGTGCAATTTTTAAATTGTTCAATGCAATTCTCAATCTATAACGTATCTTATGTGCAATATGGATCTTATTTTGATAAATTTCAATTAGTTCTATTATACGAAAATTTTAAAATCCCTAAAAGTATTATAGATTAAAAGATATGAATATTTTAAAAAAAATTGCATCGAAATTCAAATAGGACCAACATTTTGGATGGATCTACAAAGGATATGATTGACATTAGGATTAACATCAAAAGATAATAAGGATAAAATTGGTATTTTGTATTTGAAAAAATATGAATAGTAAATATAGATATGATCTTCTAAATAGATATAAATAAGTCTCGAAATATAGAGACTTAAAATTAGGTCTCTAAAATTGAGACCCATTTATACAGGTTGGTTGGAGTGCCAATGATCTCTATTTTTTAGGACAAAAATGATTGAGGTACAACAAATGTCTCCAACATACGCACGTGGTGTATGGAGCCATGTTAGAGACATTGTTTGTACACATATCTTTTTTTGAGAAATAGAGATTAATTGGAGATGCTCCTAAAAAGTTCATATAGGGACATTTACTCCTTCCGTCCCAAATTGTTAATCCTTCTTTTCTTTTTTGGATGTTCCAAAATTAAGGGCCAATTCTAAAAGTTAATAAAGAAAAGTATGTAATTCTTTCCTTTTTTTGGTATAATTTATAAAAAGTTGGATTCCCAAAGTAGGACCAATAATTTGGGACGAAAGGTAATTGTACTCCGATCCAAAACTCTATTTTTATCTATATTTGCAACAAAACAAAACATTGTTTCACTAACGCTCCAAAATTCAAATTATGAATTTTCAACTTTGTATGAAATATTTTGAAGGTCTCATCATTATTTTTTTAATAATATGAAATTTGTCATAATTGGATTGAAAATAAATTACATTTATACCCACAAAAAATTATAGAGATTCACCTCTTTACACCTCCTTTGGATGGAGGGGTTTCGAGAGATAAGAAAGGGTTCCGCTAGAAAACGGTTTCTCACCCCTGTTTGGATGGCACCAGCGGCGAGAGAGGGGAGGAGAGGGTGAGAGTCTGACCTCCTTCAAACCCCCATTTCGTTTCTCGCCATAGTTGGCGCGATTTTGTGAGAAAGGGGAGACGTCGTCGACTTCTAGCAGCCGTGCAGTCCACCCCCTCATTGGATCTTCGTCGTTCTTGCATCGTTGCCTTCGTCTCGTCTCAACAAATCTAGATCTGTCCTCGAAACTGAGTTTTGAAGCCGCCGAAAAGTCGCCGGAGAGAGTTAGGTCACCGGAATAGGAGGGAGAGAGTTTGATTTCTTAGGTTTGTTTGGATGAGAGTGTGAGAAACAACTCCCCTTTCTTCTCTTTTCTCCTCCCTTTCTTCTCCTTTATCCTCGGAGCTGTTAGTGAGGTCTCCATTAAAGATCCAAGATTTAACGTTTGATCAACACAGAGCAATGGAAGCAGCAACCGATACCCCACGCCGCCGCCGCCAACAACAGAAGGAGATACAAGGGCACACGTCCGCAACCACGATTTCAGAACTTCCATCTCACATAACGTGCGAGATTCTATCTCAACTCCCTCTCAAATCCATTACGAACAACAAATTCGAATAGGTTCCTGGTTCTGGTCAGAGACCACTGTGTTCGTGCCGGCGATCTAACAAAGAGGCGAAGTAGTGGTATCTTTCTTTCCATTACGAACGACAGGCTTCGCCTACTCCCTCCCTGCGTCCACTAGCGCTCCTGTCCAGAGCGAAGAGAAGGCGAAAAAGCGCCGCCGAAGCAGTATAAGCAGGCTTCTATTGCTATGTAAGAATAGTTGCTACGTAAGAATAGAGCACAACTGACCAGGGCAATCCCGCCTCATCGGATACTTATTGGGGTGCCACTATAAAAGATTCTTCAAATGTAGGCTTATCTCTTTGGCTATTCACTTGTCTCAGACTAAGAACACTCTATATTTCCTTCATCAAAGCTCCATGACTGAATCCCTGCGCTACTCCAGTGTGTGCCAAGTCTCAACTTTCTGCTTCCTCGGTGAATGTTTTGGTAGAAGATTCTTCTTTTTGCGCGAAGAGTTTGTTTTAAATCCGGACCATTCAAAACACTTTTACACGGTCTAAGTATGCGTTGCACAGTGCATCGCATTAGGTGCACTGTACCATCCCGCGGCCCAAAGCTCCAGCTTAATTTAGGTTAGGCATAAAATCTGGCAGTGCACACTTGCATAAGCGAAAACTCCATCAGTCTACACCAAATGTCCACACGCATCATAAAGATTCATATCGTTTATAGGCATGTAACCACGGGCATTTGGTAATGAAAGGGCTCTCTTGGTCAGTTGGTCTTGGTCTCGAGTACGCGGCCTAGGGTTTTCCATTATAGATTGTTTAATAATCCAATTTAACACTTAAAATTGAATGTATTATTCTTTCTGTCCGTGTTTGTTAGTCTTTTTTGTGATAATTGTCTCATCTTTCAATAAGGATCTCAAAAATATGCAATATGAATCTTGTTTAATAAATTACAATTAGTTCTAATTGGTTAACCAAGTTCTCAATTAGAAAATAGTCGACTACGCGTACGTACACACACGTGCACGAACACATCTGGACCGTCGAAAATACACACGGAGGTCAAGATGCACCGTCTGTGCATTGTTGGAAATTATCAAAATAAATGGGTTTTTATTTGGGGTTTCATCAAAATATTCCTTGTGCCTTTTAGAAAGCTTTTTTGTTGTGTTTTGGTATTGTCCCACATTGGCTAGTGAGGAAAATGTTGAGTGGTTTATATATGGGAACATTTCTATAATGTTCACATAGTGTTAAGTGGCATGACACCTATGGTGCTACGCATATTACCGGCGTAGTCGGTGATGGAACACACTCATACGCACCCGCGCGCGCGTGCGTGAGCGTGGCAGTGGGCTGTGTGGCTGCAATATGGCGCTTTGATGGCGCACTTTGCACTTAGCACGTCGGCGCGAGGTGCCTTGTAGGCACCCTTTGTTATTGCCACTTGGCGGTAAGGTGTCGCTGACGTGGCATACGGGTCGGAATGGATTGGTATTGATACCAGTGATACTGGGTATCAATACATTTGGGCTATCTCGCGAACAAAATGTTTCTGTATCAATACCCCGGTTTGGGGTATCAATACCAGCGCGCAGATTTCAGACAATGGTTCGTGGACGGATGCAACTCAAAACGAAGAGTTATGACCCAAACTCAAGTCTATTCACTAAGGGGCGTGTCCTAAAGTGAAAAGGTACATTTGGGTCTATAAATAATACTCAAATCACATTCATTTTACACCGAATTCTAGCCTTGTTACTCTGCCAAAATTTTTACAGATCGTTTTCTAGTTTTTGCTGAACCGTTACTCTGCAGAAACGGTGCCATCAATTCCTTGGTTCTTTCGATCCTATTTTCGACTCGGTATTCTGTCTGTCCTTCGTTTGTGCGGACGCAGACAAAAAGGTCATTGAATTGATCGGGTTTCGTTTGTATCGAAGCATTCGCTATCAACCCGGTGCACACCAAACGGTGGGGGCGACTATTGTTTTCGGAAAGCGACTCAGTAACGTGCCTCGAAGCAAGTACCATCATCAAGCCGTTCAGTTTCTCGAAGACTCCCAGATTTTTGCTCCAACAATCGAAAACAGTATTCCGGAATGGCGTCAACATCAAGTTCTCTGCGACAATTGACACAGGATTTCGTGAAATTGAAAAAGTTTGATGGCGGGAATTTCAAGCGTTGGTAAAAGAAGATGCACTTCATGCTCACGACACTGAATGTCGTGTATGTTCTCACTGCACCGTATCCGGAGGAGAAAGAGGACGAGACTTTGCAGGAGACACGGGTGAGGATGAAATTTGAGAATGATGACTACATCTGCAAGGGGCACATTCTGAATGCACTCTCGGACGCATTGTTCGATGTGTATTCGAATACGGAGACAGCAAAGGAGACGTGGGATTCATTGGAGGGCCGCTATTTGACTGAGGATGCAACAAGCAAGAAGTTTCTGGTCAGTCAATTTATGAGTTATAAAATGGTAGACAACAAGTGTCACGTCCTCGATTTTTAAACAATAAAAAGTAAACATTTAAAGAAATAAAAGTGCTATATTGCATAAATTTTCTTCTTTTATCTCACTACAACGCTTCTTCTAAAAAGAGTACCCGTATCCCTTTGGAAAGATATGACTTGAAAAGATAAACTGATTACATTCTTCCAAACAAAAGGAAATTTAAAAAAAAAAAAAGTAATGTTACAAACCCATCTTAATTTTAATAAAATACATGATTATCTCACTGAAGAGTACATACTAAGTTTTCAATGAGAGATAATGACCAATGATGTCTTCAAAAGATTTCATGCACTCCCAATGCACTTCACGCCATGCTTTTCATCGAATACCTGAAAATTGATAGGTTGAGCTACACTAGCCCAGTAGAAAAATCTCTAACACAAACTCTATATATATATGCTGTGCACCATGCTTGTGCGTGAACCTACAATGCGTAAGTCAAAATTTAAAAGTCTTTTCTTTAAATACACGTCTCGTCACACACATACATACACATACACTCACACATATACACCCTCGCGCATACACCACACCACATATACATGACCACGCTTGAAAGTTTCAAACCGATCGGAAGTACTCTTTACCATTAAATTTCCATTTCAACACCACCTTAGGATCACCATGACTTTATCTCAGTCTTTTCTTTAACGATCAACTCCTTTTACTTTTCAACACACCCAAACACTCTAGTTTCTCAACATAACCATGCATTTTGATTTCTTCAATAGATATTTCCTCAATATCGAGGCATCTATCATACAATGTACAATAAATACCACACAATTTCCAACTCCACGAATATAATCAAACAATCACGGAATGTAAAGAACAACACACAACCAATCACACACAACAACAATACATCACAAACAACACACAACAAACAACACAACATGTCCAACTCCACGAACCAACAACTCAATTAAGGAATGCAAAAGACTAAAGGATTATACATTCAAACATCCCACCGACAGTCTCACTTACCAAAGTCTCAACATGTCAAACCTTTCCAAACTCATGTAATTAAGGGCATTTTCGTAATTTCACCACGGTAAAAACCGTAAGCGTATCCGTCAGTCCATGCCTCCAATACACTCATAAATACCCCAACTTCATTACTAGGAAAGCAATTTAACATATACACATGAATATCACAAAAGCCCCAATTTTTGGTTAAGCCATAAATTAGAAATTTCACAATACAACAACATCTACTAAAATCGTATGTAGAAATCAAGAGTTTATCATCTAAACACATAGATATATAGAGAGACGAGAGGAATCCCTACTTGATTGGGTTTTGAGCAAAACCCCAACTTCCGAAACTCAAGCTCCAAGCTTTTATGTATCCGTGAAGAATCATACGCGTAATTTCAACCGAACAGCCTTGCGTTCAAAAATTCATCAAAAATCGCATACTCAATATTGTTCAATGATTCCAAAGCTAAAACATCACTAACTTATCAGTGTTTAACGTCCATAGGGACCCATAACCAATAGACATGTTAATTATCACGGAATTTACCAAATACACAGCCCTCAACAATCTGCCCAGATTTTCAAATTCTCATAACGCAGCTTGGTGCATGAGTTGTTTAAAAAAAATAGCCACATCATATTGTGCTCCAATTTTTGGACAAAATCTGGTATACTCATGTATGTACATCATATAAAAATTTCAGAAAATACGGACATGATTTACTAGGTCTAACGCACCAAAAACCGAAGGCCACAAAATCCAGATCCAGCAGAACAGTGAAACAGAGCCTAGCTTGGTTCATGATTTTTCATATTTTCTGTAATTTGAATTAACTTCTGAAATTTTTACACAACACAGAGAACACCCATGGGTAGATTCTGTAAAAGTTTCATAAATTTACAAGTTCTGGAACCATATCAAAAAAAAAAACGGCCAAAACAGAGATCGGTAGGAAAACGGATGAACTGGACAGCCTAACTTTGAAAAATCACCATAAATCTAACTCTTAATGTTTTTGAGTGATTTTTGTGCCAAAAGTTTCGTAGTGAAATGAACTTCAAAATTACAGAAGGGACCAAAGTCTAATTCGTACTCCAAAGATGAGAAAATAAGCAATTACAGAGGCTATACAAATCTGTCTCAGAGAAAATTTTTTAGATCTGCAGACCCGATTTCAAATATTCATAGTAAATCGAATTCTCAATGGATTTGGGTGATTCCAGCGGCAAAAGAAAGCTCTCTGAGTTAACTTTAAATCATATGAAGGAACCAAAACCTAATTAACAGTTTATGAAGGAGAAATCAACAAAAAACCGAGACCCATTCTGTTGTAATAAAACTGTTGTTCACATCGGCATATACACACGAATGTTTTTTTATTAAAATTGAAAAAAACGAGGGAGATGAGAACTATATTTGCAGAGGTGAAGTGGGGAGGTGGAGATGGTGGTCGGACGTGGCGGTGGAGGTCGCCAGAGGTGGAGGCAGCCGTAGCTTCTCCCTTCCTCTCTCCTCTTTCTTCTTCTTCTTCTCTCTTTTCTTCTTTCTAATTATTCCCAGTCAAAGTAAAGGGAAAGGCGGGGCCAGGGGTCACATGGGGGAAAAGAAAGTGTGTCGGCATACTCTCCCAAAAATCGAGGGAGACAAAAGCAGTACAATTTACTCTGCGCGGTGTTCTAACTGTCCGGGTTTCAATTTCAGAAAAATAGAAAAATATTCGTACTGACTTAGAAAATCGTGGGCAACGTCACCGTGTGCTTAGAATCGTCTAGAAAAATCTCAAAAGTTGGACACGCATTACGATGCGATCCCGATCGACATCATCGGATTGATTTGAGTCCCACAACCGTAACAGGTAAACTAGTATCACCCACATAGCTAAAAAATATCATATTTCACATCATTATTTTATTTATTTATTATTTATTCAAATTTTTATAACACAAAAATTTGTGGGTCTTTACAACAAGTCAGTGATTGATCAGTTGCATGATATTCAGCATATTCTGAACCAGTTTAAGATTAAGAACATGAACATGGATGAATCGATCGTGATGTCTTCTGATATCGATAAACTTCCTCCTTCCTGGAAAGACTATAAGAAAAGTCTTAAGCACCAAACCGAGGAACTTACGCTGGAGCAATTGGCTGTTCATCTCACTGTGGAGGAACAGACAAGGCATCAAGAGAAAGAAGAACTTGGGGCTGGTACCTCCAAAGTTCATGTGGTGGAAGAAGGAAAAGGTTCCAACAAGGGTAAACTTAAGAAACAGAAGGTCCGACGAGGCTACGATCGGGGCGATGACCCGAAAGGGAAAAAGCCAAAGGTTGAGTGTTGGCGTTGCGGTCAACCGGGGCACTTCAAAAAGGATTGCAAGTCTAGGAAGAAGAAGGATCTAGAGGCATTGGGTCCAAAGGGTAAATTTTTAGCTGTTGTGTCCGAAATTAACATGGTTGGGGATGCCGGGAACTGGTGGATGGATTCCGGGGCTACAAAGCATGTTTGCATTGATAAGAGGTTCTTTACCGACTATGAAGTGGTTGATGATGGTTCGTTTCTCTACATGGGGAATTCGTCTACCGCTCCTATCAAAGGCAAGGGCAAAGTGGATTTGGAGTTCACTTCTGGGAATGTTTTGACTTTGACAGATGTTTACCATGTACCAGAAGTTAGGAAAAATCTTGTATCTGGTAGCCTGCTTGATAAGCATGGCTTTAGGCTAGTGTTTGAGGCGAACAAATTTGTTCTGTCTAAGAATGACACATTTGTTGGAAAAGACTATGTTTGTGAGGGCATGTACAAACTCAACGTTAATAACACATTCACAGTTTCTGCTTACTTGCTTGATTCTCTTTCTTTATGGCATAATCGTTTAGGACATGTTAATACTAGAAAGATGGATATGATGGTTAAATTAGATTTAATTCCTAAGTATGATGTTGATATGGTTGATAAATGCAATGTGTGTTCACTTACTAAAATCACTAGGGTTCCATTTCCTAAAATTGTTAGAACTACAACTTTGCTAGAACTTGTTCATAGTGATGTATGTGACATGCATAGCACCCCTACTAGAGTATTGTCATGTTAATTTGTTGCACTCAAAAGATGAGGTTCTAGAAAAGTTTATCACTTTCAAAACTGAAGTTGAAAATCAATGTGGAAAAACAATAAAGTGTTTAAGGTCTGATAGGGGTGGTAAATATTATTTTCCTTATTACTGTGAGTTAGTAGGCATAATTCATGAGAAAACGGCACCATATACTCCATAACAAAATGGAGTGGCTGAACGGAAAAATCGAACTTTAACAGAGATGGTTAATGCTATGCTTGGCAATTCAGGATTAGGCACTGGTTTGTGGGGCGAAGCCATCCTTACCACTGCTTACATTTTGAATAGGGTACCTCTCAAGAAGTCACAAATAACTCCATATGAGTTATGGAAAAAGAAGAAACCTAACCTAAGTTATTTTAAAACTTGGGGCTGTGGAGCAATTGTGAGGTTGCCAAAACCCAAAAGGAAGAAATTGGGTGAAAAAGGAATTGAATGCATATTCCTTGGTTATGCTTTACATAGTAAGGCATATATGTTTCTTGTTTCCGAGCCAAATGATTCGTATGGGGTTAATACCATAATTGAATCAAGGGATGTTGTGTTTTATGAAAATAGGTTTGTTCCTATTCCAAAAGAGGTTAATGAAACGAATGAACCAATCTCTTATGGGCCTGAAACAGAGGCAGAACCTACGGAACAGGTCGAACTTAGGAGAAGTAAAAGGGCTCGGGTTGCTAAGTCCTTTAGTCCTGACTTTATAGTGTATCTAGTTGAAGGAACTAGAGACACTACTTGTAATCATACCATGGTCTCATATCATGTGGAATCGGATCCCTTGACCTTTGGGGAGGCTATAAAATCGCAAGATTGTGCTTTCTGGAAAGAAGTAATCCAGGATGAAATGGATTCTATTATGGGCAATAATACATGGGTTCTTGCTGATTTGCCACCGGGTTCCAAGGCCATTGGTTGTAAAGGAATCTTCAAGAAGAAAATGAAAGTTGATGGCACGATAGACAAGTTTAAGGCACGGTTGGTTGCCAAGAGCTTTACGCAAAAGGAAGGTATTGATTACTTCGATACCTATGCACTGGTAGCGAGAATTTCTACTATTAGAGTTCTTCTTGCCATAGCTTCAATACATAAACTTCATATTCACCAAATGGATGTTAAGACTGCATTTTTGAATGGTGAATTGGATGAAGAAATTTATCTGAAGCAACCGGAAGGGTTTGTTGTGCAAGGACAAGAACACAAAGTATGCAAACTTGTTAAGTCTCTGTACGGACTTAAACAAGCACCTAAACAGTGACATGAGAAGTTTGATAAGGTAATTGTATCAAACGGGTTTAGGATACACCAATCAGATAAATGTGTTTATAGCAAATTTATTGAAAACCGAGGTGTAATCGTGTGTTTGTATGTGGATGATATGCTTATCTTTGGGACTGATTTAGATAGCATACAAAACACAAAGGATATGCCTTCATCTAGTTTTAGCATGAAAGATATGGGTCTAGATGATGTAATTCTAGGAATTAGGATTACAAGGCAAGGAGGAAATATAGTTCTTTCTCAATCTCATTATATTGAGAAGATACTAAAGAAGTTTAATCACTTTGACTGTACTCCGATTTCTACACCTTATGATCCACATGTAAAGTTGTATCCTAATATAGGTAGAGTAGTGTCACAACTAGATTATTCTAGAGTGATAGGAAGCTTGATGTATGTCATGACATCTACTCGGCCGGACATTGCTTTTGCAGTGGGTAAACTGAGTAGGTATACGTATAACCCGAGTGATATTCATTGGAATGCGGTTAATCGGGTTTTGAGGTATTTAAAGAAAACTATAGACTATGGGATGGTCTATAGTGGGTATCCATCGATTCTAGAAGGATACACGGATGCTAGCTGGATAGCCGAGAATGAAGATCACTTGTCTACAAGTGGATGGGTCTTCACTCTGGGTGGTGGAGCCGTTTCTTGGGGATCAAAGAAACAGAGCATAATTACAGACTCGATTATGGCAGCCGAGTTTGTGGCACTAGCATCGGGTAGCAAAGAGGCTGAGTGGCTAAGGAGTATGTTATGGGAGATACCCATGTGGCCAAAACCTAGGTCATCGATATCTTTGCATTGTGATAGTCGGTCGGCACTATCACGGGCTTACAGCCAGGTATAAAATGGGAAGTCCTGGCATATAGGACTTCAACATAGCTATGTGAGGAATTTGATAACCGATGGGGTGATAACCATTGATTATGTCAAGTCAGGTCAAAACCTGGTGGATCCTTTAACAAAAGGTCTTGCAAGAGATTTGGTGTGGAAAACATCACAGAGGATGGGACTTAAGCCCACTAAAATATAATCACTCCTGGTGGACACTCGACCCAACGCTTGTTTAGATTCAAGTCCTTGGGTTCAATGAGCAAACTACACCATAAGTCGTGATGGCAAGCACTTACCGATTACACCCATCCTATGGTAAAGTGTTTGGTACCTGTAATTTAAAAGAGGAGGTGAGTTACTTAGCTCTTAATAGACTTCTAACGGTTTAGTTAGGCGAATGCTGTTGTTACAGGGGCATTCTTAAAAGTCTACCTATATGAGTGTGAGGGTGGTGCCGCCTTTTATAGGTTCACAGGCTAGAACTTTAGAGCACTCACGAAATAGGATATAGACACACAGCCAATCCACGTGTCGGCAATTTTGAATACATGAGTCAGGTAAGATGCGTGCGTGAAACGTGTCCGGTTGGTCATTGAAGAATCGTTGGTTAAAAGACAAGTCTACCATGCTTTTCGACTAACTTTGATGCTTTTCACTAGGTGATGGTTAAAATCGTGAGATACCTTCATTGATGCACAAGTCTTTTCAAAGGAACCAATGCTTCATCTTTATTTTGAAAATGGTGGGGGATTGTTGGAAATTATCAAAATAAATGGGTTTTTATTTGGGGTTTTATCAAAATATTCCTTGTGCCTTTTAGAAAGCTTTTTTTGTTGTGTTTTGGTTTTGTCCCACATTGGCTAGTGAGGAAAAGGTTGAGTGGTTTATATATGGGAATATTTCTATAATGTTCACATAGTGTTTAGTTGCATGGCACCTATGGTGCTACGCGCATTACCGGCATAGCCGGTGATGGAACACACTCATACGCACCCGCGCGCGCGAGTGCGTGAGCGTGGCAGTGGGCTTGTGTGGCTGCAATGTGGCGCTTTGATGGCGCACTTTGCACTTAGCTATCTCGCGAACAGAATGTTTCTGTATCAATACCAGCGCGGCTGCGCGCAGATTTCAGACAATGATTCGTGGACGGATGCAACTCAAAACGGAGAGTTATGACCCAAACTCAAGTCTATTCACTAAGGGGCGTGTCCTAAAGTGAAAAGGTACATTTGAGTCTATAAATAATACCCAAATCACATTCATTTTACACCGAATTCTAGCCTTGTTACTCTGCCAAAATTTCTATAGATCGCTTTCTAGTTTTTCTTTGAACCGTTACTCTGAAACGGTGCAGTGCAATTCCTTTTGGTTCTTTCGATCCTATTTTCGACTCGGTATTAATCGCCCCGACCTTCGTTTGTGCGGGACGCAGCAGAAGGTCATTGAATTGATCGGACTTTGTTGTGTCCTCAAAGCAGTTCGCTATCAACAGTGCACACCAAAGCGTGGGGGCGAAATCATTTTGGAAAGCGACTCGAATGCGTGCCTCGAAGCAAGTACTATCATCAAGCCGTTCGATTTCTCGAAGACTCCCATATTTTGCACCAACATTTTTTTGCGCTGGGGGCGTGCGTACACATAGTTTTTTTTTATTAGAAAATGATAGAAATTATCAAAATATATCCTCTTATACAAAAGTTCAAAATATTTACATTTGCACTCCAATGTGTTTAGAAGGTGTTTTCCAAGGTCCACGCGGAAAATCTTCAAAAAAAAATACGGGAAGGGCTTGATCCAAGCGATTTTCAAAAAACTTTATATTTGAGTTTTTTTTTTGCGAAAAACTACTTGGATCAACTGCTTCGGATTTCCCAAAACAATTTGTAAAAGCATCAAAACACCGAAATACATTAATACATATGTACATATATTAATTTGTTGCACTATTGAAAACATATATATCAACAAGTCATTTTAAATGATTTTCTTACAATATAATGTTTCTACTAAAAGTACACCATGAGACCAACAATATAGAAACCCAAAACACAGATAAACAACAACTACACAAGGAACCATGTAACAGGAATGAAACCACTTTAACCATACACAAATCATTTATTACAGACACGCTAAAGTGTAAGGAATCAACGTACATTGTGCACATGTCGTATATATTACTTTACGGAAACAAGATGAGAAATCTTCATATGTAACCCTTATCACGATCTCTCCTGCAATAAACGCAAAGGAAAAACTTACATGCAGAACATAAGTAACCCACACGAACATCAGGACGGCAATTCCTCTTGCACAGGCTGCACAATTCCTCATTGGGTTGGACACAAGTGAGACGGTGCGGATGCAGCCCAGTTTTAACGGAATGCCCATGTACTACATTTGCATATTTGTTAGTGGGAAAGATGCATTCCGTATGAAGATATTGGTTGCATTCCCCGCAATGATAGAACCAATGGTTGGAATCAATCTCTTCCTCGCAAATTTCACAAAAATCATCCTTTGTTTGGTACGTAAGACAGGAATAGGTTAAGGTGAATGGGTGTAATTTGTCATATCTGTGCCGAATAGTACGAGGTAAAAGAGCACACCTTACGCATAGATAGTGTTTGCAACCACCACATTCATACGATACACTGGACTCAACGCCACATGAAATGCATGTACAGACGGATGTTGGCCTGAGGGCAAGATTGTGCTTGTGTGCTTCATGTTTGATAACTCGAGGTAGGGAAGCACACTTGCAGTCGAGGATGAATTCACTGCAGGCTTCACTGCATGAATAAAACAGGACATTGCCATATACCTTGCAGCACGAGCATTCCGCAAAAGTTCGAAAAGTGTACCTTGAAAGTGTATGCTCTGGATGAGATGGGTGTCGTAGTTTGTCGGGTAGCTCAGCACACCACACGTGAAGGAAAAAATTGCATTCCACACAGTGGTAAAATGGAGCCGAGATGCTTTGTGCACACCCATTACATTTTTCAGCATTCCTTGTCCCACTTATAGAGCCCGATGCAGGCGGGTCAATTGGTTTTTCGAAATAAGTCAGGGGGTGATCATGAGTAAAATGCTCGATTTCTGCTGCTTCCTTATACTTTCCTTCTATATGTATTCTTGTGCTCTTGATAAATTGGGTAATAATATCAACAGAATCGTCCGGCATCGGAAGGTCGATTATTGGCTCTTGAGCTTTGATTTTCATCGAGGGAACCCTGAAAATTGCATAGGTTTATATAATGAAACAATAACGAAAGGGATCAATCACACAAATTGAAAACAAAACTCATAGGTGAAAATTATTCACTTGGATAGTTCAAAGTCCGAGGTTGCTGTCGCAGAATTGGTAGAATCAAGCTGTTCAGTCTTTGTTTTGTTGTTCCTGTTATCACAAAGTAAAGAGTAGCATATTTTTCAAGACAAAAACAAAAACAAAGACGGAAAGAAAATCATCTTCACAAGTGAAACTAACGAAAGAGTTGCAAAGCGGATGTCTACGTGGAACGATCTTGAGCAGACGCAGCAGCGCATTGTAAATGGACAACATAACTCTTGCATTCGGAACAACGATAAACCCAATATCTTCTTTGAATTGTTTGGGAACAGATTTTACAGCACGGAAGACGGTTGAAATCTTCTTCTATAAAGTAGAAGAGGGATAAAGTGTGGCCAGGGTGATCGCTAAGTTTGAGGTTGAGCGGCGATGAAGCACATTTCTGGTTGATCCAGTATCCGCAGGTGGTACATAGGAAGGAGGTGCCTTGATGTTTTATACCACAAGCGGCGCACAAGAACATCGATTCGTGTAGCAAGGGGATCAATTGGTGTGGATGACTTTTGTGCTGGATCCTCTGTTGAATACTTAGCATCACCAAAGCACATTTCATGTCGATATCGTACTTGCAGCGGGAGCAATGGTAAATGAATCTCTTCAAATCTTCTCTGCAGACATCACATATACCTTTGTAAGCTGGGATTGGACGGAATTTGAGGGGGTGTTGAGGGTGATGAGGGTAGGTTAACTCCTGAGGTGGGTCCCCGCATGATTGGTGCAGGAAAAATAGGCAGTCCTTGCAACCATAAAAGGACATGTCCAAGATTGGTTTTTGACACCCATAGCAAGTAAGATCCCAACTATCCTCTGTTTCCTCCTTCGTGATGAGCATCAATGGATCGTCATGGCCCAACCTTTGAGCAGCCTCTTTGGAAATGTCTTTGGACATGTCCAAGATTGGTTTTTGACACCCATAGCAAGTAAGATCCCAACTATCCTCTGTTTCCTCCTTCGTGATGAGCATCAATGGATCGTCATGGCCCAACCGTTGAGCAGCCTCTTTGGAAATGTCTTTGGCCATGTCTCTCTCTTCTGTCATCTCTCTCTGCAGTCTCACCAAGGTAGGTAGGTAGGACACAGCTAAGTGATAGATCAATATTTCAGTTTACATGTCCATCATTGGCTTTCATTGGCTTTTGAGGAGAGGGGTTACTCTCCCTTGTGAAGGAAAGAATAGATCCTCTTCTTTTCCTCACTGATACCAAACTCCCGGCATACACGTCAGGCCAAAGTAGCAAAAGATGCGATGACGAAATTTTTTTAACAAGTTGAATTTACGAAGTAACGCATTTGAAAAAGAGCGGAGAGAGTAAAACAAACGGACCACACCAAACCGATTTAATCTGCCGATTCCATCATTGCTTCCTTGCTTTTCATTCCCGCTTTGCATCCAGGTAGTGAGGCTCCATTCTCCTTTGCTTACTTTTATGGGGATTTTTTGCAGTATTTTTTTGTTTTTTTTTTAAACATTTTATTTATCTTTTCGTCGTAATCTTTTGGATTTGACACCAGAAAAGTTTAAAAATATGGACTCATACAGAAGAAAAAAAATTCATATAAAACGACACTTTAGACAAAAAAGACGGTTGAATGGATATTTTTTTTCGTCTTTGGTAAATTTTTTGCTTTTGATCATAATTTTTTTTAATTTTTTGACTCCTCTTGTTTTCTTTTGTTGCACTCAAATTGACATTAAAGAGGATACCAATAGAGAGAATTGCCACTTTAGTGGGCCTCCAATGATGCTTTTTTGAAAGTGTTACCATATACACATTCTTATGCCCTTTTTTTTTTTAAAGTGTTACTATACACACATGCTTATGCATTTATGGGCTTTGTGTAAAATGTTGATTCTATGTGGATTGGGTTTCAAGCATCTAAAAATCCATAACAAAGCAACAATAATTAGGCATTTATGAACTTTGAATAAAAAAAGATGATTCTTTGTGGGTTCGTTGATTGGGTTTCAAGCATCCTTATGCGATTTATCACGTGGGTTCGTTGATTGGGTTTCAAGCATCCTTCTACCATCTACCATATGCTTTGTTCTTTTTTCCCCAATGCACGTCACAACTCTAATGAATTGAGACTTGATTCCCACCTTCTTGTAAACAAGTTGTAGGCACTTTTATAAAGATCTGGGGGATCTGGGAGTTGGGACAATGGCCATACCCTACATCTAGGGCTGATCAGTTGGGCTTGAATGTCTTTAGCAATCAAACACTTTTCACTTTCGAGAATGGCTTGGTAGATTTCAAACCAATTAGAGTCAATCATGACCTTAACTCAATAGATTTTGGTTTTGTACCTATTGTTGTTATCGTGGATTATTCATCGGGTTCAATCCCAATTAAGAGTGTTGTTTATCCAATTAACTCAACAATGCAATGCCACTAAACCTCTAATAACCATCTAATTAGTCTCCATTTTTTTTGCGTTGTGACAACATTTTTATCATTCAAAAACTACCCATCATCTACCCACCACCGCTAGCTACATCTGGGTTGTGGAGGGAATTAACAAATTGACCCCTCTATCTCAACCATCGTTTATATCACCGTCATACATCCACGCCATCTTTCTCCCTTTGTCTCTTTCTCCATCTCTTCGATCTCACCAAGGCCTATTCCCTCCTCCCTTCTCTCTCTCTCTCTCTCTCTCTCTTTCTTTATGTTTGTGGTAGGGGTGTTCATGGATCGGATACGGATCCGATCCGATCCGATCCGAACGGATTATGGTTTTAAGATCCGGAACCGAACCGAACATTCACGGATCAGGTCGGATTGAGCGGATTTGACAGATTAAAGAAGGATTATTGAGCGGATCGAGCGGGATCCGATCCGATCCAGATCCGGAACCGCTAGATAAGAAATTTTCGATCTGGAACCGAACCGAACATTCACGGATGGATCAACGGATGGTTCGGATTGGTCGGATTGGCGGATCGGATGATCCGCTGAACAGCCCTAGTTTGTGGGTACAGATTTGAGCGATTATACTCCATATTTTATTATAATCTAAATATTCATCTAATCTAATTAAGAGTATCTCCAATGCCAGCCAACAAAATAGGGACCCAAATCTCTATTTTCATCTTTATATTGTCAAAAAAATGCATACAGAGACTTTAGCTATTCATTCTCACTCTAATTACAATTCTCTATTTTCATCTCTAAAATTTCCCAATTCCACTCATAGCATCAAATAACAAAACAAGGATATCCTAATCTATAAGTACTCCCCTTCAGATATGATCTTCTAAATAGATATAAATAAGTCTCCAAATATAGAGACTTAAAATTACGTCTCTAAAATAGAGACCCATATATACAGGTTGGTTGGAGTGCCAATGATCTCTATTTTTGAGAACAAAAATGATTGAGGTACAATAAATGTCTCCAACATACGCACGTGGTGTATGGAGCCATGTTAGAGACATTGTTTGTACACGTATCTTTTTTCGAGAAATAGAGATTAATTGGAGATGCTCCTAAAAAGTTCATATAGGGACATTTACTCCCTCCGTCCCAAATTTTTAATACTTCTTTCCTTTTTTGGATGTTCCAAAATTAAGGGCCAACTCTAAAAGTTAACAAAGAAAAGTATGTAATTCTTTCCTTTTTTTGGTATAATTTATACTAAAAAGTTGGATTCCCAAAGTAGGACTAATAATTTGGGACGAAAGGTAATTGTACTCCGATCCAAAATTCTATTTTTATCTATATTTGCAACAAAACAAAACATTATTTCATTTTCCTCCAAAATTTCAAATTATGAATTTTCAACTTTGTATGAAATATTTTGAAGGTCTCATCATTATTTTGTAATAATAAGGAGCTATAATTTAAGTTACCACAAAAAAGTAGAGATTCATCTCCTTACACCTCCTTTGGATCGAGGGGTTTCGAGAGATAAGAAAGGGTTTCGCCAGAAAACGGTTTCTCACCCCTATTGGATGGCACCAGCGGTGAGAGAGGGGAGGAGAGGGTGAGAGTCCGGACCCCCTTCAAACCCCAATTTCGTTTCGCACAATAGTTGGCGCGATTCCGCGAGAAAGGGACAGGTCGTTGACTACCGATAGTCGTGCAGTCCACCCCCTCGTCGGATCATAGTCGTTCTTACATCGTTGTTTTTGTCTCATCTCGACAAATCTAGATCTGTCCTCGAAACTGAGTTTTGAAACTGCCGGAGAGTCGCCAGAGTTTCGCCGGAGAGAGTGAGGTCACGGGAATAATAGGGTGAGAGTTTAATTTCTCATGTTTGTTTGGATGAAAAGGTGAGAAACCGCTCCCCTTTCTTCTCCATTCCCCTCTCACCAGCCAAAGGAGCTGTTTAGTGAGGTCTCCATTAAAGATCCAAAATTTAACGTTTGATCAACACAGAGCAATGGAAGCAGCAACCAATCTCCCACGCCGCCGCCGCGGCAGCCGCCGACAACGGAAGGAAGTACAAGGCCACACATCCACAACCACGATTTCAAAACTTCCATCTCACATAACCTCCGACATTATATCTCGGCTCCCCCTCAAATCTATCTTCAGCTGCAAGCGAGTATGCTCCTCCTTCCGAAACCAAACCCTAGATCCCCATTTCCCTCAACTGCAACTCCCAAGGTCTCCTCTCTGCCTCATCCTATACCGCCCCTCTAACAGCGGTCGCCCAACCTACTTCGAATTTCTTCCACTCGACGATTCCCTAGTCGATTTACGCAGCCGCAGAGCCAGAATTGGGTTCGCAACGCAAATTGACATCGCTGCTGCTAGCCGTCTTAATATCTTAAATTCTTGTAATGGGTTAATTTGTTTGGCAAATTACCTTTTTCCGGGAAATGTTTATGTATGTAACCCTGTTACGAGACAGCATTTTCGCCTTCCCGAATCTAAGGAAAAGCCAAGTGTTATGGATGAAGAACCTCAGCCCCTTTTTTTCTGGTACGGGCTTGGGTATAGTCGATCGGCCGACCTCTTCAAGGTGGTAAAATTTACTCTTAGTTTGGAAAATGTAATGTCTGAAAGTTTCTGCAGCATTTATACACTTGGGGTTGATGATGAATGGAGGAACCTTGGAAATGCTGGACTAAAACTTCCTCTTAATCTCCCTCATAATAGGCGTTTCGTATTTTTGAATGGAGCTCTTCACTGGATAGGCTGGGAAAATTCGATGATGTTGCTACACTATTTTGACATGGAGAAAGAGCTGTGTGGAAACCTCCCCTTGCCTTCTCAATTTGATAGACATGGTTTCCATCTTGGAGTTGTAGATGACTGTTTATACATTAGTGATGAGCTAACATCTTCAGTAGCTGTCAACATATGGGTGATGAAAGATTACGGAAATACTGGGTCCTGGACTTTAGAATGGATTATTAAACGACCGCTTCCTTCCGGTCTAGATTGGGACCTCAAACCTGTAAAGACTTTGGAAGATGGTACGGTTTTGATGATTGTCGGGAAGAAAACCCTTGCTTCTTATAATCCGGTGTCAAAAGTCTTAGAAAAAATATGGTATCATGGTGTTAATTTTTGGGAAGATTCAATCGCTGGGGTACCGAGCTTTCTCTCTCTTCCATGAGCACTATGAATAAAAATGTTAAAATCTTCAATTCAAGGTACTAGTTTACATGTTATTTACTTCTAGCTTTCTTTACATGTATTTTACTATTTAGCCTATTTGCAGTAACTTAGGTCTACCTGTCCAGAATGGATTTGAGACCTTTCGATTGATCCTTTTGAAAGAGTATCAGGTACATATTTTTTTGAGGTCCTTCGAAGGAATTTTGGCCCGTTGCATGTATAGTAAGCAGACCCATAAAGGCTTCCACCTTGAACTTCAAAGCAAAGCTTGGCATGCATCATGGATGAATGTTTGTATTGCAAGTCTTATTCCACCAAAAAAGTGCGGAAAACATTGATTAATTTGTAATAACGATGGATTAACATAGCTTACCAAATGAAAATTTGCAATATCTCTAAAAAGCAACGGAAAAACTGCAGTATAGGTATTCCAAAAGTTAGTGATGCACTTGTTTCAAAGAAAGTTCAATTCAGGGTAAGAGAATTTCTCATATCACTTCAGTCCACAAGATGCATGAGACGAATTATGAAACACAAACAATCTCTTGTCATCAAGTTCAATCCAAATGTAGATTTTAGAAGTTTTCCTTTACCCGTTTTGGTGGTTGTGTTAGATATTTTGGCACTTTCCGGGATTGTACAAAACCATCATTCGTGTATGGGTAGATTTTTTAAAGGGTAGTTGCTAGCTCGATGCTCCTTCCATTTTTGCGTCAAATTGCCCGCTGCGAAATTAATCTACTTGTGTGAAAGGTAAATGCATTGCACAACATATCATGCATATTTTTAAATAAAATATTATATTTCTGCATGTCTGCATTTCTAATAAAACTCTCCGAAAATTTGCTTGCCATATCAATCAAATGATTTTATTTTAACTTACCGAAAATTCGCTTTCCATACTCATATAAATATATTGATATCAAGAAAATGATTTTCTTTCAAATCACCAAACATTTTGTATTCCATATATGACTTGATATCAAACAAATAATTCTCTTTTATACTTCCGAAAATTTACTTGTCCATATTTGGTTTTCACGTGGCAAAGAATGGAAAGATTCTTGGTCTTGGTAAGTTATTAAAAAATATATTCCATTATGCTATGATCCCATTTATACACTATGAAAATCTTCTCTCTTAAGTATTATAAATAGGAGTTTTGGGAGGCTAGATGGTTGCACGGCCAGAAAGAAAAAAATAGAGTTTTCGATTTTCTAAGCAAAAGACCAAGGAGAGTTTTTTAGGTGCAGCCCATTGTTTTATCCATACATCTTTGCATTTCGTATGCTTTTTGGGCTGCTTGGAACACGCATCGCATTATATCATTCATCAATTCACTATTCGTATTTCGTGGTGCCGTATACTGCTGTGGCCGAATCTTTTGGAGATTGATTCGGAGCCGGTTGAATCCGGAGATCAGGCGTGAAGTCTGTGGTTCATCTATTGAATTTTGAAGAAGCTCTGGGAGCATCGGAGATTGGCGAGAATAGGTAAAGGCTTGGGGTAAGGTTTTTTACTATTTCGCAATCTGTACTTCTTTTTAATTAATAGAATAAAGCAGTAGTGTTAGGCCGTGGTTTTGGCTTAGGGTTATTTAGGACCCTAAGTTTTTCCACGTAAATCGTGCGTATCTTGTCTCCATTTTATTTTCACTGCACTACTTGTGGTTTGGTTAAATTGAATTAATCAAGAAAATTAACCAGCTTTTTATTTGATAATTTTTAATCGGTTATTCTTCTTAAAAACTGGTAATTTTTATCAAAACTCCTATTCACCCCCCCTCTAGGAGTAAATTAAACGCTTCCGCATAATTTCAATTGGTATCAAAGCTCGGTTGCTCTGTTTAGGTTTAACCACCTGAGTTTATTTCTGGGTATAAATGGACATGAACGCACCACGAGAGGGTGCCTCAAACTCGAGGCCACCCTTTTTTTCATGTAACGATTATCCGTATTGGAAAGCTCGTATGACCACACATTTGAGTTCCCTAGGAGTTAGGGTTTGGAGATCTGTTAGGTACGGCTATGAGGCCCCAACCATAGAAGATGCTACAACTAAAAAAATGAGGCCGAAGGAGGACACTGAGTGGATTTCTGCTAACAATGAGAGTTTTGAGGCAAACTCTAAGGCCTTAGGAGCCATCTATGGTGCTTTAAGTAAAACTGACTTTAGTCGTATTTCTGCATGTACCACTGCGAAAGAGGCTTGGGATATTCTCCAAGTTACCCACGAGGGCACTAAAACTGTTAAAACTTCGAAACTCCAAATGCTTACGACACGTTTTGAAGATTTGAGAATGCAGGAAGACGAAAATTTTGATTGTTTTATCACTAAATTAAGTGACATCATTAATTCCTTCCATGCTTTAGGCGAACCAATCCCAAATCTCAAAGTTTGTCGAAAAGTGCTTAGGTCCCTTCCCGAAAGATTTAGGGCTAAGGTAGTTGCTATCGAAGAGAGTGATAAAGTTGATGACATTCTTTTTGAGGAACTTGTTGGTAAACTTCAAACATTTGAATTGAATCATCTTTCGAAGAAATCTGCATTAAAGCCTAATAAAAGCATAGCTTTTAAAACTTCTAAAGAAGAATCCTCTATGACACAAGAGAGTGACGATGATCTTGATGAAGAGGAGCTTGCCTCTTTCGTTAAAAAATTCAAAAATTTTGTCAAGTTCCGTAAATCTGAAAATTTTCCGTCTTCAACTAGTAGGGGTAAAAATTATAAT
Source organism: Vaccinium myrtillus (assembly GCA_016920895.1). Classification (NCBI taxonomy): domain Eukaryota; kingdom Viridiplantae; phylum Streptophyta; class Magnoliopsida; order Ericales; family Ericaceae; genus Vaccinium; species Vaccinium myrtillus. The sequence goes on from CM029270.1 coordinate 7,583,052, forward strand.
TATAGGGATAATGAAAAGAAATCTTTTATAGATAAATCCAAGAAACCCCCAGGTATACAATGCCACGAGTGCCACGGTTTTGGGCATGTTCAGGCAGAGTGTGCAAACACTCTTAAAAAGAAAGAGGCCAAAGGGTATAAGGCTTCGTGGGATGATGATAGTGATGAAGGTAGTGATGAAGGTAGTGATGGGGGTTTTGAAGCCTCAAGATATTCTGTGCTTGTTGCCAACATTAACTCTCCCACATCCCCTAAGATAGTTGATCTTTCTACAACTATTAGCGATGATAGTAAATATGTTTCGACTGACGAAGATTGTGAAAATAGTGAAGATGATATAGATTCTATTCATGAGGCCTATGATCAATTGTTTAAAAAGGCTGTCAAATTAGAAAAGAAAAAGAAGGAACTCATGAGTGTCATCGAAAGAATTAGTGGTGAAAGGAATAAACTTAATGAGGACAACGAATCGAAGGACATTGAGCTTGAAAAATTAAAAACCTATACCGCTAATCTGGCTGATAAGTTTGCTAAAATTGAGAGAGAGCGCATGGATGCCTTAAAAGCCCTTGAAGGGTCTAAGGATAGGATTCTTGAATTAGAGCATGACCTTAGGGAGACCACTGAGGCTATAAAGCGTAATGAGTGTGGCGCAACCCGTATTGCCGAGATGACACGTACATTTAGAAATAGAAGCGGCTTAGGGTTCGTTGATCCACCTTCCCTGACACCTAAGGCTAATGAGTCTGCAAAGAGAGAAATCAAGTTTGTGAAATCTGAAACTTCTAAAAATAAGGTGATGAGCGATAAACCCGAACCTTCTACTGAATCTCCAACCATCACTAACAAGATTTCCAAAAGTAATCAATTTCAAAAGTTTAATCCTATGATTTGCCACTACTGTGGTGTCCAAGGTCATATTCGACCTTTTTGTTATGCACTTAGAAAAGACAATCAGAGAACAAAGGGGAATTCGTTTGTATCCCCTGTTAATAAAAGTGTTCGGTATGGTCAACCCAATGTAGGGAGACCTCAAGTTGTGCGACAGTCTCCCAAAAATAATAAGAATGAGAATTTTCAAAAGAAATTGGGTCAGTTGGCAATTCAAACTTCTCACCTCGTCGAGGAAATAAAAAATTTGTCAACTTTGGCTAAAAATAATGGAGAGATTGATAAATTTGTTGAAAGACGAATCACACATGGTCATTTCTCACGTGCAAACAATAAAACAAAGCAAATTTGGAAAAAAGTCTCACATGATCGCTGTCAAGCGAATTATTCGTTATGTTAAGGGTTTAAAGGCTAACTTGCTAAGTGTAGGGCAATTTTGTGATAACTTGCATGAAGTAAAATTTTCCAAAAATAATTGCTCTATTATTGATGCATCGGGTGCGTGTGTAGTTAAAGGTATTCGATCATCGGATAATTGTTATTGTGTTGAAACTGCAAGTCCTAGTGTGTCATCGTGTCTTGCTTGATGATGTTGAAATTTGGCACCAACGATTAACTTCAATTGATTAAGTTTGGTAACCCTAGTGTGTTGCATTGCTTATACTAGTCTAGAGTGAAAATGTCTTTCTAGTATTTGTTTTCCTTTTTTTTTTTAAAAAAAAACCTCCTTTCAATTTTATTTTTGTTTTCCTTTTAGCATTTTCATGTATGTGAGTTTTAGGGTCATGATCTTACATGTTGATACTTTTATTTGCTCCAAATAAAAAATTCATAAACATTCTTATATAAAACAATTTGGGCTTCGCATATTTTTTTTTAGGATGAATAGTCATTCATGAAACTCACGCAGATGTACATCTTTGGGACTGCATGCACGTTTCTTATTAACTCCACTCATGAGATGCATTCGGCCATTCGGTGTAGCATGTTTTATGACTCTATGATCGCCACTTTTCCACGTCTGGGTTAGAGAGATTTCTTAAAGAATAAAGTTGATTCTCATGCACCTCGGTTTGTCTTGTCTTTACCCTAGGCGATTGACTTTTTTGGCCTCATAATTGGATACAAAGTTTTATATGTCATGCTACGCAAAAAAAAAACAATAAAAAAAAAAATTAATTAATTCTGTATATATGCTTATCCGGGCGTTCATTGAGTAACCGGGCAATCGGGGTGAGGTACTCTCTCTCTGAGTATTCGCGTCAAAAGATGGATAGACTCTGTGAAAGCATTCGTGATTGGACCATTCGCTTAGTAACCGGATATTGGGTATGAGGTACTCTTACTCCCAATATTCGCGTCAAACAGCAGTGGGGTAAAAGAGAATACTATAAAAAAAAATCCTTAGTTGAGGGGGAGTTTATATTTTTCTTTGGGGGGACATATTTAGTATCGATGAGTGCTTAGTTTGACTTTGCTAGGGGGAGAGTGCTTGACGGTCCTATGGTACATGAGAATTGACGAATATTTGGATAGTGATCTTAATATCTTATGACGTGTCACACACTCACTTTGTCATAGATTCATCTTGTGTGTTACACTCTATCTTCGAATTCTCTCATTGAATTGGTTTAATACAAATTTGTTCATGCACTCTTGAATTTTGTCCTATCGTCTGAGCCTCATCTTTGAATACTTGTTCGTCGGATTATATGTTGCATTGCCACTTTGTTTTCTTTAAAAAACAAAAACATGGGTATCTTTGGTCACTATGGTCTTAAATTCCATTCGCTGCATTTCTCTTATAGCCATATTGCCTATGTCATTCTTGTTTTTGCATATCATATCAGTCTCTCGTATGCTTTCTAGTTGCCCGTGTCTCACCTTGGACCTGTCAATTCCTTTGTTTTTCCGTGACAAAAAGGGGGAGAATTTATTACATATGCTGACCCATTCTATTTTTCGTAACATATACTTGGTCGCATAGTTTTTGTTGACCTGTCTTCGCAGGTATTGGAAAATCAACTCAAGTTTCATTGGATAGACCTAGTTTAGGCTAGTGTTTGATTCCTTCAGTTGTAATTTTCGGTTTTGTTTTAGAGCAATTGGTTTTGTCCCGGAAATGCCAAAGGGGGAGATTGTTAGATATTTTGGCACTTTCCGGGATTGTACAAAACCATCATTCGTGTATGGGTAGATTTTTTAAAGGGTAGTTGCTAGCTCGATGCTCCTTCCATTTTTGCGTCAAATTGCCCGCTGCGAAATTAATCTACTTGTGTGAAAGGTAAATGCATTGCACAACATATCATGCATATTTTTAAATAAAATATTATATTTCTGCATGTCTGCATTTCTAATAAAACTCTCCGAAAATTTGCTTGCCATATCAATCAAATGATTTTATTTTAACTTACCGAAAATTCGCTTTCCATACTCATATAAATATATTGATATCAAGAAAATGATTTTCTTTCAAATCACCAAACATTTTGTATTCCATATATGACTTGATATCAAACAAATAATTCTCTTTTATACTTCCGAAAATTTACTTGTCCATATTTGGTTTTCACGTGGCAAAGAATGGAAAGATTCTTTGTCTTGGTAAGTTATTAAAAAATATATTCCATTATGCTATGATCCCATTTATACACTATGAAAATCTTCTCTCTTAAGTATTATAAATAGGAGTTTTGGGAGGCTAGATGGTTGCACGGCCAGAAAGAAAAAAATAGAGTTTTCGATTTTCTAAGCAAAAGACCAAGGAGAGTTTTTTAGGTGCAGCCCATTGTTTTATCCATACATCTTTGCATTTCGTATGCTTTTTGGGCTGCTTGGAACACGCATCGCATTATATCATTCATCAATTCACTATTCGTATTTCGTGGTGCCGTATACTGCTGTGGCCGAATCTTTTGGAGATTGATTCGGAGCCGGTTGAATCCGGAGATCAGGCGTGAAGTCTGTGGTTCATCTATTGAATTTTGAAGAAGCTCTGGGAGCATCGGAGATTGGCGAGAATAGGTAACGGCTTGGGGTAAGGTTTTTTACTATTTCGCAATCTGTACTTCTTTTTAATTAATAGAATAAAGCAGTAGTGTTAGGCCGTGGTTTTGGCTTAGGGTTATTTAGGACCCTAAGTTTTTCCACGTAAATCGTGCGTATCTTGTCTCCATTTTATTTTCACTGCACTACTTGTGGTTTGGTTAAATTGAATTAATCAAGAAAATTAACCAGCTTTTTATTTAATAATTTTTAATCGGTTATTCTTCTTAAAAACTGGTAATTTTTATCAAAACTCCTATTCACCCCCCTCTAGGAGTAAATTAAACGCTTCCGCATAATTTCAGGTTGAATTGTCTTAATCTGTGCTTCTTGTCTTAATCTGTGTTTCTGATAATTGTTTCAGCAAGTGGTAGTCTGGTACTGCCAAATGAAGGGAATGGTGAACTCTGGGGTTGGCTTAGAACCAAGTCAGGAAAATGATGAGTTTTGGAAGGCATTCAAGTCCATTAAAGTTTCATGACGGTGTAATTAGTTTTGCTTGACTGTCATCTCATTTGCTGTATGGAATGGAAACTCCCTCATAAACTATGTAATTAGTTTTGGTATCATTGTAGGTGGTTCAGTGTCAAGATGCTACTAAAACCGAAGTGGACAGATTAATTTATAGCGGGTACTTTGTGTTATTGCTTTAGTTCCAGCTTTAAGCTGGAGCTACTTTCATCCATGGAAGTTTGAGTTAATTACGGAACATAAAGTTGAATGTGGTCGTGTATGTTGATATGGGCATTTACAAATGAATTCAGTTTCTTCTTGCTTTTTTATTCCTACAACTACGGGAACAATAACGTCGACGACACAGGGATCAAATCCAATTCTGGATGGCTTCTTGTCCATACTTTTTCTTGTTTAGGTGTAAATCTACTCGTTGAGAAAAGGGAATATCTGGTGGCGGGGTTAAACCTACATTATATGATCGTGCATTTGATCATGGAGGGGGTCATGGAGATATACACTCCTGTCATATAAATTGTGCTTTAGGTGGGGTTGGATTTCAGGCAGTAATGAGTAATGAACTTAGCCGTAAGGTATCCTCTCCTTGTTGGGTCCTATCTAGGCTCCTCTTGTTCGGCTTTGGACGGATAGGGATCTCCTTCTTAGATCATGCCCGATCGAATAGAGTTGTCGTCTGTTAGTTGTCCCTGCTGCCCTTCGAATTCCCTTTTGAATATATGTCGTGTTTTTGCCGAAATGTGGTCCTGTACTCCTGTGCAAATCTACTTCCATATGAAGACTACTAAGGAATCACTCAGGCAGACTCTTTTGTTTTTTGTTTTTGTTAGTTATCCTCCTGCTGATTCAACATGTCAAGAAATACAACTCACAAACTTCAAATTAGTTTACAGTGTAAATTCACTTTTTTGCTTTGGGTACCCAATAAGACTAACCAATTTGTATAGTCTTCAGTTAATTGGACGCTTAAAAATGCCGACCATATTTTTTCTGGACGCCTCAAACCATAGAAAAGCTCCTGATGTTTTTTGCTTCTAATGTGATTCTGGTGCAGAATTAGATTGGACCTCGAGTTTAGTTCAGGCAGACCCTTTTGTTTTTTTTGTTTTTGTTAGTTATCGTCCTGCTGATTCGACATGTCAAAAAACATTTGAAAGAAAAGAATACTACAAATACAACTCACAAACTTCAAATTAGCTTACAGTGTAAATTTCAATTGTTGCTCATGTGCCGAGTTGAAACGGCCTCTCATGTCCGACCGCGTGATGAAGTTTCTTCTTTTTCTTCTTGCTTCCATTAACATGCAATGAGATGAAGTTTCAAACTCTTTATCAATCAGACAACACTTTCAACTTTCTAGAATGTCTTGGTAGATTCCAAAGAAATAGACTTTGCTGGACTAAGAATATTGTTCTGGCCTTGCCCTATTCCTTTCAAATAAAGTCAAACATGACCTCAACTCAATGGATTTTGGACCTGTTCTTGTTATAGCAGATTTTTTTTTAAATTTTTTTTTTTGAATATATCATCATATCATTCCATAACGCTATCCGGTGCCGATTACACATCGAAAGAGTCAAAGACAGGAATGTATCCAAAACCACTAACAATTGAAATGAGAAAGGTAAAAGGCAAACAGGGCCACTGGCTTGTGGACACACCTGCCGAAACAAACCTGACACCTAGGGGACTGGATGATAAATCCGATCAAGGGATATGGTAGAGCATCCCAACGGATATCCAGCTCAGACCATTACACAATAAAGAGCAGAAGTAATCCAAATGAGGGCATGCTTCCAATCCAGGGACTTTGAAATTCGCAAAATGCTTAACACTGTCAAGCAACTGGCGGTGGAGAGAACCTCCACCGTACAACCATCACCAACGCCGCCGCAAGTGGACATAACTGCAAGAGAACCTCCGCTGTCACGCAAGGCTCTGGACCCGGGTATGCCTCATCGGACATAGACGGCCCCACACGTCCATGGAGGCCATGGATTCCAACCCAAGATCAAGCAAGCAAAATCAAGAGGATATATCCAAGAAAATCTACTCCAAATCTAGACAGACTACAAAATAAACCAAGAAACTAAAACCAAATAGACTAATCAAACTCAATAAAGCTGAATCAAAACAAAACCCATCACTGAGTCCCGAATTAACTCCAAGTTGAACTGAGTTTAGATGAGTCACTGCTCCGATTAAAGAACTGCGCTCCAAACTCGCCGCAGCCATTGGGATCTGAAAGCTTATTCACCGGATGGTGCCCAGGCCGCCATAACATCACCGTCCTGCCTTGACACATAGCCCAGCAAGTCAGATGGGAGGAAAAGTAGGCGGATGGGAGGCAAAAGAGAGAGGTAGCGCGATGTAGAGGGGATATGGGTGAAGGGTAGAGGCGGTGGTGGTGAGCTAATTTGTAGGGTGGAGGCGGCTGTGGTGATAGGAAGGTGGCAGGGCGATTAGGACCGGGAGGGGGGAGATGAGGTGAAAGGGCGGCGGCCCCACCCTCCCCCAAGGAAAAACGACACTAGAGGTGAGGGAGGAGTGGGAAGGAGAAATAGGGAAAGAAAAAATAAATAAAACACTTCGTTCGTATTCATAAAATGTTCGCATTGCCCATTTCAATTGATTTTCTAATTCTTCCAATAAGAATAGACAATTATGACCGAAAACTATTTTTTATTAACATGAAGACACGAATTACAAAAAAGACAAAATATGGAACACGGTATTTATCATTTGAAATAAATATTGGTTCTTTAATTTTTTTCTCTAGAAAAACATAAAGCCCTGATTTGCATTATCGTCTGGGGCCACGAAAATCTGAGGGCCAGGCCTGTTTGCAGCCGCCACATTCATACGATATACTGGACTTAACGCTACACGAAATGCATGTACAGACGGATGTTGGCCTGTGGGCAAGATTGTGCTTGTGTGCTTCATGTTTGATAACTCGAGGTAGGGAAGCAGACTTGCAGTCGAGCAAGAAATTACGGTGTTCACTGCATGAGTAAAACAGGACATTCCCATATATGTTGCAGCACGAGCATTCCGTATAACTTCGAATAGTGTACCTTGAAAGTATATGCTCTGGATGACATGGGTGTCGTTGATTGTCGGGTAGCTGTGAAGTCCACCCCCTCGTCGGATCGTCGTCGTACGTGCACTGTTGTCTTCGTCTCATCGAGGAAAAGCTGGATCTGTGAACAAAACTAACTTTGGAGGTCGCCGGAGATGGCAGAGGTCGCCGGAATAGGAGGGGGAAGATATTGATTTCTCTGTGTTATTTGAATGTGTTTGTGAGAAATCTCTTTCCTTTCTTTTCTTTTCTCACTAGCAAGGAAGATCTCTTTCTTTTCTTTTCTTTTCTTTTCTTTTCGGATAATTATCAGTAACCTCCCTTGAGGTTTCTGACACAAACACATACCTCCCCTGAGGTTTCTGAAATGACATTGACCTCCCCTGCTTTTGCTGATTATATCAAGATTCCCCCTAGACCTTTTTCCATTAGCATTCCGTTAACGAACTAACGGAAATTGATGATATCACATAAAAAAAGAATTTAGAGTCAAAATTTCTCTCATTTAATATTCCTACTACCGAACTATGTTATCTTTACCAAAATTTTTGTCTCCCTTTTTACTCTTTATCATTTACATAATTTTCTCCCTATTTCCTTATCTCTCTCTCTCTCTCTCTCTCTCTATATATATATATATATATATAATATATAAACAATATACGTATACACACACAAGCGCAAGCGCGCGCGCACACACACACACACTTACAATTAATTAAATATGTGTGTATGTGTTTAAAAGACTCTCTTTTGCATAATTTTTTTTCATTTCAATGTCTACGGTTTTTTTTGTACAGTTTCATTTTCTACTTAAATTTTTTTAACCAACTTATATTTTGGGTTGAGACAAACTAAAAATAAAAAAAACATTATAATAAAATGAAAAATCATGAAATTTTTATTATAATCGTTCTAAAAGTTATATGAATTTTTCTGCAGAGTCTTGAATTCGTTCCAACAAGCCAAGTAATGGAGGTTTTTTTTTTCGCATAGTTTTGGCTTAATCTGAATTTTATTGACACGAGTTTATTTATTTTAGTTTTATTGATCATTTTGGTTGAGACAAACCGAAAAACAAAATAACATTATAATAAAAAATTGATAAACAATAACTTTTTTTTATTATAATCTTTCAAAAAGTTATAAAACCCAACAAGCCAAGTAATGGATTTTTTTTTGTTGCATAGTTTTGGCTTAATAACACGAGTCTATTTATTTTAATTTCATTGATCATTTTGTTTGAGACAAACCGAAAAATAAAAAAAATATTTGGCAAAATAAAAATGAACCTAATCGTTTTCAAGTGAAAAAATCAGGGCGAGAGGAAAGTTAGAGAGAGAGAGAGAAAAAGAGGGGCGTGAGGCGGCAGAAGAAGTTCCCTGGGTTTTGCCCAGCAGCTGGCCACTCCCCCTCCCCCACCACCCCCTTCCATCTTCTTTTTCCTCCACTCCTCTCCTCTCCTACTTCCCCCATTTGGTTTCCTGTGACTCCCCATGTAAATCGACCTCCTCTCCTCTTTGCATGGGCGGCCGGAATCGATTTTTGGGCAAGTGGGGAGCCGGATCTAGGGTTTTCAGATCCGGACTCCCGACATTGGCGACGGTGGCGTGACAACTTCGGCGATGGCTCCGGCGATCTCTTTTTCAGTTTTGTTTTTTTGTTCCGTTCCCTTTTTTTTTTTTTTCCTTTTCTTCTTCTTTTGTTGTAGTTTTTAGATCTTTTTTGGTTTATTTTGTGTACTGTAAGTTTGATTCAATGAACTTTCTTTCTATTTCTCAAAAAAAAAAAAGGTGAAAAAATCAATTCTTTTTCCACTAATGTCCATGGTCTAGTAAAGTTAAGTTCACTTATCCAAAAAATTTCACAAAATAAAAAGTAACGGCAAGGGGTATCTTGATATTTTGGGAAAGTTAGAAGGGTATTTTGGTAGTTTTCTTGCTAAACTTAATGCCATCAGTGGAAAAGTAACGGCGAGGCGTATCTCGATATTGTCAGCAAACGAAAGGGAGGTCAGTGTCATTTCAGAAACCTCATGGGAGGTAGTATATATGTGTTTGTGTCAAAAACTTGAGGGGAAGTTACTGATAATTACCCTTTCTTTGGGTTTTCTTTTTTCCTCTCATCATCCAAAGCTGTTAACGGACTCCATGGTACGACTCAAATTTTACGTTGGGTGATTCTATTCGCAGCCCTTCATTTACTCCATGTAACCCACAAAAAACTCCTCCATTTCCATTATTGTGTGAAGACCAAAATGCCCCCGAACTACGGTTTTTTTCAACATTCATACCCCGAAATATGTGAACTTTTTCAACATTCATACCCCGAAACATTCCGAAAAACGATACCTGAGAAATTCACATGTTTGATTTCACAAATTTCAACATTAATAAGCTGAAAATATGGTTATATTTCGACATGTTATTATCGAAAACAACAATATTTTATCCACATGTATCTAGTTCGACATTCGAAAGTTGAATATAGACATAAATTTCGACATGAGGATGTCGATGTCGAACATAGACAGGGTCCAATTTTTGAAAATTCGTCCTTCAAAATAAATCGACATGTGGTTGTCGAAAATGAGTGTGTATTTCGACATTTAAAGTACGAAAATTGGTCGCGAGGGTAGATGGGTAGTTTAGGTGTATTTTGTGGGTTGTATGGAGTAAATTGGTTTGAGAAAATTTTAAGTGTGGGTTACATGAAGAAAATGAGTTACATGGAGTAAATGATGGGTTGCGGATAGAATCACCCTTTACGTTTGATCAACACAGAGCAATGGAAGCAGCAACCGATCCACCACGCCGCCGACGACGACAACGGAAGGAAGTACAAGGCCACACATCCACAACCACGATTTCAGAACTTCCATCTCACATAACCTCCGACATTATATCTCGGCTCCCCCTCAAATCTATCTTCAGCTGCAAGCGAGTATGCTCCTCCTTTCGAAACCAAACCCTAGATCCCCATTTCCCTCAATTGCAACTCCCAAGGTCTCCTCTCTGCCTCATCCTCTACCGCCGCTCTAACAGCGGTCGCCCAACCTACTTCGAATTTCTTCCACTCGACGATTCCCTAGTCGATTTACGCCGCCGCAGAGCCAGAATGAGGTTCGCAACTGAAATTGACATCGCTGCTGTTAGCCGTCTCAGTATCGTAAATTCTTGTAATGGGTTAATTTGTTTGGCAAATTACGGTTTTCCAGGAAATGTTTATGTATGTAACCCTATTACGAGACAGCATTTTCGCCTTCCCGAATCTAAGAAAAAGCCAAGTGTTATGAATGAACCACCTCAGCCTTTTTCTTTCTGGTACGGGCTTGGGTATAGTCGATCGGCCGACCTCTTCAAGGTGGTAAAATTTGCTCTTAGTTTGGAAAATGTAATGTCTGTAAGTTTCTTCAGCATTTATACACTTGGGGTTGATGATGAATGGAGGACCCTTGGAAATGCTGGACTAAAACTTCCTCATAATAGGCGTTTCGTGTTTTTGAATGGAGCTCTTCACTGGATAGGCCGGGGAAATTCGATGATGTTGCTACACTATTTTGACATGGAGAAAGAGCTGTGCGGAAACCTCCCCTTGCCTTCTCAATTTGATAGACATGGTTTCCATCTTGGAGTTGTAGATGACTGTTTATACATTAGTGATGAGCTAACATCTTCAGTAGCTGTCAACATATGGGTGATGAAAGATTACGGAAATATTGGGTCCTGGACTTTAGAATGGATTATTAAACCACCACTTCCTTCCGGTCTATATTGGGACCTCAAACCTGTAAAGACTTTGGAAGATGGAACGGTTTTGATGATTGTCGGGAAGAAAACCCTTGCTTCTTATAATCCGGTGTCAAAAGTCTTAGAAAAGATATGGTATCATGGTGTTAATTTTTGGGAAGATTCAATCGCTGGTGTACCGAGCTTTCTCCCTCTTCCATGAGCACTATGAATGAAAATCTTCAATTCAAGGTACTAACATCATAGCTCTTGTAATGTAATCACAAGTTCACATGATTATTTACTTTCTAGCTTTCGTTACGTGTATTTTACTATTTAGCCTATTTGCAATAACTTAGGTCTACCTGTCCAGAATGGTTTGAGACCTTTCGATTGATCCTTTCGAAATAGTATCAGGTACATATTTTTTTGAGGTTTTTGGAAGAAATTTTGGCCCCATGCATGTATAGTAAGCAGACCCATAAAGCCTTCCACCTTGAACTTCAAAGCAAAGCTTGGCATGCATCATGGATGAATGTTTGTATTGCAAGTCATATTCCACCAAAAAAGTGCGGAAAACATTGATTAATTTGTAATAACGATGGATTAACATAGCTTACCAAATGAAAATTTGCAATATCTCTAAAAAGCAACGGAAAAACTGCAGTATAGGTTTTCCAAAAGCTAGTGATGCACTTGTTTCAAAGAAAGTTCAATTCAGGGAAAGAGTATCTCTCATATCACGTCAGTCCACAGGATGCATGAAACGAATTATGAAACACAAAAAAACTCTTGTCGTCAAGTTCAATCCAAATGTAGATTTTAGAAGTTTTCCTTTACCCGTTTTGGTGGTTGAATTGTCTTAATCTATGTGTTTCTGATAATTGTTTCAGCAAGTGGTCCTCTGGTACTGCCAAATGCAGGGAATGGTAAACTCTGGGGTTGGCTTGGAAGGCATTCAAGTCCATTAAAGTTTCATGACGGTGTAATTAGTTTTGCTAGACTGTCATCTCATTTGCTGTATGGAATGGAAACTCCCTGATAAACTATGTAATTAGTTTTGATATTATTGTAGGTGGTTCAGTGTCAAGATGCTACTAAAACCGAAGTGGACAGATTAATTTATAGCGGGTACTTCGTGTTATTGCTTTAGTTCCAGCTTTACGCTGGAGCTACTTTCATCCTTGGAAGTTTGAGTAAATTACGGTACATAAAGTTGAATGTGGTCGTGTATGCTCACGTAGTAATACTAGATATTGGAATTAACAAATGAATTCAGTTTCTTATTGCTTTTTTATTCCTACTACTACGGGAACAATAACATCGATGACACAGGGATCAAATCCAATTCTGGATGGCTTCTTGTCCATACTTTTTCTTGTTTAGGTGTAAATCTACTTGTTGAGAAAAGGGAATATCAGGTTGTGGGGTGAAACCTACATTATATGATCGTGCATTTGATCATGGAGGGGTTCATGGAGATATACTCTCCTGTCATATAAATTGTGCTTTTGGTGGGGGTTGGATTTTAGGCAGTTATGGCTTCATCCCGTCTGGGTTTAAGCTTGGGACAGAGAGGGATATCCTTCTTTGATCATGTCCGATCGAGTACAGTTGTCGGCTTGTCGCCTGTTAGTCAGGAGTAGAAATCAATTCTTCTGATAGCTTAACCAGCAAGATGAATAAGTATTTCGTCTATCAGAAAGAGTTTCAACTCTCTTTTTTGAAAGATGGATTCTTCGGTGATGATTCTGATCTCATCAGTCCTATAATCGGAAAATAATCATCCGGTGCCCCGTCTTTGATTCAGATAGAGTCAACTCTTCAAATGGATCCAACTCGTCTGGTGATCCTAGTCGACTCGTACACACCTAATGGCTTGCGCCAAGGCTATTCAACCTGAAAGGCGAAGCAAATCGGGCTCCGTCAAATCCCTCAAATTTGCTCATTTCCCTGCAAATAAAAAATTATCGAAGCATTTGCGAGTAAAAAAAGAGTTAAAAAAGGAATTACGGGACATAACTACAGAAGGTCGGCCGCATCACAAATGGGTATCGGAGGACAGAGACCCCTTTGGAATTTGGATGCATGTTTCATGATAGTGCAAAGAATTTTTCAATTTTAGATTGGTGGTGGTGTTTTTTTTTTTTCGCTGGTTTTTTTAATCTGAACAAATTGGGTGCATGTTATAGTCTTCACTGGAACTTTGGTAAATGGATTCGATTTGCATTTTGTTGACGTTTAATTTTGAGGAATGCGGTGAGAATATACTGCTTAGGAAAAATGTTAGTTGGGAATTTTAGGATTTCATGAGGAAAGAGATGAGCAAAAACTGTTTGGGCTTCAAATTTAGTTTTGATACTGGTATTTTGCCACACACACACACAGAGAGAGAGAGAGAGAGAGAGAGTGAGAGAGAGGCCGTGTGGCCGGCGACCGGAAGGCAAAAGGCTTAGTTGTCGGCGGCATGGGGTTAAGCGCTGTTTAGGAAGAGAGAGAGAGAGAACTGGGGGGCCCAGTGCTGAGTTGGCATGCCAAATATTATCCTCAAACTCAAGTTTTATGCCAGGCAAGTGCCACGTAGGATTCTCTGTTAGCATTTGGACGGAAAATGGGACGAGGGTGTTAATTGATAACGGAGTGCAAAGGTCAGGGGTTTAGTTAACGTTTATTGAAGGTCAGGTGTCTCTAGAATAATCGGTCCAAAGGTCAGGGGTTTTTTTGAATTTTTCCCTGATTCTGATGTTTGGAACAAATAGAAATAGGAATGTGATTCCATGCTTTTCTGATTCCGGCGTTTCGAATAGTCAGGAACAGAAATGTGATTCCTGATGACACATTCAACTAGGAATCACATTCCCAAACTGAGTGGGAATCTGATTCCTCCCTTACCCCATGAGAATCTCAGATTCCTGGTTCATTCAATAAGAAAAGAAAATGTTGATTTCAATAAATTTTCAAAATAATTGTATCCTCCGTAAGATTACTCATTACTCAATTAATCCAAACACCATAATGAAATCACTCCAGATATCAAATTCCTAGGAATTTGATTCCTAGTAATTACATTCATATTCCTACCCAAGGAAATTCTCAGGAATTTGATTCCCGGTAATCACATTCATATTCCTACTCAAGATTTTGGTCATCCAAACACAGCCTTAATTCAATTACATAGTGGAATAGAAACAAAGACCATTTAATAGCAAAAAAATAAAAAATAAACAGTGAACACCCACTAAATTCAGTGAACAACTACTGAATTGATTAAAGTCCCATAAAAAATCCATGGTCCAGATTAGTTAATCCACGGTTTCAAAATCAAAATCCATATCCGGACCGCGAGTCAAGATTTATTATTTTTTGGATCCGTGTCCGGACCTTTAATCCACGGTTAAAATCCAAAGCGTGCGGATCGGTTCGGTCCGGACCGGATTCACATTTCACCGGTTTTTTTTTGTGCAGCCCTATTTTTTAACATCCGTTAATTTTATGAACGGAAAATACTCTGTGTGCACGTCACAAGAGATTATTGTCTCAAACCCAAGGGTGAAAAACTCCTTTACTCACACCAATTGGCGCCAGTTCACAGTTTCTGTCTCTGTGCCTAATCCATACAAACCAGAGCACTGAGCTTAGAAAAAAACAGAGCAATAAAAACAAACCCCCTCTCTCTCTCTCTCTCTCTCATACAGATTTTTCACACAAACTCAACAACCATTAGTTCATACAGATTTCTCACATACTCAACCATTAATTCAAATAACCAATTCCAAACATTTTCCAAACTAAATCCACAAGCAAATAGCGTTAATAACCCAGATGTAAGGCTACTGATGACCCCTTTTTCAATAGAATCAACCCTTTCTGAATTTTTAAAGAAAGGATTTTCAGCTAGTAATTCCTCTCACCCCTCCCCGACACCAGGTTCTTTCTTTCATTTTGATATTAAGTAAAGTCAAACGTGACCTTAACTCAAGAGATTTTAGTTTAATTGTACCTGTTTATTGTTATAGTGGATTATTCATCGGGGTTCTTTTTTTTTTTTTTTTGTCATTCGGTATACATCAGTGGGGACTTAGCGGGGAGTTAGTAAGTTAGTCCAAAGAGGGTCTAAAAGCTATCCATAGCCCTAAATCCCAAATGCCTCTGCCGAGGCTCATAACCGCTAGGCTACAAGCCTTGGTTATTCATCGGGGGTTCACTTACAAAACTTTTGTTTATCCTGCAAAGCCACTCACCGTCTTTCTAGCCTCCAATTGTTCGTGTCGTGACAACATTTCTATCAGAATCAAAAATGAAAAACCAACTGAACTTTTTAACTTTTTAGTTGGTTCTTTCATTTCTATATCACGACCAGACATGATTGTAGGTGGTTTGCCAATCACTATTCTCTGGTTCGTGGTTATGACCTAATCCTGTTATAGTGGATTATTCATCAGGTTTCAATCAAAAAAGAACTTTTGTTTATCAAACTAGCCACTCACCATCATTATCATTTCAAAGTCACTAACCATCGAACTAGTATGGGTAAAAAAATCGCCAAAGCCAACATCACAAAAAAAAAAAAAATGCAAACACAAAAGGTGACGCAGACACCGGTGATGGACTTGTTATTTAAGTTGTTGTTTGGTCTTGTCTTTTGTTGGTTAATTTCAGCTTGCAATGACTCCATTTGTTTCAAGTTGTGATTTTTAATGATATTTCTACATTTTTACCATAAAAAAGGGGTGACGCAGAGATAGTACGCAATTCCCCAATTGAATAATCAATGGCGTAGCTAGGATTATGCGTTAGCATGGGAACTATATACTCCTATAAAGTAAGCACGAGCTCTGAGAATAGCCAGACTTCAACAACTACCTATACACCCATGAGTTGATGGTTGTTGATGATGTGATGATGACATGAGTCTTGTGGCGTGAGAAATTAATGATAGTTTCAGAATTGCGTAGAGTGTTAGTTTGTTATTCACCCACCTAATATAAGCTAAATACTACTCCAATGTTTGTGTAAGTGACGAATATATTGTTTAAATAATGATAATTGTTTGGTTCTCACATAATGCGCGGCCGAGTACCGGTGCGCAAGCGCGAGCGCAAGTGTGAAAGAGTATTCCAAAAACCTCCTAGACAACTAAAATTCGTGAGTGAGAGTGCAGACCGAGAATTGAGAGAAGGAGCGAAGACCATTTTGAAGAATTATGTGACTAAAGGTTTAAGTAGCAAGTAAAATTAGCAAAATAAGAAACCCCAAGGGATAGCTCAAGTGGTAACAAGAATGAGCTATAAACCTTGACATCTTTGACACTTGGCATCCTTTTGGGCCAGGACACATGAGAGGAATCTCTTGTAAATCCTCTAGTCCCGATATGGATGGCCTGCATTTAACCGGACCAGGGAGGAGAATAGTCGAGGTGCGTGTGCTTAGCCTAAACACCCCTCAGTCTTTGGGAAAAATAAAAACTAACAAAACAGGAAAGGGAAGTGTAGGCACTTTAGACGAAGTACTTAATGCTCCTGTCAATTTAATAACCGAAGAGCAAAAATACCAAACTTTAACTAGCATCAGTTGATATCTATCTACAATAGAACAGTTCCAAAAAATATTTGAAGTTTTATCTACAAGCAAAAGAACTTTAAATAGTGAACGCAGTGAGTCCAGCTTTCCATCAACATTTCCAGAGAGGTCCTACATAGCTATACCAAGGTGACTTTCGCTTCTTGAAGCAACGTTCAACAAGATCTTGATTTTCTTCCTCCCAAAAAGGTTCCCACATCTCAGGACTTACACATCTGAAGTTTGGATAAAATTCATAAGTCAAAGCGTATAAGATCAAGATAAGCTAAAACAGTGAAATATATAATTAGGGGTGGTTCCGCTAACACTTATTTTGACACCTCACATTTCTGAGTTCCCCTGTGAAGTTCCGAACCATTGATAGTGTTTAAATGAGTAAAATAGCGGGTCCTGTAAAAACATAGTTCAATCGGATATCGGTAAGGGCTTGATTAAAACGATTTTGTGAACACCATTTCCTGTCACAGTTTCTGCAAAACTATTCGGAACATCACATTGAGACCCAGAAAAATAATGTGCGTCAAAATAAGTGTTAGCGGAACCGCCTCCATATAATTATTTGTATTTAAGAAAGCTCAGTTTTAACACGCCTAATAAGTCATCATTTTACATGCATGTCCCCAATTTACTCGATCCCATCACAAACATGTTAACACTCCTAAAATGTAGTAATCCTTTCACAATAAAATTTTCATGCAAGTAAATGTTAAATACAACAGAGGCTACTACAGAGGAATCCAGCTCATCTACAGAAGAATCCAGCTCTTCATAGTCAAGGGTCAAGCCTTGACCAACGAAGACTAATTCTGTTAGACTAATTCTTCGGTTAGTCTAATTCTGTTCTCCACGTCAGCAAGAAGTGGTTAAGAAGTTGTTATGACATATTAGTAAGGCGGTTTAGTTGTTGTAGTTGAGGTGTATAAAATGAGCACAGCTCTTCCTTTTCTGCAATCAAATTGTTTCATCAATAAAGTTTTCATTTACAGTTTCTCTCTCTAAAAGCTAGGGTTTATAATTTTGTTATGGTATCAGAGCATTAAGAGACGAAAGTCCTCGAAGAATTCGATCCTGAACTTCTTCATCTTCTCAAACAAGATTCAAGAGCTCTACAATGGCAACTCAATCCGCTGCAGTTTCTGGTTCCAGTTCTTCAACAAGTTCGTCAAATTTACCTTCTACCTTGTCGTTCTTGATTGCTAATTTTCAGTCTTTTATCACGATTAAGCTTGAGTCTTCGAATTACTTTGCTTGGAAAACTCAAGTAGAGAATGCACTGAAAGCTAATGAGCTATTCGATTTTGTTGAAAATTCTGCAATTATTCCGTCATCGCATATCCTAGATGCGTCAGGAGCAACTGTTACGAATTCAGAGTTTACTAGATGGATAACTATTGATCGCATGCTTCTCTCTTGCTTAATTGCAACTTTAACCCCATCAGTACTCCCTCATATTGTTGGCTCCAAACATACTTACCAATTTTGGAACAAATTGGAAGAAAAGTATAGTTTGTTGTCAAGATCTCATGTCCATGACCTAAAACGTAGACTGTACAGTTTGAATAAAACTGGTACAATGGATCAGTATCTTGATTCTATCAAAGAAATAGTGCAAAAACTTGCTGCTTCTGGACATTATGTGGAAGATGAAGACCTAATATTCCATGCTCTTAATGGCTTGAGGACTAGTTATGATCCATTCAAGCAAGCCATTCGCACAAGGACAGAACCTATCTCTTTTGGCACATTTGCATCTATGCTTATGGCTGAGGATCTGCATATTGAAAATGCCATGACATTCACTAATTCTACACCTATTCTGGTTGCTCAAGCTGCTAATTCACAGACATCCAGCCTGTCCTCTGTTGCTCCAAATTCTTGTGGGCAAACTAGTTCTATTCCACTTTTACCAACACCGTTACCATTTCAATTTCCTTTTCCTCCACCTCAGTTTTATCCTTCATTTGGGGGAAATAACAGATCTAATAGAAACAACCCAAGGTATAACAACAGAAATCAATCCTCAAACCAAAACCAGAATCAATACTCTTCACAGTTTGGCTCTCAGTCTTCTGGTGGTTGTCAAATATGTGGTAAGGGTAACCACTTGGCCTATGCTTGCTATCATAGGCAAAATCTTGCTTATAGACCTAACTTTGGAAGTTCAAATGGCTATAGCGGGAATTCTGTTGTTAATGGCAATCCTGTTGGGAACTCTGGTGGCTCTAATGGTAAACCTCAGAACTCTGGTTATTCTGGATATGGAGCTGGTCAGTCTAGTGGATATAATGGTCATCAAGGGCAATTTGCTCCTGCTCAAGCAATGTTTGCCTCTCCTGATGCAATGGGCTTTTCTGGATATGGAGCTGGTCAGTCTAGTGGATATAATGGTCATCAAGGGCAATTTGCTCCTGCTCAAGCAATGTTTGCTTCTCCTGATGCAATGGGGTACTATGGACAGTTGCCAACTCATAGTGGTTTTGGGGTACCTTGTGTCTTTCCACCACAGCAAACTCTACCACAGCAAACTCAAGCTAATGCAGTCTATGGGGACACTTCTCTAACTAATTCAGCCAGTCCATGGTTCTTTGACTCAGGAGCAACTACACATGTTACTCATGATCCATCTCAAATTCAGCTTTCTAATGGTGGACAAGGAACTAATGCTGTCACAGTTGGTAATGGGCAGTCCATTCCTGTTGCAAGCTCAGGTAAAGGTCTACTTCCTACATCCTCTCACTGTTTTGACTTGCACAATATTCTTCATGTACCCCAAATATCACATAATCTACTCTCTGTCCATCAGTTTGCTAAAGACAATCACTGTATTATAACTTTTGATTCTTGTGGCTATGTCATTCAGGACAAAGCCACACTCAAGATTCTGCACACAGGGGATTGTCACAAGGGACTCTACCCCATGCATCCTTCTTCTAGCTCAGCCACTGCTCTTCTAAGCATGCACTCTTCAGCTTCCTTGTGGCACAATAGACTTGGTCATCCACATGTTGGTCTGCTTTCCATTTTGTCCAAAACTTATAATCTGTCTATACCTAAAGTTGAGCATTTAGAATGTTACTCTTGTAATAAGGCCAAAAGCCACAAGCTTCCTTTTCATTCTTCCATGTCTCATACTACTGCTCCTTTTGAAATAGTTCACATGGATGTTTGGGGTCCATCCCCCATTGTATCATTTTCTGGTTTTAAATACTACTTGTTACTAGTAGATGACTATACCAAATACAGTTGGGTGTTTCCTTTGCATGCCAAATCTGAAGTTACTGCTTGTGTTCAAGCATTCAAAGTTTTTGTTTCTAATCACTTCTCCTACTCTATTAAAACCTTTAGAACAGACAATGGGGGGGAATTTTTGAGTAAATTGATGGCTGTTTTCTTTGCTTCTTTTGGTATCCTACATGAGACCACTTGCCCTCACACCCCTGAGCAAAATGGGGTTGCAGAGAGAAAGCATGGTCATATTGTTGAGACAGCCATCACTCTCATGCAGCAAGCCCTGTTACCTATTCAGTTTTGGTTGGAAGCTATTACAACTGCTATCTATCTCATTAATAGGCTGCCAAATTCCTCTCTAAATTTTAAAGTTCCTTTTCATCTTTTGTATAACAAAGCACCTGATTACTCTCTCCTCAAACCATTTGGTTGTTGTTGCTTTCCTTGGCTAAGGCCTTATGCTTCAAACAAATTAGTTCCTAGATCCACTCCTTGCATTTTCTTGGGATATTGTGCCTCTACAAAAGGGTTTAGGTGCCTAGATCCTATTACTAATAGGGTGTATATCTCAAGACATGTCAAATTCTTTGAGAATGATTTTTCTTATCCTAAACTCATTCTGCAGTCACCTACCTCTCTTAGTCCTGTGTCTTCCTTACCATCTTTTATCCCTCAATTCAAATCTGTTTCTCCTCCATTCCTTCCTTCTTCTTCATCTCCTATTACTTCTTCTGCTATTCCTTCCTCATCTCCACCTATTGTTGATCCTTTTGCTCCTTCTTCTGAACTTCTTACTTCTGTTCCAACCTCTTCCATCTCCACTACTACCACATCTCTCCCTACTCATCCTATGGTTACTCGATCTAAGAATGGTATCTCTGTCCCTAGAACTCCCTTGTCTCTTCTGGTTCATTCTCCACCTCTCACTGAACCTCTCTCCTTTAAGGAAGCTATGACCTATCCTGAGTGGCAACAAGCTATGGCTGAAGAATTTTCAGCCTTAGTCCAACAAGGGACTTGGACATTAGTTCCTTTACCATTTCAAGCTCCTATCATTGGTAGCAAGTGGATTTACAGGATTAAAAAGCATTCTGATGGAAGTGTGGCACGTTATAAAGCTAGGCTGGTAGCTCAAGGGTTTCAGCAGACAGAAGGAGTAGACTATACTGAAACATTCAGTCCCGTAATCAAACAGCAAACAGACAGAATTGTCCTATCTCTAGCTGTTACTTTTGGGTGGGAGGTTAAGCAATTGGATGTGACTAATGCTTTTCTCCATGGAACACTCCAAGAACAAGTCTACCTTAAACAACCACAGGGGTATGTTAACACTCAATTTCCACAACATGTTTGTAGGTTAAACAAAGCTCTCTATGGACTGAAACAAGCTCCTAGGGCTTGGTATGACATGCTCTCCAAGAGTTTAATTTCCCAAGGGTTTTGCAATAGTCTTGCAGATTCATCCTTATTTGTGTTCTCCAATGGTACAACTCTGATTTATGTGTTAGTCTATGTTGATGATATTTTGATAACTGGGAATGATCCTCCACTTCTGAGTTCTGTTATTCAGAAACTTGGTTCTGAGTTTGCTTTAAAAGACTTGGGTTCTTTACATTATTTCCTGGGCATAGAGATTGTCCAGCATTCTACAGGACTGGTGTTAACCCCAGGCCAAATATGCCAATGAGGTACTGACTAAGGCCGGCATGGAGGACTGCAGGCCTTGTGCTTCTCCAGCTTCTCTCAAATCCTATGATTTTTCTCCTGATCTGCCTTTTGCCAATCCTGAGTTCTATAGAACTTTAGTGGGTTCTCTTCAGTACCTCACCATTACTAGGCCAGATTTGGCTTATGCAGTTAATGCAGTGTGTCAACACATGCATAACCCATTGGATAGTCACTTCACTGCTGTCAAAAGGATATTGAGGTACGTTAAGGGCACTGTGGATCAAGGGCTGAAGTTTATCAAGGGCTCTCTTCAGCTTACTGCCTTTTCTGATGCAGACTGGGCTGGGGATGCCCTGGACAGGCGCTCTACTGGTGGTTACTGTGTGTATCTGGGCTCTAATTTGATTTCATGGTCAGCAAAGAAACAGCACACAGTTGCTAGATCATCAACAGAGGCTGAGTACAAGTCCTTGGCTAACACAACTGCAGAGGTTGTTTGGCTTGTTCACCTCCTCAAAGATCTTCATTTTCCAGTGGTTGTCCCTCAGTTACCCCTCATCTGGTGTGATAACATGTCTGCCATTTCTCTGGCATCTAATCCAGTTTTTCATGCTCGCACAAAGCATGTCGAAGTGGACTTCCATTTTGTAAGGGAGAAGGTTGTGCAAAAACAGCTCCATGTCAAATTTGTGCCTTCTGCTCATCAAGTGGCAGACATTTTCACCAAGCCTCTTACTATTTCCAGATTTCAGTTCTTGAAAGACAAACTGCAGCTGTGTTTCACACCAGCTTCAGTTTGCAGGGGTGTGTTAAATACAACAGAGGCTACTACAGAGGAATCCAGCTCATCTACAGAAGAATCCAGCTCTTCATAGTCAAGGGTCAAGCCTTGACCAACGAAGACTAATTCTGTTAGACTAATTCTTCGGTTAGTCTAATTCTGTTCTCCACGTCAGCAAGAAGTGGTTAAGAAGTTGTTATGACATATTAGTAAGGCGGTTTAGTTGTTGTAGTTGAGGTGTATAAAATGAGCACAGCTCTTCCTTTTCTGCAATCAAATTGTTTCATCAATAAAGTTTTCATTTACAGTTTCTCTCTCTAAAAGCTAGGGTTTATAATTTTGTTAGTAAACAATGCCATAAATTAGCCCTTTTATTATGCATTGCCCCTGCCACCATAAAACTCGGTAGTAAAAAAGAAACAAAGTAGATCAGTCAATTTGCCTCCATGTTTAAAGAGTCATGCCAGGTGAGTTCATAGTCCCTCAAACTCAAATTTCATAGTTGTGCGGCCAAACGGAGTGGCTTCGTGCATATAGAATTTCCTAACTTGTCTCCATTTTGATTTTCCAATTATAATCACCTACCCTCATCCTCCTCATCCAAAAAAAAGAAGTACCAAATCATTTTGTTGAACATGAGAACATAACAAATTAACAAGCTTAGCAACAACAACAAATGTGGGATAAAGTTGTCATTGAGGAAATTGCAGACAACACTGGCACATACAAGAGCTTTATTGCAATTTGCACGTGATTTTTACTCAAAATGACACTAAGTGGAACCAAAGTAAGTAAGTAGCATGAGCAATCCTGCGGAACATTGACGTGATTCCATAAATCTGAACATCCTTGTAATGTTCCAACTTAGGATCATAAAGAAGAAGAGCATCTCCAATGAACAACATCAAGATTTTTCCAGTCTCAAAAATCGTTATCAGCTCGTAATAATTAGTCGACAACTTAATGGCAAGTGGAAATCCTCATTTTCCGAGTGACAAAGTCTTTACTCAAGGATACCTTGACCTCATAATCGTATTGCAGCATAATCGCTGTCAAAATAATCATACAACGAGAGGCAACCTCGTAGCACTCAAATAGCCCCATTGAGGAATGCATTAAACGAGATGTTCTGAAAATTGCTAGGGACTGTCCCATTGCTTCTCCATTACCCTTCTCGAAGGTGAATCTTCACTCTTTAGTTCGAGGACCAATAACCTAGGGCGAAAGAACCTTAGCACTTTGTACTGGTTGGTCTTCAGACGAAAACAAAAAGCAGAGGTATGAATGCTTCACATTTTCATTGGAGTGCATTTTGGAAGGGCAATGAACTCACCCAAAATCGGATTGCAAACAAAGATGGTACAAGTGCGTACTAGCTTTTTGTGCAACATTTACTGCAGTTTTCACTTGCTTTTCAGATATATTCCAAATATGCACTTGGTTTGCTATCCATCCTTATTAAGATTTAATCAATGTTTTTTCTCAATTTTGTGGAGTGAGACTTGCAATAATGACTACAAACATTCATCTGTGACATGCTAAACTTAGCTTTGAGGTTCAAGGTGGAAGCATTTATGGGACTACTTTTTTTTACTGCATAAGCATCAAATCGAACTATATATGCAAGAGGCTGAAATCCTTCAAAGAAAATCTTACACTCTCAAATCCATTCTTGATAACTATATGTTGATTTAGGCTAACAAATACAGCATGAAATAACAAGGTGAAACATATTGAAATTTTGAAAGTAAATAAACATCATGTAGAAAATAACGTAAGTAGAGATAAGATATCAGTACCTTAAGTTGAGGATTTCAACATTTTCATTCATTCAGCTCCTGGGAGGGGGAGGAAGCTTGGTACATCAGCAATTGCTTCTTCCCAAGATTGAACACCGCGATATCTTACTCTTTCGAAGACTGTTGTTACCGGATTATAAGATACAAGAGTTTTCTGTTTGACAATCATCAATACTGTTCCATCTTCCAAAGTCTTAAGTGGTTTGATATCAAGACCCACCCAAGAAGGAACTGGTCGTTGAATAATCCATTCTAAAGTCCAGGACCCAATATTTTTGTAATCCTTCATCACCCATATATTGACAGGCAATCGACACTGCTCATGGCGAATGTATAAACAGAAATCCACAACTCCAAAATGGAAACACGCCCCTTTTAATTGAAAAGACAGATTAGGCAAGGGGAGGTTTCCACACTGCTCTTTTTCCATGTCAAAATAGCATAGCAACAACTCAGAATCTTGCAAGCCTATCCAGTGAAGAGCTCCATTCAAAAACACAAAACTGCGATGATAAGGCACTGGTTGTCCTGTGTCTCCAAGGGACCTCCATTCATCATCAACGCCAAGGGTATAAACCCAACAGTGCAATCTATGCCAGCCGTCCACAAATTTTACCACCTTAAAATGGTGCGTCGATTGACTATACCCAATCCCATACCCAGACCAACAGTGCTCGTTCTTAAGTTTGGGAAGGAAAAGATGCTGTCTCGTAATAGGGTTACATACATAAACCTCGTCCGAACAGTAGTAATTTGACAAACAAATTAACCCATTGCAGGAACTTTCCATTGTGAGAGTGCCACGAAGAGGGATTTCAATTTTGGTTTCGAACTTCATTGTGGATCTGGGGAGGCCTAAATCGACTAGGGAATCGGCGAGTGAAAGAAATCCGAAGGTTGGGTGGTGGCTGTAGGAGCTGCGGTGGCGGTAGAGGATGAGGCTGAGAGGAGACATCGGGAGGTGCAATTGAGGGAAATATGGATCTAGGGTTAGGCTTCGAAAGTAGGAGCAGACTCGCTTGCAGGTGAAGATGGACTTGAGAGGCAGTCGAGATACAATGTTGCTCCTTATGTGATCTGGGAGTTCTGAAATGGTGGTCGCGGCGGTGTTGGTGTGGTCGTGTGTTTCCTTCTGTCGTTTGTGGCGTCGGCGGCGTGGTGGTGGACGTGGATCGATTGCTGCTTCCATTGCTCTGTGTTGACTCATCAGAGAGAGGAAGTTTGCAATTGTATGATCTGTCGTGTGTTTTTCTAATGCTCTGTATCTGGATAGGCGTCAGTGCGTCACCCAGGTGATTGTCATGCGGATGATATTTGCAATAAAACGTGGCAGTGAAATTTATGGGAATAAATGGAGGCACTAACACTTAAATTAATAATTGTACAAACTCTCTTATACTATATGATAAAAAAAAATAAAATAAAAAAACTCTCACAGAGGATATTTAGGACCCATATATCCATATGAGAGAATTTGTGCAATTGTTGGTACAAATGTTAGTGCATGTGTGTGTGGTTTTGAATTTTTTTTTTTAGCAAACAGAAACATATATTCATAAAAACTAGAACAAAGGACACTACTGGTCCGAAATACAAAACAACAAAAAGCAAAAAAAACAACAAAACGAAAGGAAAAAGAAAAGTCACTCAGCAACGATGTTGGACCCAACCTCCTCTCGTGGAGGTGGGTGGCTGAAGAACCGCCTCCTCTGCGCCTTCATCGCCCGCTGCAGGAAGCCTCAAATGTTGTATATAACCGGGCTTATCTCGCTTGTTGTAATCACACACACTTGCATTTAGTGCCTTTATACGATTGATTTTGCGCGAGTTGTGCTTTTGATGAGTTTCAGAAAATCGGAGCTAAAAGGTGTGTCCAAAGCTCCAAATAATCCCCGGTTGTATCCGGAAGTACCTAAGGTCCCGCAATGCCGTGGAGGACAATCACCGAAGCTTAGAAGTTGATTCAAGGAGCTTTGGAAGGTTCAAGGAAGGCCCGGAACAAAGTAACAAGAAATCTAGAGTGATGAGCCTTGAGAAAATCTGACCAACCGATAGAAAAATGCTCATTTCTCTCAAGATACAAATGCTATGAAGATGAGGTCAATTGGGTTTGAAAGTAGACTCATAGAGCTTTCCAACGGTTCAAGAATCGCCTCATTCCGAGTTCGGACGAAGCCGGGGCGTGCTCGTGAAGTTGGCTCAAAAATCTGCCCGAACAGACGAATCTGGATCGATCCAGATGTGGTGTGGATCGATCCAAATACCTCCGGCCATCATTTTTTGAGCTCTTTTTGCACTTTCCTTTTATGGAAACTTTTGTTTAATGTGTGTGCTTTATTAGATATTATGTAGAGAGAGAAAGGGAAGACTATATTGGGCTCTCTCCTCTCTCCTTCTCCAACCACTCATTCTTCCTCCTTAGTTAGTTTTTGCTCCTCCATTGGAGGATTTTGAAGCTTTATCTCTCTAGAACTCTCATGTAAGTTTACTTCTCCCGTTAATTTGTCGTTCATTAATGTTGTAGCTCGTACTTAGATCATTCTATCTATCTAGTTTATTTTCGTTCTTGTTAAGTTTCTCATTTCATGTTTCTCTAGTTATTTTCTCTTAAAAATCCTTGTTCTAAATCTTGTTGGTTAATTTCTCAAGTATTAAAGTGGTAGGCTAACTTAGGAACTTCATTAAAAATAAGTTTTTAATGTCATTTGTTATGTTCTTCATTTCCTTCATAAAAATAGTCATCTTTTCTTAGTTATGATCGAGTAGTCGTTTTAGGCTCGGTCATGGGGTGATTAGCACTCCATGACTTAGGTTTAATTCGTTCTTCTCGCCAAATTGCAAACACTTCTTGTTTAATAAAGTCACGGGTTCATCTTTATGTATCAAAATTTGGATTTGTTAATCTCTTTGATCACACGTAGCCAAGGGCTTGACCACTTGGCACGTGTGATGCTTTGGGCGATGTCAATCTAAAAGTTTGTCTAATTGGCTCAGGAACCCTAAACTTTATCGAACATCATTTATATTTCAAAGAGTTAGGATCGTTTTTATGTACCAAAGTTTAGGTTTGTTAATCTTTTTGATCTCTCGTAGTTAAGGGTTGATTCTCCTTTTCACGTGTGATGCTTGGAGCGATGTCAACCTATATATTTGCCAAATGGTTACAAGAATCCTAATCTCAACAAGAGAGGAACGAATTAGCCTAAGTTATGGTTGTTAAAATCCCCTAGACTTTGCCTTAGTTTAATTTGTCATTTTTAATCTTCCAAGTCATTCACGAAGTTAAGTGAATTCCACCAACCAAAATCCAAAAGCCAAGTTTGCCACTTTAAGGCTAAAAACTTCATTCGCAAGTCAACTCTCACGCCGGGTGCGTTCGGTCCCTGTGGATTCGACCCGGTCTTACCGGTTATTATGCTACCGCCGACCTAGCCCTACGCTTGGGGCGACACTCTCTACGACACAATCCAAGGTCGCAAGCACGCTGCAGGATCACCACTGGATCTGCACTCCTAGCCTTCACTGCCGCTGCTGGAGAGCTCAGGGGACCACCGTCTGAACCGAACAGGACCACCGTGCAAGAGCCAGTACCCAGATCTAGAAACTTCAGATCTGAGTCTCCCGAGTCTAAAAATGGTGGGGAGTGGGAGATCTTACCTCCCAAAGGAGAAAGACTCAACCACCCACAACCATGGAGGTCGGAGAGGAAGAGAGAGATAATCCAGATCAGTAGGGGACTGAGAGGGGAGGAGGAAGGAAGAGATTGAAAGGGGAAAAAAATGAGAAGGGATGGAAAGGGGGGTGGGGGTGGGGGTGGGGAAACCCACTGCCCAGACCCTCTCTCTCTAGACGCTTCACGTCAAGACTTGTTTGTGTGGTTTTGAATGAATTAAGAAGATTTTGGATCAATCACTTACGCCCGTCCAATGGAGCTGATTTCTTGCAGAGCCCCTCAGAAAATTATTCTAAGATGAATTAATGATTTGAATCGTTCGTTTTGTGGGTCTCCGAGGCCAGTTGGTACTCCCCCATCGGTTCCTCTTGATTTACGGTTTCTTTTTCGTACTTATTGCTAATAGCCAGGGCCGGCCCAAGCCCAAGGCCCACAAGGCCTGGGCCTAGGGCACCCCAAAAATGACCACTTTTTGGGGTACCCTACCATTTTATACCAATGGGCTTGACTAGAACACTTTTTGGACCAAAATAAAGGAAAAAAATCTATTAAAAGTGACAAAAGAGCCCAACATTGTGGCCCAATATTTAAAAAAGGCTCAAAAACTATTGTGGCCCAAAATTTAAAAAAAGGCCTAAAGCTAAAACAGATTTAAAAGAAAATCATTTTCTGCTTGTTACAGTTTTTATTTCTGGTTTTGTAAAAAATCAAGACAGTTCTAAACGAAATGATTAAGTTTAGTTTATTATTTGCTTAAAGAAAAAGTAATTAGGTAGTAATTTTCTAATCTTCTTGTTAGAGTTTCGAGTGGGTTTGTATTTGAGATTTCTAAATTGACACAAGTTCTTGAGTTTTCCCAAGTAACCAAAAAAGTAACCAAAAAGTTGATCAAATTTCATTGTTTTTCCAACAAATAAAGTCATAATATTAATTCCAACAGATCAAATTTCTTACTTATTATAAGTAGTTAAATGAGTCATTTTGACCCAAATTTTTTAGAGGAAACTTGAAAAACAATAGATTTGGGTAAAACTAGGGTTTGGCATTTGCATGGCAAAGGAGTTTTGACCTAAATTTTGTTTCAAAAAAGGCACAAGATCTCTAGATGCTCTACATCGTTGTTAAATTTAGCTTGTATTAATACCTTTTTGACGGGGATATTGTAGTAACAAAAACGTAGAAAGTTTGGTTGAGGAATACGGAAATTTTTAGGGCATAATTTTTTTAATTAGGCCTAGGGCACCCAAATACCTTGGGCCGGCCCTGCTAATAGCAAATTTTCTACAAAAGTGCTAAAATCGAAGTTGCTAAAACCAAGTTGTTTCCCATTAGCTAAAAGCTAAGTTGCCAAAAATTAATTTTCTTTCACGTACTCCTTTTGCTAAAACAAAGTTGCTAAAATCACATTAGTAAATGAGAATCAGGGGTAGCACATAGAAAACTCAACCTCAAAGTATTACTCGTACAATAAATATACTAGCAAATGAGGACCCCAAATCTTAGAGCATCACCTATCAATTTCTATATATCCATTTTAGAGACCAGATATAAAATAATGCTGGAAGATTTTATAATTTGCCCCTCTTTTTTTTTTTGTAATTTTTTGTATTTTTTTGAAAGGACCCATCCACCTTTTTAGAGATTTAGAGACCAACTCACACCTCTATTTTGGTTTATGAATCTATAAAAAGACAATGGACTCCTTCAATATTCTCTCATACAAAAACTTAAAGAAAAGAAGGAACAAATTACAAAATATTCTCTCATTATGTCACTCTGGTCTCTAAAATGGAGATATAGAGATTGATAGGAGATGCTCTTAGGGGTGTTTGGCTTTAATAATTGTTTAAAAAAAATTCGCAATCGTTAATTTTGCGTAAACTTTTTGTGGATTATTAATTTGAGTCAACAGAGAAATGTAAACATTAAAAAATTATGACTAAAATCTTTAAAATGTTCATTAAAGACAAAACAGATCCAAAATAGACGAACTTTTTGGATTATTTTTGTTTTTATTTTCAAAAATATTTCATTTGGCTCATAATTTTTTAACTTTTAGATTTCTCTCATTGAGACGAAGCTAACTTTACAGAAAAATGGAGTAACAAATAAGAATTTTTTCTTGAATAAGGACAAAAAAAAATACTCCTACTTAATTATTTGACCTAAAGAGGCCTTAGTTTCACTACAGAAATCCAAGGAATCGCTAATTACAAAATGATGCACAACTATTTCGTTTAGAGGATCCAAATAAGGATGAGATTAGGGGTGTCCTTGATCTAATAGAGGAAATGAGGATATCCACAGAACCCGACTTGAGGAATGAGGATATCCACAGAACCGCATCATAAATCCAGTACTGCCACTTCGATTCTCTCTCGCATTCTCTCTCTGATCTGTACCGATGAAACTTGATTAGATCAGCATAGCTACCTCCCCCGGGAGTGACCTGAAGCCATAGGCTTCTATCGGGCGAGCTCAAGAAGCTTGCATCACACGGGATTTGATGATTTACAGGACTATTTTCGCCAGCAGGTTCGACCATGGGACCACATTCCAATAGTTGCAATAGTGAACCACACCTGCTCAAATAATAAAAAAAAAAGCGACATCCTTGCGTGAAAACAAATGGATTCTTTGATGTTCTCATCTCGCCTCTATGGTTTTCTGCCAAAATAGTTGTATTTTTGTGCCAACGTTTTTCTCCTCTCTGGCGTGCAGCTTGTTTGAATTTTTTCGTTTTGGTAAATATCTTGTTTGAAAATCGTCCTCTGCATCACAGCTTGATTACTGCAAAGAAGTGACTAGCAAATTGAAAGCAAGTGGCATTCGAGCAGAAATTTGCAGCAGCGAGCTCATTCAAAATGTAAAGAAGCAGAGAATCCGGCTGATGGCTGTTGTGGGGCCCAAAGAGGTTGAAACAAACGCAGTTACAGTTGAATTTACGTTTGGTGGGGAGCTGGGGACGATTACAATTTTGATGATTTCATCAGCAGAATCAAGAATGCAGTTTAAAACAGAACAGCAGTTTGAAATTCTCGCAGTTGGCAATTCGTGAAAAGAACACGACCATTATAGGACAAAAGAAGCATAAACTTTGCAGCGTAGTCCATAGTTTCCATTCCATACAGCAAAAGAGAGAATGGTACTCTAGCAATTACACCGTTATGAAACTTTAATGTACTCAAAGTCTCGAATGCCTTTCAAAAGCCATTGTTTTCCCGACCTGCTTTTAAGCCAACTCCGGGGTTCACCATTCCCTGCGGTTGGCAGTACAACTTAATTAGAAACACATAGATTAAGATAACTACTAGGACAACTCAATCGTCAATACAGGTAATCCAAAACTAATAAAAAACACATGCTGATAATTGATCTCGTGCATCCTATGGAGTGAGGATATAAGAGATTCTCTTTTCCTGAATTCACCCTTCCCTGAAACAAGTGCATCGATAGCTTTCCGTAAAACATTTATTGTAGTTTTTCATCTACCTTTTAGATATATGGCGAATTGGCACTTAGTACGCGTGTTAATCCATCCTTAACAGCAAATTCAAAAAAACAATTTCCCGTTTTTGGTGGAATGAGACTTGCAATAATGAGATTTGCAACAACTCCACCATTTCTTGCCAGAAAATCCTGCAAACCACATACACGTCTGGGGGGGGAAAAAAAAAATAGCACGTAATCTCTGAGCTTGTGCACCAACTCTCCAGCAAATATAAAGAGGTAGTTTCAAATATGTAGGTGGAGACAATACAGAAGCTAAGTAGGGATGGCAATTCATCGCATCCCCCCCGGCCGGCGATAGGGTAGGGTTTTTTCTATTTCTTTTGGGTAACGGGTAGGGGCAGGGGGTGATTAAAGAAAATCCGCTAGGGTTAGGGTAGGGGCAAGGGTATGATCACCCCACCCCAATACCTGCCCCGACATACATATGTATAATTTTACTTATATACTCTTATATGTATATATGAAATTATATTTTCTCCCTTATATGCATCCAATTTTTGAATTTTATTTGTATTCTTATATTATAGATTTTGGTTAAGTTGTAAAAGTTACTATTTTATGAACTTTTATCATTTGTGCTCACTAATATTGAAGTCTAAAATATACTTTCATAATATGTGAAAAAATAGGGGCGGGGGTACCCATAAATTATCTAGTCGGGTTAGGGGCGGGCTAGGGGTAGTTCGGAAATTTTGGAGTCTGGGCCGGGATCATCAAAACCCGCCCCAACCCGAACCAAATCATTTTGTTGAACACAAGAGTACCACAAATTAACAAGCTTAGCAACAACAGCCCACACGTGGGGCAAAGTTGCCTAGGAGGAAATTGAAGACAGCTCTGAGCCATACGAAGCTCTATTGCAATTTGCACGGATTTTCACTCAAAATGACACAATTATCTGGGTTTGGAAATGTGCACCTTCAAAGTTTCCTCTTAAGCAACATCTCTCAATGAACCAAACTAGAAAAATGACCATGAAACATCGACGTGATTCCATAAATCTGAACATCCTCATAGTTTTAGGATCATAAAGAAAAATAGCATCTCCAGTAATGACATCAAGATTTCTCCCAAAATCGTTATCAGCTCATAATAATCAATTAAGCACTTCAAGGCAGTCCTCATTTTCAGAATGAAAAAGCCTTTACTCCAGGTCGAGGATTCCTTGACCCCATGATCCTTAATCACCAATATGCAGCATTCTAGCCGTCAAAATAAATAAACACAGAACGAGAGGCAACCTCGTAGCACTGCCACTAGCATATGACCTGACCATAATTTTTCAACCGACTAAACCCAAAAGGTCCAGGTACTCCTCATAATCGCGTGCTCCCAAAGTTGAAACGATAAATCAAGTCTGGACAACCAAAGCCAAAATCAAGCCAAAGAATGCCACATTGAGTAACACAGTAAACATGATGTTCTGAAAATTGCTAGGGACTGTCCCAGACTCCCAATGCTTGTCCATGACCCTTCACCAAGGGAATATATTTTTCCTTCCGGACAGTTTCTTAACTCATTTAGACCAGTCCGAGGATTATTAACCCTGCGGTGAAACAACCTTAGAACCTGTTTTGTCTTTGACTAAAACCAAAACCAGAGGTATGAATTTTTCATTGGAGTGCAGTTCGGAAGGGTAATGAACTCACCAAAATCGGATAGCAAACACAGATGGTACAACTGCATCACTAGCTTTTTGAAAACATTAACTCCAGTTTTCAGTTGCTTTTTAGATATGTTCGACATTCGCACTTTGTTTGCTACGTAAACCCATCCTTGTTAGTACTAGTCAATCAATGATTTCTCCATTTTTTTTGTGGAATGCGACTTCAATAATGACTACAAAGATTCATCCATAACACGCCAAACTTAGCTTTTATGGGTCTGCTTGTCAGACCAGATGTGAGCATCGGATTGGACTATATATGCAAAGCGCTAAAATCCTTAAGAGAAAATCTTAAGCTCTCAAATCCAATCTTGAAACTCGTATGTAGATTTAGGCTAGCAAATACAAATAAACATGAAATACCAAGGTGAAATATAGGTAAATCTTGAAAGTAAATAAACATGTGATCAAGAAAATAATATAACTAAAGCAAAGATGTTAGTACCTTGAGTTCAAGACTTTAACAGTTTCATTCATAGCACTCATGGAAGAGGGAGGAAGCTCGGTACACCAGTGATTGAACCTCCCCAAAATTTAACACCATGATATGTTATTTTTTCTAAGACTGTTGATACCGGATTGTAAGATGCAAGGGTTTTGTTTCCAACAACCATCAATACCGTTCCATCTTCAAAAGTCTTCACTGGTTTGAGGTTCCACTTTAGCCCAGGAGGAAGTGGTCGTTGAATAATCCATTCTAAAGTCCAGGACCCAATATTTCCATAATCTTTCATCACCCATATGTTGACAGCTACTGAAGATGTTTTCTCATCACTAATGTATAAACAGTTATCTACAACTCCAAGATAGACACCATATCCAGAAAATTGAGAACCAGGAAATAGAGAAGGCGATGGGAGGTCTCCACACTGCTCTTTCTCCATGTCAAAATAGCATAGCGACAACATCGAATTTTCGCTGTGTATCCAGTGAAAAGCTCCATTCAAAAAGACGAAGCTAGCTTGATGGAAGGGAATAAAAATGAGAGAGAATAGACTTCGAGCATCTCCAAGGTCAAGGGTCCTCCATTCATCATCAACCCCCAGTGTATAAATGCTCCAGTGCATTTCAAAAGGTAGTTTTCCCAAATTCGCAATAATTTTTACCACCTTAAAAAGGTCCGCCGATCGGTTACACCCAATCCCGCACCAGGAAAAATAATGCCGTTCATTCATAAAACTTGGCTCGTTCTTAAATTCGGGAAGGCGAAAATGCTGTCTCGTAATAGGGTTACATACGTAAACATTTGAACAATTGTAATCTGACAAGCAAATTAACCCATTGCAAGACACGAGACAGAGATTGCTACCAGGGATTTCAATCTGAGTTTCGAACTTCATTGTTGCTCTGCGGCGGCGTAAATCGACCAGGGAATCCTGGAGTGGAAGAAATCCGAACTTCATTGGGCGACCGCTGTCAGAGGGACGGTAGAGGATGAGGCAGAGAGAAGACCTCGGGAGTTGCAATTGACCGAAACAGGGATCTAGGGTTAGGTTTCGAAAGGAGGAGCATACTCGCTTGCAGTTGAAGATGGAATTGAGAGGGAGTCGAGATAGAATCTCGCACGATATGTGAGATGGGAGTTCTAAGATGGTCGTTGTGGTGCCGCGGTGTTTTATATCCTTCCGTTGTTTGCGGCGGCGGCGTGGTGGATCGATTGTTGCTTCCATTGCTCTGTATACTGTTAACACATCTGCTTCCACGCGTAACCTGGGTGATGCCAATCACAATATTTTATGGGTGAATTTCAACAATTGTCCTTTTAAGTTTCACACAAGTCCCGACTTGGTCCCTTTAGTATTAATTGTGACGATTTCGACATTCAATATTACTTTTGGTCTCTAACAAGTCCACTTGATAACTTCTTTTGTGAATTATAACTAGCGGTGAGCAACACCTGACCCAACCCAACGACCCAATCCGACCACGCCCTCCCAGCCGCACCTCTCTTATCTCTGCCATGGCGTCGTCCAAGCCTCCAAGCAGATCAAAGACGACTAGTTGACCATAACTAGTACAAGCAGATCTGGGTTTTTTTCTTATCACTTTTAGTAGATTTCTGGGGTTAATGATGTTTGATGATATCTGAGTTTGGGTTTGATGATTTCTGCGTTCTAAACTTCTGATGATGTCTGGGTTTGATGATTTCTGCAAAAAAAAATCTGTCTTGATACAAACCGACCAACCCGAACCGAAACCTGAGTACACGAGCCAATCGGTTTTTATGCTACTTTAGTTTGGTTTCAGGTGTTGTTTTTCACAACCCGAAAGAAACTGATTAAACCCGAACCTGAACACAACTTCAAACCGGCTCACTCCAAATTGTAACAGAAATAAAGAACATGGTCTGTTTTCATGGGAAGGTATTTTCACTTTCTCACGTATTAGGAGTTGAAAGTTATTTAGAGGGTGGAGAGATTAATACCACCCATCTTCTTCTCAAAACATCTCCTGCAACAATCAGCCAGACAACATCCATTCCAATAATCACCATCTACCATCTACCACCCACCTCACTCCCTCTCAACTAGCCACCAAAGAAACCAATGTCCTTGACATTCCCTCCCTCTATCATCATCCAAAAGTATAACTTTTTTTGTCAACGAAAAGGGTGGGATTGACCATATGGGCTCCCAGCCCATCTCTAGAAAGTCCGGTTCGAGCCATAGCTAGCTACTGTCCAAAAAGATAGGTTGTCGCCATAGGCACCACTTTGGTATAAGATGGCAAAGGGCCCTCCATGCGAAGCGAGACTTAATACCTACACTACCTACCACCAAAGGATACAGATGAGGAGCGCAGTGTTCAAACTCCAGACGTGAAAGGAGAGAATCTATTCCACTCAACTTTGCCATCTTGGCAACCACCTCAGTGATCCAAGAGTACTGATTTACTCCGTGAGTTTTCAGTTGGAATGAGTATTTCATTGAAAATGATGAAACTACCTGAAAGTGTATACAGAGTAAAATGGGAGCGCTCTAAACAAAAAGGGGGAGAGATAACTATAATAATTAGGGTAAATTTCACTGACCTCTCTGGTGGTTTCAGACAAGTACAGTAACCTCCCCTATAGTTTCATTGAAAATGATGAAAACCACCAGAGTAAAATGGGAGCGCTCTAAACAAAAAGGGGGAGAGATAACTATAATAATTAGGGTAAATTTCACTGACCTCTCTGGTGGTTTCAGACAAGTACAGTAACCTCCCCTATAGTTTCTGAAAATGCACTGCCCTCCTTAACTTCTGTTAGTTTTAAAAAAAAATCAAAAATTGTTTTCAAAACTTTATTTTTTGAAAAATATTTTTCAAAAAAACTGCTTTAGAACAAGCACAAAACTGTTTTTTTTTTTTTTTTGTGAAAAAACTTTGTTAACTCTCAAAAAAACTAGAGTTAAAAATTTTTTTCCTAAAACATAAATAAAAAGTAGTTTTTATTTACAAAAACGTAAAAAATGTTTTTTAAACCATTTTTTTAAACAATTTTTTGAAATAAGGAAGTTTTGAAAATAGTTCTTTTGAAAAAAAAAAGTTTTGAAAACAGTTTTTTTTTTTAAATTTAAGAAATGATAAAGTTTTGGAAATATTTTTTCAAAAATAGTTCTTTAATTTTGTATTTTTGAAAAACATTTATTCTAAACAGTTTTTTTTAAAACAATTTTTTATAATTATTTTTTGAAAACTAACGGAAGTTAGGTGGGGGAAACGGGGAAATAGTTTCAAAGGTAAGGGAGGGCAGTGCATTTTCAGAAACCATAAGTGAGGTCAGTGTAATTGTCAGCGGAGGTCAGTGAAATTTTCCTAATTAAGCACTAAACCACACTCTGTTGGGACCGAATCCGCACTGAACTATAGAAATTAAAGCATAAGCAAAACAACTGAATCTCCAACAAAATCAATGACGACGTGTCTACTCGATGGAACAAAAGCACTATCACAGTCATATTAGAAGAAGTCGACTAGAGAACGTCGCAAAACATTACTATTCCCTCTGGAGTATTCAACTAATTAAAAGTAGAACATACCTGATGGAGATCAACAAGCTCTGCGAAATAGAGCAAACAACCACCAAAAGCTAATAAAAAACTGAAAAAGAAAAATCTCTCCAAAATCCAGAACCGAGTAAAACCAAGTAAGGAGCGATTAACCAAGCAACCAGTTTACCGAGTCACCGTGCAACCGAGTCAAACAAGTCGCAGAGTCAACTCTCCCAACTGGTACGTACCGAGTTTCCTCAAAAAACAAGACCACCACCACTGGTGGGCTTGAAAGGTGGCAAAGAAAAGCACAGAAAAGAAGCCATCCAGAATTTGATTATTGTTTCATCGATGCCGTTGTAGGAATAAAAAACAAGAAAAAATTGGCTTAATTCCCACATCAAGTACGATTACATGAGTTGCACATGA
The DNA here is from genome assembly GCA_016920895.1 of Vaccinium myrtillus. Lineage (NCBI taxonomy): Eukaryota > Viridiplantae > Streptophyta > Magnoliopsida > Ericales > Ericaceae > Vaccinium > Vaccinium myrtillus. The sequence continues at coordinate 7,620,579 of CM029270.1, forward strand.
ACATATAAGCTGGGATCGGGCGGCGTGCTGGCTTATTTTTAGAGTGTCTGTTCTAGGTGTGGAAAATGAATCATCTCAATATGTATTTTTATTCGAGTGTGGTAGTTTTTTTTAGTCAAGACGGATTGCACATTTTGAAGACAATGTTGGGTTCTACATATTTTTGCTCAAGCATTTCAAGGGTCTCTACTAGTACAACATTCTGATTGAATTTGTTGGACGTTTGGCTCGAGCAAAGCAATCAGCAAAAATGCACAAGAAAAAAGTTTTTTTTTTTTTTTGATCAACTGTAAATTCATTCCAAGAAGCCTAACGGCACTTACATAAAATAATCATAAAAGTCGGAAAGAGCTAAAACTACTAATCATGGGACGCGAGCAACCACAAATGGGCATACATGCTCTAAGACGCATTACTGCAGAAGCAGACCGACAAAGTGGCGTAGGGTCCGTCCGAGAACCAGTAGAAGAGCATCCCAGAGCTCAATCCATTAGAACGGTCCTCAAAGTGGCTAACGTTGGCATTCACGACGTAAGGAAAGCGAGTCCCTCACAATCGCAAAGGGATGCTCCAATGCAAGTTTCTGCTGACACTTCGAAACTCCGGGCGCGGTAAAAGACCAGACAACCCACAACGAGCCGGACCTCCAAGCAAGCACCTCTGCCCGGAGACTGGTGAACCAGTCCGGGAAGAACCAGATAACCAAAAACTAAGAACAAACTTATTTACCCACCAACACCACCCACCAGATCTGGGGAAAACCCAGATCGGTACAAAAGCCGGACCAAGCCGGTGGAAACAAAAAAAAAAGGAAACAGCAAAAAAAAGAAAAAAGACAAAAACCACCGTCTGCCGCTCTCACCCGTTATTACCACTCTTCCGGCCGCCGAACACCGGACCCCAGACTCCATTCTTCACCGAACCAATCAGATTCCATGAAGCTTGAAATTAACAAACCTTCGTCGGAGACCGCCAAAGGGCCAAGCAACCTAGGAGCAAAACCACCACGAATGAAGAAGTCGAGCCGGGATGGGTGGGAACACACCGACAGGTGGGGATTGGGAGAGAAGGGGAAAGAGGGGGTGGGGGGGCAGAGGTGGAGGATGATGGCCGACCTCCACCCCCCAAACCGGACAAACCCTAGCCGCCTAAAAGTTTAGAGAGAGAGAGGAGAAAAGTTTAGAGAGAGGGGCTGCGATAACCAATCTTTAGTTCAGTCTCTGTTTGTAAGGACCAAATTCCGAAATCGCTTTAGTTTTGGCAATTCCATATGACAAAACACATATTTTTATCGAGTTGTAATTTTCTAAGTAGGAGTCTGTATAGGATTAGAGTGGAAGGAATCTCTTTATAATGTAATTTGAGAGTTAGTAGTTTAGTTGGTTGTCGCCTGATCAATATGGTGCATTCGGAACGGAAAGATCAACTAGGGGATCAATCGGTTTCTCAATCGGGAAACTCTGATTTAGCACAGGCCGTGGAGGCAGTTTCAGAGCATGTGGATTGATAGAGGGATCAATCGAGTTTTTAATCGGCAGCTCCAAAAGAATCGGATCTCCAATAGTCCAATCAATCGACTTATGATGCGATTGATCGGAATGACGTCTTCTATAAAAACATCATGCGGTTTTAGATCTAGGGCATCGGCTGAAAAAGAATATTATAGCCGCTTGTGTTCAAAGCCACAAAACCCTAGAGTATCGAGAGTGAATCTTGAAGCACAAGATCGATGAAACTTTAATCAAAGCTTCAAGAGGTTTCTACATCAATCAATAATCAAGTTCAAGTTGTTTTCCGGTAGATTTCCGGAAGAACGTTTGGAAGGCTCGAGGATTCGAGGCAGCTGCAATCAAATACTGGGTGTGGTGTACGAGGATTCGGCAAGTACATCTTAGAGCGATTGTGAGTGATTCAAATCGTAGGGTAAGATTACTTGTAACTACACAATGGTTTTTATAGTGTTTGATTCCTTCCCGTGGTTTTTGCCCATTTAGGGTTTTTCCATGTATATCTGGTGATGATCAGTTTATTTGCTTTATGGTTGTGATTGGGTCATATATTGATTGATGTTATTGTTTTTATTGAGATAAAATAACCTAGCAAATTATAAAACCTAGGCGATCTAGGATTTTTCATTTGGTATCAGAGCGGGTCGCTCATATTGATTTTGTGAATTTTTTTTCACGAGCGGATCCTTGTTTTTTGTAATTTGCTAGCATGGATTCATTAAAAGAAAGCAATTTTATATTCAAACCTCATGTTTTTGATAGCTCCAAATATGTTGCATGTGCTTCTTCAATATTTTTTTATGCTAAATCTAATTGCGATAATGGAAGTAATATTTGTTGTGGTGTTGAAACAAACCAAACTAGTGATGGAGAGGATAAATATGATATCAAAGCTATGGCTATCAATATGAAAAATTTTAAACGTTCTTTTAAGAAAAAACATGATTTAGGGTTAGCCACCAAACTAAAGCAATGTGAGAAGGAGAAAATTGATGCCTTGCATGAACTTAAGGTGTTTAAATGCAAAAATATGAATCTTGAGAATGATGTGCATAGTCTTTCTGAGACTAACAAGCTTCTTGAATCAAAAGTAGCTAAATTGCAAGTTGAGCTTGACAAGGCCAATGCTACTTTTAAGAAGTTGAACACGGGTACACAAGTCTTGAATGAAGTGTTAAGTGTTCAAAAGGTAACTTCGAATATAGAAGGGCTTGGATATGCAGGAAAAGCTTCAACACCTAATGCGGAAGGAAAAACAAATTTTATCAAGCTAAGTAGCAGTGCTCCCATTCCTCCCGTGGCAAGTAAAACCAATTCGCGCATCAAAGAGAACAATGTCAAACAGGCTCACATAAAGCCAAATTTTTTGAAGGCAAATATAGAAACTGCAATGGGTGAACATGCCACCACCAAGCGTAGTGAGGTAAATTTTTCTAAATATATGCCTACTTGTCATCATTGTGGTGTTAAAGGTCATATTAGACCTCATTGCAAGAAATTGCACACTCCTTGTATTTCTAATGCACCTGAAAAAATAAGTTTACGTAAACATGTTGTGGACGGCCCACCGGAAAACGGCTCGGTTCGTGTTTCGAAAAGATTGTGTTTGTTTGAGTCGCCACCCGGATTTTAGGTCCGAACCCAAGAAACCGATAAAAATATGACTCATTGCCCATTGAAAAAGATTTTATTGGTCTTGACGAAACCAAAGATTTCTCGGATTCGGGGGTTTGGTTACGAGAGGGGAAGGGTTTTACGGCACCCCTCTCGCCCGGTCCGTGAACCGGTCTCTACTCGATGTTTCGTGGGATTTTAGAAATATTCAAAATTCAATTTGTTCACAAAAAGGGGATCGGGAATGGGAATCATATAAACAATAAAAACACAAAAATGCATATCTAAAGTGGATGCTTGTGCTTGATGATTTACATGAATGATGGTGATGATAACGAGTGAAATTATTACAAATATTTACAAGAAATGAGAAAGTACAGAAACTGTACAATAATCCCAGAAATTACAAACATGAGGCCCAATTAAACTGTTTTACAAACTGGATCCCAGAATAGGGGTTGAGCGCTCAAAGACAAGGGGTTGAGCGCTCAATCTCCTCAAACCAGTTTGAGCGCTCAAGGTCCATAGATTGAGCGCTCAAACCAATTCTTGGCTACTGTGAAATTACACCTTTTTGCAGCTTCTTTGTGAGATCAAATGTTTATCAAATACTTTTCTATGAAAAACAAATAAGAACAGACAGATTGATCCCTTAAAGAATGATGAAAAGGGTATAATTTCCACAAATTTACAAAGAAATGTTTTGAAAATAGAGAAGTGAGAGGGAAATCCAGATTCTAAACGCAGTAATAATAACTCACACACATCAGGAGCATGCTAAGCCAAGATCCATCATCGAAACATCAAGCAAACAGTAATCTGTCCAAGAACAGCTTGAGCGCTCAAAGGGTTAACCTTGAGCGCTCAAGCCATAATCTGGACTCCCTGATTTTTGACTTGAAAATAGAGTTTGAATGATTCTCAGGACCATAAATACATAAAATAAAGATTTAGGTGGCTGGACAGCCCCTGTCTTGCACCCAAATATGAAACTTTCGAAGATTTTGATTCTTGATCACCATAAAATGATTAATTCGTACTCATGCATGTGATTTTGAAGGAGAAATAAACTGTTTTGAGAGTTACATGAGTTTAATTAACCATTAAATGAGCATTAAAACCAAAAGAAGGCTAAAAAATCAGCAAAGCAGAAAAACTGTCCAGGACTGGGTTTGAGCGCTCAAGGTCTGAGACTTGAGCGCTCAACCCCTACTGTGACTGCAAATTTGAAAAACGTTTTTGAACAGCTTTTAGACCTTTGTGAGTTCAATGCAAGTATAAAGGACTTGCTTGAACCCACTGGTCTTCCTCAGATGGATCAAAACAGTGAATACATCACATGTTTCACTACCTTTTGAAAATACTTGTAACTTGAGCTTGATTCTGGGCTTGGGGATGACGATTGTGGGTGTTTTTGGTTTATGTTATGGACGAATTGGACAATGTAAGTGATTGGTTGGTGATCAAGGACCCAATTTTGGACTTGAAAGGTGTTTTTTTCTTATCACTGGTTTTGGTAATGAGCAAGTGGTTTTGTAGAGAGAGAAAGATATGGATGATTTTCTGGAGATTTTGAGGGCTGGAGTGTGAGAGTGGTTAACCCCAAACCATGGGGTGGTGAGTGGTTTAAATAGGCAGTGAGTGGAGGGAAGAGAGGAGAGAGATGAAGTGGGTTTGTATCATAGGAGTAGTTTTAGGTGTATTCTTTTAGTTAGTGGAGTGTATTATACATGTGGAGATCGTATGAGATCAACCCCAGACGCTCCCATGCAGAAAATCTCATGATGAGATGCTCTACAAGTTGCTGACTGGATCAGAGTTGAGCGCTCAAGGTATTGGAGTTGAGCGCTCAAGGTGCTTCTCTAGGGTTGAGCGCTCAAGGCCTCAAGCTTGAGCGCTCAAGGCTCCTGGTGGCAGATTGATGGTTTGGCTTGGTTTGGTTATTCTTGGGTGGTTTTGGACTGCTTGGTGATGTTTAGTTGGTTTTTGATCAAGTTCAAGCCACTTTCACAAGTTCCAGGTAGTCATGATTGGTCCGTTTCATCATCGGGAATGTTCGAGTGCATCCCGTGTTCAAAATTGGGGTGTCTACACATGCCAAATTCGTACCCACCTGTCATTTTTGTGGAGTGAAAGGTCACATTCGGCCAAAATGCTTTAAACTTCACGGGTACCCTAATGCCCTCACCATTATCATCACGTCAATAACAACAAGGGTAGGTACAAATTTTAGGGATATGATTGTGATGGAAGCCAAAAGACTAGGCGTATTGTGATTCCTTATAGAAAGAATACCAATGTGATTGCTAAACATGTGCCTAAAGTTGTTGAAAAAAATAAAAAGGTCAAAACTAGACTTATTTGGGTGAGAAGAACAAACTTGAAAACTAATGTCGATTTGCCTTCTAATCCTCTTGATGATAGTGGATCATCAGGAGGAGTTGACCTCACATTTTGATGGCTTGATCTTGCATTCGTAGTCTAGGTTAATTCTATTGTCTATCTTGAACCTAGAACTATGCTTTATGTTCTTTTCTATTGTTATTTTATTATGTTAGTTGCTTGGTTTCTTTCCTCACTTTGCCTATAAAAATGGAAAAAGATTGTGTTCTTTTAATGTTTAAAGGAAAAAAAAAAAACAAAAGGATTGTCATTTTGTTTACTAGGAAAGTTTGAGGTGAGCATAATAATCTTTGTTGTTGCTAGTTTTTCGATTTCTAATATGTTCTTAAGAAAATACCAAAAACATTCATATTTATAAAATTTTAAAAATATTCTTTTTTTTTTGTGTGGCTTCATTCTGTGTCGAGTTACTATCATCAATTTATCATGAGCATCGACACTATCAATACAACATGCGCATATGTTGTGGTTTCTCACTCTTCGATGCATTTAGATGATGAGTGTTGCATGCTTCATTGCCGTATGTTCTCCACTATCTCACAAAAATGATAGATTGCTCCTTATTCACGTTAGTCTCATATATCTAGCCGTTTTCTTGTGTTTGTCCCCTTGAGATTGACCTATGGCTACTATTCCCATGTGGGTTTTAAATTTATCTTTGCAAGAGCCAATCTGTTAGTATATTGTTATTTAACTATCCGGGCGTTCATTGAGTAACCGAACAATCGGGGTGAGGTACTCTCCCTCTGAGTGTTCGCGTCAAAAGATGGATAGACCTTGTGAAGGTATTATTGGACCATTCGCTTAGTAACCGGGCATTGGGTATGAGGTACTCTTACTCCCAATATTCGCGTCAAATGGCAGTGGGGTAAAAGAGAATTTTAGTGTTTGTGCTGCTCTCTAAAAATTAAAGAAAAAAAAAGAAAAAAGAAAAAAAAAGGAGGATGTGTCTTTGAGGGGGAGTATTTAGCTTGCTCATTCGTTATTCACATTGAGGACCTAGCTCGGTTTGACTTCTTGAGGGGGAGGTGTTTTGAAATTCTTAGTATACATGAGAACCGACGAACTTAATGAGTTGAGCTTGATATGATCTTTGTGATTCACACACACACTTTATCATTCGGCCATGTTGTGTGTTGCATTCTTAGTCTGATGTCTCTAAAGTGCGTTTCACAATATTTGTTCATATTTTTGTCTTGATGTGTGTGTTCATGGTTATTAACGATAGTGATAAGAGCAGGTGTGTCACATGTGATCTTCTTCCTTTATTTACTCACATTTTTAGTGTTTCTTTTGTTATATCAAAAATGTTGTGAAAAAAAATAATTTAATATTCATTGTTTGAGGTGGAGTAGAATATCCTGGGAAAAAAATTATTTCTTAATTGAGGGGGAGTTTCGGTGTTCTATGTCACTTTTCTGTCTTTTTTTTTTTTTTTTTTTGCGTGGTTTGACTTCGTGAGGGGGAGATAGTTTAACAGCCTGAGCGTATATGAGAAACCTTATTTTTCAATCAATAATCTTGAGGGGTACTGACTTGTCACCCACACACTTTTGTCATGGATTCGTGTCTAATGCACATTTATTCTTTTCGATATATCCATGGTTGGCTTAAATGGCCATATATTTTCTTTATTGGTGCGTTATTGGTTAGGAAGATTGTTCTATCTTCTTGGTATTTATTCTAGTATTCACCCCTCTCATAAATTTCTTATTTGGTTGCTTCTATTGGTCATTAATTGTTTAGTGCTCTTCCACTCGCATTTATTGCTTTATCATTTATCCTATTTGCCCTTTGTCATTCCATGTCAAAAAGGGGGAAATGTCGAAAGCGGGAGTAGGTTGCTTATTGTTCTAATTTGGTTAGATGTTAAGTTTTATTTGCAGCTTCTCTACAACTCGATCTCAGTTTGTCTTTTGAATTCATTTTATAGGAGAGATTTTCATTGTAGTGTGTTTTGTCATGAAAGTGCCAAAGGGGGAGATTGTAAGGACCAAATTCCGGAATCGTTTTGGTTTTGGCAATTCCATATGACAAAACACATATTTTTATCGAGTTGTAATTTTCTAAGTAGGAGTCTGTATAGGATTAGAGTGGAAGGAATCTCTTTATAATGTAATTTGAGAGTTAGTGATTTAGTCGGTTGTCGCCTGATCAATATGGTGCATTCGGAACGGAAAGATCAACTAGGGGATCAATCGGTTTCTCAATCGGGAAACTCTGATTTAGCACAGGCCGTGGAGGCAGTTTCAGAGCATGTGGATTGATAGAGGGATCAATCGAGTTTTTAATCGGCAGCTCCAAAAGAATCGGATCTCCAATAGTCCAATCAATCGACTTATGATGCGATTGATCGGAATGACGTCTTCTATAAAAACATCATGCGGTTTTAGATCTAGGGCATCGGCTGAAAAAGAATATTATAGCCGCTTGTGTTCAAAGCCACAAAACCCTAGAGTATCGAGAGTGAATCTTGAAGCACAAGATCGATGAAACTTTAATCAAAGCTTCAAGAGGTTTCTACATCAATCAATAATCAAGTTCAAGTTGTTTTCCGGTAGATTTCCGGAAGAACGTTTGGAAGGCTCGAGGATTCGAGGCAGCTGCAATCAAATACTGGGTGTGGTGTACGAGGATTCGGCAAGTACATCTTAGAGCGATTGTGAGTGATTCAAATCGTAGGGTAAGATTACTTGTAACTACACAATGGTTTTTATAGTGTTTGATTCCTTCCCGTGGTTTTTGCCCATTTAGGGTTTTTCCATGTATATCTGGTGTTGATCAGTTTATTTGCTTTATGGTTGTGATTGGGTCATATATTAATTGATGTTATTGTTTTTATTGAGATAAAATAACCTAGCAAATTATAAAACCTAGGCGATCTAGGATTTTTCACTGTTTTTACAAGGAAAAGTTAGATGTTTTCACAAGGAAAAAGTTAGATGTTGCACGTTTTGCTCCAGCATTTCAAGGCCATTTTATTAGCAAAACATTCTGTTTATTTTTGCTGGATATATTTTGCTCGAGCAAAGCAGCCGGCAAAAATGCCCAAATTCAGCAGTTATAAATACTCAGCCATTAGGTCGAAAATAGGAGAGCCGCAGTGATAAGAACCCTAACACGAATATTTTCATCTCTCATCACTTTCGGCGGCTAGGGTTTGTGCATCTCGAAGACTTGCAAGTATCGAATGATTCTTTGGGCTAAATAATCATCTTTGAGAGGTTCTTTGTTTTGCATCTTGGAGTATAGATACAATATGCGTATCACTGAAAGGGAAATACATCTCCAAGAGGTTTTAAGAGTTATTTCATCATCAACAAGAAGTTTGAGAAAAGTCCTTCGGTGGATTCCAGGAGGCAAACAGAAGGTTTGTGGATTCAAGGCGGCGGCAGTCAAAAGCACTGGGTGTGGTGAACGTGGATTCGGCAAGTAGATCTCAGGCTCAATTGTGAGGATTCTAATTGTAGGTAAGATTGTTTGTAACTACACATTGAGTAGTGTTTTTGATTCCTTCCCGTGGTTTATTACCTATTTAGGGGTTTCCACGTATATCTTGGTGTTCTTCGATTGTTTGTTTTCCGTTGTGTGATTGATTGACTCTATGATTAGTGGGTTGATTTTTACAAAAGATTAAAACATAGCAAATCTATAAACCTAGGCAAACTAGGATTTTTCAGAAAAATTAATGGTAAAATGTTAATGGGTAAAAGTGGAGGATAATTTTAGAAAGTAGAGGTAAAAGTTGATGTGAAAGGCGTAAAGTGGAGGTAAAAGTTGACCTTGAATCCAACATGGCAAGGAGCGTCTGAGATGCAACAAAAGAATTCCCAAGCGCAAGACAGGAGGTACCTCTTCGTACCTTTCCTTCCAACTCTTTTGATTCAAGTGATTTCAGATCCGGCACAAGCCATTTTCACCAGATGTTCCACAAGCTAAGATGGAGGAGCCTCTGATGCCCGACGACGAGATGAATTTCCAAAAGAAATGCCAAGTAGGGATGGCAATGGGGCGGTTCGATTCGGTTATTGGTATAACCGAACCCATTACCCGAACCCAGATGGGTACCCATAACCGAACCGAAAACCGTTCGGGTAGGGGATCTTGAAACCGTAACCAAACCAAACGGGGTTCGAGTAATCCCCGAACCATTTGGGTACCCGAACCTGAGATTTAAAACCAACAACAACAATTCCTTCTAAAAACCAACAACAACCTGAGATATAAAACCAACAATCCATTCCTTCTATGAAGAGAAATTACAGAAAGAACTGGTGCGATAAATTGACAAAGAGAAAAACTGAAACAAAATAAGTACTATTCACTTGTAATTATCACACTGGATGTTAACCCAAAAAAAATTACCACACTGATGAGGTGTACAAATGGTGAAATCCAAGCAATCTAATTGGGTTCCCCACTTTCCCTCAGAAGTCTAACGTGAAATTCTTCACTAGTCTAATGAATGACCAAATTTGGCGATGCCAAAATTGCTTTGGGTACAACACGTGTGAGGCTAACAAAAAAAAGAGAGAGAGGAGAGAGAGAGAGAGAGAGAGAGAGAGAGAGAGAGGTGAGATTGGTAGCCACAGATTGAGATCGGCAATCTCCTATTCTCATATCTCGAGTCTCTCTGTGTATTCGTAACCTTAAAAAGACAGATTCGAGATGTGAGGGCGTGAGGCTTGAGCCGCTTGGCATGTCGGAGAGAGAAAGAGAGGAGCCGAGGTGAGACCGTGAGTCCATGAGAAGCCTCTCTCTATAAGTATGTCTGGAGTTCTTAACCCTAAATGACATCAAATGTGCTTTATAACACTATATATATATAAGTCGGGTTAAATGTAATTAACATATATGACAGTGGTAAATGTGTAATTAAAAATTCAGTTCGGTTTGGGTTACGGTTCGGTTCGGGATTAGACTAGTGCTATCCTATCCCAGTCTTTTAATCCCTAAATCAAACGAGGCTACAGGTACGGGTATGGTTTCTGATTTGAGATAACCGAACGGGTTCGGGCTGGTTTATATTTTTGTCTTTATTTGATTTTTTTTTCACGTTTCTTAGTTTTGCATCAACTTTTTGTGAATTATTGGTTCGTCTCGGCGAGAGGAATAAAAAAAGTAAAAAACTATGATTGAAGCTTAAATTTTTTTGAATAAAGACAAAAATAAGTCAAAAAGACAGATTGCAAAATTTGAATAAAGACAAAACTATGGGGGGTATTATTTTATCCCATTGGGGGGGGGACTACTTAGTCCGGGATAAAAAAACACACGGAAGGTTTTCCATCAAATTGCAAAATTGCCACTCAACCTCTCTCTCTTCATCTGGTCTTCTTCTCTTTTTCATTTCAACTCCCTCTCTCTCTTCCTCCCTCTCCGCCAGATAACTCCATGGCCAATCTCGAGCAGCTCCATCTTTTCAAAACCATCTTCTCTTCTTCTTCAAAACCGATCGACCCTCTCTCTCTCTCTCTCTCTCTCTCTCTTTGTATTCTCCATAAACCCACTCGGATTCTTCCATTTTTGCACAAAGGAGTTCTAGATCTACACTCCTCAGGTGAGTTTCGAACCAATTTCATCACTGAGTTTCGAACCAATTTCATCACACTTACTCACATCCATGGTGGATCCGACTCCTACCGAGCCATCCATGGGAAGAAAGGGATTTTCAGATTTTTCAGAACCAACGAATGGACAGGGAAGCAATTAGCATGAAAGTTGTCAAGGTTATCGATTAATATGATTATTGGATGAATTTATCTCTAAAAAATAATCCTGCACTAGATTATATCGTGATATGAAAGTTCTCAGATTAGCTTCTTAAATCAAATTTCCAGGATAAAAATCAATTTTAAACTAATCAAAATTTCAAAAAGTCTAAGTTCCAGGATAAAAAAAAAAGAGTCTATTTTATCCATTTAAATAACTAATTTTCAAGAGATAGTCCTGAAATTAATCCTGAAATGTAGTTTAGGGAACCAAACATGGGATTAGTTGAAACGTGGGATATCTCAATGTTAATCCTACGTGAATCAAACAGGGAATTGTGTGAGATTCATCACTAAATTAGTCCTAGGACAAATAATCCAGGACTATCAGTCCCAGGACTATTAATCCCACCTGTTAAACGAGGCTGCAGGGAATATTTCGGTTATGGTTCGGGAAAAACGGTTACGGTTCGGGTACCCATCGGTTCGGTCGCGATTGCCATCCCTGATGCCAAGGGTACGCACCTAGGTCTTGCCTTCCATCCTGACCAAGAGATATCAAGTTTAGCTCCACAATTCTACCATCCAAAGCAGTGGCGGAGGTAGGATTTGGATTCCGGGGGCCTTTGTCGACAAATTGGCGGTCACCGGTTTAATTAGGATATAATCTTAATGTGGGAGAGAGAAAGCTGATAACGAACCCTACGTCAGTCGTCGTAGCAGTAACCAAGGACGGCGCTAAGCAAGGACAATTGGCGGTAGTTGCCACCACGACAATTGGCGGTAGTTGCCACCACAATAATTTCAAAAAATCCTATTACTATACGAAAGTAAAAAAATTATACAAAATTTATAGAGGCCCGCCAACACTAGATTTTAAAATTTTGCATAAAGGCCTGCCAATACTAGATTTTTATCATTATCTTTTTTATATACAAAGTCTTTAGTCCTCTAGTTTTTGTAACTAAAAAAATAATCCAAATACAAATTTGAAAAGCCAAATGAAATACTATGAAACATGAGTTTTACATTAAGAAAAAAGAAATTTCAAACTTTGTCTTTTATGCACACTTTGTTTGTATTAAGGTTATAAAAACTTAACATCTAACTGAAGAAAGACAAACAAATTGTCGAACGACGTCCAATCAAATGTTTAATGGTTTCGCATATTTAAAAGAGGAATTGCGTGAGGAAACACAGAGTACAAAACGTGTTTTGTTTTGAGTTGGAAAATGTTAAACTATTTTTAATTTTCGGTTTCAATTAACCCTAACAAAGTAACAAACTAATTATCAACCAGTTCAACAGATATTTGGCAAAAATTGTGGGACTTACTTTTTGAAACTTACAAAAAAAAAAAAAAATTACAAGGGGCCAGATGGGGGGAAGCCTTGGCCCCACCCAACCCTTGAATAGATCCGCCACTGATCCAAAGGGAGGTGCATTGAGACAGTGGCCAATGGCCATGCTCCGCATCTAGGGCTTCAGTTGGGCTTGAAAAGCAGAAAAACTAAGAAAACGAGTGCAAATTTTAAGGGAATAACAAAATATGCTTAGAGGATGCAAATCCATCTAACTCTCTTTAGCAATCTAACCACACTTTCCACTTTCTAGAATATCTTGGTACATTCCAAACCAATTAGACGTCACGGTACTAAAGAATCTTGTTCCAGTCTTACCCCATTCATTTTCATATTGAAGTCAAACATGACCTTAACTCGAGAGATTTTAGTTTGTACCCGCTATTTTGTATTTTTTTTTAAGTCTAATCGTTTCGATATTTATTGTTATAGTGGATTACTCACCTGGGTTCACTTACAAAACTTTTGTTTATCCAATTAACTCAAACATTGCAAAGCCACTAGCCATCTTAATTACTAGTCTCCAATTGTTTGTGACGCGACAACATTTTTTTACCATTCAAAAACCAACTGTGCTGTTTAACTTTTTAGTCGTTTTTCATCAAACCGGGAAAGCCTCAGTTTACAAGTTCACAATGCTTCTACTAAAACCTACACACAAAAAACACGGGGAAAAAAAAAAATGATTCAAGGCCCAAATACATTTTGCTTCAGGTAACATGGCAAAAAACTAGAACCAAAGAGCAAATTGCCAACATCATTTGAAATCTATTGGCATTGAACAGCGCAAAGCTATTGAAGTTAAACCTACACTTGACCCAAGCAAAAAATAGGAAATGCGACAAGTCCAGCTTTGCTTCAACATTTCACAGAGGTCCTGCACAGCTATACAAGCAACATTTAACTAGATTGGGCTAATTGTTTTTCCTCCCAACAGAGGTTCTCACATCTCACAATCTGCACATATGAAGTTCGGATAAGTTCCAAAGTCAAGAGAGTATAAGACTAACTATTATGCTAGTTAAAACAGTGAGATAAATAAGTATTTGCCTTTCAAAAAGCTCAGTTTTAACACCCCTAATAGGTCATCATATTACATGCATGTCCCCAAGCTAACTCATCCCATCACAGACAGGATAACACTACTAAAACGAAATTCTTTCAAAATGAAATTTTCAGCAAGTAAACATGTAATAGCCCCAACGAGTCCGACATCGGATGATGTCGGGAAATTCAAGTAGTTTATAAGGAAACGCCCACCAACTACTATTAACTTGAGGTTAACCTTTTGAGTCCCGTGGTTAGGCTAAAAGTTAGCAGGTCAGTTGGGACAGGTCGTTAACGGTGGTATCAGAGCATAACCCCGGTCTACATGGTGGGAGCCACCTCTAGAATTTGCATGAGCCACCTCTTGAATCCCGAAGTTGGGGCAAAGTGCTATTCAAAACTAAGTGCCACACCATGGCCACCGGGGGAAGGTTGTTGGGCCAATGCAACGTGGACGTTGCATCACAACGTGGGGAGATTGTAATACCCCTAAGGAGTCCCACATCGGAGGATGTAGGGAAATTCAAGTGGTTTATAAGGAAATGCCCACCAACTACTATTAACTTGAGGTTAACCTTTTGAGCTACATGGTTAGGCTAAAAGTTAGCAGGTCAGTTCGGGCGGGTCGTTACAAAACAATTCACTAAATAGCCTTTTTTTATCGTGCATGAATTGCCCCCACCATAGAACTTGATAGCAAAAATGAAAAGAAGGATGAGTCAAATCGTCTCTTTTTTTAATGAAACATGCCAGGTGAGTTCATTATATGTCCATAACTTAAATTTCCTCATCGTATTGCCAAAAGAAGTGGCTTATTTGCATATAAAATTGAGTTCAGTTACAGTACCCGTTTGCAAATGGTTCAGATGAGAGTACGGGAAATGAAGCAAACCTGTGACGCACCAGTTCACATATACACATTGACGCATGTGTATGATAAGTGTATAGACACCAGATATATTAAAATGAAATTGTTAAATAGATGAATCAAAGTGAAGCAGTTAGAAAATGGGAAGCTAAATGATGAATGATCGCTTATAGTTACAAGGAAGATAACATTCCTATACTTGAGTTGGGATACTGACAACTCGTTTGATATGGGGAGATTTTCTAAGTTAATTTTTATGTCCACATTACCTAACCAATAGTAGGTAGTACAGATATTCAAGCATCATGCATGATGGATCCAATAGTAAATTTCTAAGTCTGAATTAATCCATTTAGTTTACATCCAAACTAGAGAGGGCCCGTGCTATTGGGGGTTATCAAAAAATTATTACAACGTCCATATTTTAGCTATATGTGATGGAAATAACCAGTTATAGTCATGGATTACTTAAAAACGGATGAGATTATTCCTGTAGAACTCGATTTTTTCCATCACGTTAAGCAAAATGTCAAGCTATAAACCAAACTTTCTACAACATCAATTTGCAGAGTCACGAGCTTAGTGGCACGGAGCGGGAACAGGGGAGGGTGCAGGAGCGCGTGCAGGGGAGCGGCAGTATATATATGAATAAAATGATATGTAATGTGCATATCCTTTATAGTTGCAAAAAGAGCATGTATATAATCATTTTATATATATAAACATGAGAGAGAAATGACACCCAATAGATTTTTTTTTTTGCAAATATATGAACTAAACAATTAGATAAGTAGTAGA
The DNA here is from genome assembly GCA_016920895.1 of Vaccinium myrtillus. Taxonomy (NCBI): domain Eukaryota; kingdom Viridiplantae; phylum Streptophyta; class Magnoliopsida; order Ericales; family Ericaceae; genus Vaccinium; species Vaccinium myrtillus. Next base: position 7,635,889 of record CM029270.1, read on the forward strand.
ATACAACACGAGAAGAGAGTCATAAATCTCTCTTACTTCTTTTTTTTTTCTTTTTCTTCTTCCTTGCATATATTTAGAAAGAGAAGTGAGAATTTTGTCCTTAAGATTAGTTTGGAAGCTCCCATCCTATTTAGGATCAGGTTCACATCCAGATGGAAGCGAGCTCCTATCGAGCTCCCGTCTAGGGAGCGCAAATTCGAGCTCCTGTCTATGGAGCGCACCCATTTTAGAAGGATCCTACAAGTAAGTTCATGACCCAAATATTGTTTCTTTCATAACATCTATCAAAATCCAAATTTTCAACATCAATTTGCAGACTCACAAGCCAAATATTGCTTTTTAACCTAAGGCCTTGCTTGGATGGGGTACAAGGAAGGGGTAAATTTTTCGGAGGGGGTATAAGGAAGGGTTAAATTTTTGGAGGGGGTATAAGACTTGATGTGACATATTTAGCATGGTTTGGGTATCCAAAAATGTAGGGGGATAAATTTTCGCCCCCTAAAAAATAATCCGGCTTAGAGGGATAGAGGGGTATTATTTTTGGGCACCCCTCCCCCCTGCCCAAAAGTTATCCTGGGTATTAGCCAAGAATAATATCCCCTCCCCCTAATTTCAACTACAAAACAACCTTATCCCCCCATTTTATCCTCCATCCAAACCAAGTACTATTTTTATCCCCCCTTTTTTAATACCCCATCAAACCAACTACTTTTTTATTCCCCCTCCATAAACATCACATCAATGTGGGTCAACCCTCTAAAAGTAATACCCCCTCTTATCTTATTCCCCCTCAATAACTTATCCTCCTGAAAATAATCTTTCATCCAATCGGCCCCTAATGTATATCACAAGCAACAAAACCAACATCCGATGGCTTTTAAATTCAATTTTGTTCCTTGATATTGGTTGGTGATGAATGGTGATAGATTCCTTGATCAGGAACAATATACGTGGGTTGGCGAAGGGTGTCTTTGGCAAGGTATGTTGGAACAGTGGCAGTGGGCGTTCCTCCACGTAGGATTGACGACGATGAGTTTTTTGGCAAGATGAGGATGAGAGGGGTGATAAAAGAAATTAGTTCCTAAAGTTATGACTTGATATTGTTATTGCTAATTTGGTGGAAGGACCTAATCTGGATTCAAATCACTCTGGGTAATGTATTTGACCAATTCCATAAATTAGGGGAAGAGCTAACTAATAGGGTGTCTTCAAATCATAGATTACCTTATCGTTTGGATTAACTAGATATCGAAATCATTATCACATAATCTTGCATACCAATTTTAGATGATGACACTCTTGGACCTCAGAGCGCTTCTCACTAAAAGACCCTCTAAAATACCTTTTAGTATAGATCACAATATACCTTTTAGTATAGATTACAATATCCTATTTGGATCGTCTTGGATGTTTTTAAAAAATAAAACAATCGTTCCACAAATCAAGGATTTGTTAACCGAGAGTGTCTTTGAACCCTTCCAAATAAATTTAAAATTTTAACATAATTACTTAATTGTGTTGGTCAATATATTCATGTTACTTGTAGCTCCCATAATGTTTTTCATCAAAAAGTTGTTAACATATACTCAAAATTTGAAGGAAATAGCAGATTATATTGAAATGCTCATAAAACAGAAAATTCCAAAAACCTGGGTGGTTGATGTGATGCTCCCTAAACATCTAGAGAAAAGGACCCGTGGACTTAAATAGCATAGGTTATAGTTCAAGTTTTACAACCATAATTGGTATATCTTTGACAAACAACCAATGACGCCCTTCTGTGAATGAAATTATAATTAGCAAAATAAAAACGCTTTCTAGCCAAAACCAGGAAGTCAGGAACTCTAGTTCTCGCTGAAAAAAGGAGTATAACTGCCAATAAATCATGTTTCTAGACAAATGAATTGAAATAGCTGTAGTTCGGCATTGTATGCAATTTTCCATGTTCATTTGACAATCTACTACACCATAATAATGGAAATCAAAAAATAAAACTAGAGGCATAGAACAGGAAAGCATGTAGTTTCAGTAGTTGCAACTATTAATCCTCACCAAATTACTTCTCACATAGTGATACAAGCATAAGGTTATCAGCACGTGAAAATTCATGATCACGAGATACCTCTCGAGACCCAGCAACTCTTCCAAACGTATACCCGAGTTCGACATCCATATAAAGGTAGTAGATCAATGCCCAAGAAATGTAATTGGACTTTCACCTAGCAAACATATGTTGGATTTGGGATTTATCATGAACCTATGCAGAAAACTTTGGAATTACACTTGAAGTCTTGTATTGTGGGGTCCATTACTTGAGATAGAAATTAGATATACGTATCCATATACCCATATACCTAGACGGCTGCACTCAACCCCATAACTGGGTCAATGTAAAATAGTAATTCCCAGATCTTCAGTTTACAGTTAAGAGGTTGTCATTTGTCAATCATACACAAAATTATTGCAAGTGATGGAATTACTCATTTTGGGTAATCCCAGCCCACTAGTCCAAATCTGACCAAATTTCGCAGACAATCACAAGGTCATTACCAGGAAACTAAATATGAAATAAAAAATAACTCTTCAAACTAAACGAAGTCATGATGAAGAGATGTAATGCAATAGTACCTTAACTCAAAGATATTAACATTGTCGCTTCAAAGCATCCATTGGAGAGAAGAAGCATGGTACATCAGCAACTGAATCACCCTGGGGGAAAATACCACAATACATCTTCTCTTTTAGCACTCTTGTTTGTGGATTGTAAGATGCTAGAGTAGCCTCACTTAAATTGGTTGGTGGATTGCACGATGTTAACATCATCAACAGGGTTCCGTCTTTCAACATTTTCAGTGGCTTGACAGGCCCATTAAATCTGTGAGTCAATGGTCCTTCAATGACCCATTCCAAAGTCCATGACCCAAAATCTCCGTAATCTTTCATCACCCAAAATTTACATGGACCAACTGAATGATCATTGCGAACGTACAACCAATTATCTACAACCCCGAGATGCAAAAAAGTTTCCCCAAACTCAGAAGGCAAGGGGAAGCTCCCGAATTGCTCTTTCTCAATGTCAAAATAGCAAATAAACCATGAATCCTCATGGCCTAACCAGTGAAGCGCCCCATTCAGAAAAAACAATCGCGAGACAAGATAAAAGGGTGGCTGTCCAATGTCCCCAATGCTCCTCCACTCATCATCAATCCCAATTGTATAAATGTCACAGTACAATCTAGCGGGAATGCTATATACATGAGTAAGTCTTACCACCTTGTACCGATCAGTCACTGGACTATGCCCAAACCCTAATTCAATGTAGGAATCCCGTAGTGCATGTTTCGGAGGTTTAGGAAGAACAAGATGTTGTGCCCTAAGTGGGTTACACACAATAACATGGTCATCAATATAAGACGAGTAATTCGACAACAAAGTCAACCCATTACATGAGTCTACTATTTGAATGTTTACATGAGGGAAGTAGATTTCAGTTGTAAACTTCATGGTGGCAATGCGGGGAGATTTAACAGGGGGATCGTAGAGTTGGAGAATTTCGAAGTGAGAGGAGGAAGAGTTGTTATTATTTCTTTCAGTACCGTTGCGGTAGAAGATGAGGCTGAGAGGAGACCTTGAGCGATGCAATTTGGCGAAGTAGGGTTCGAGAATGATGGTACGCCAGATCTTGCAAACTCGCTTGCAGATGAAGATGGAGTTGAGAGGGAGTCGAGATAGAATGTCGCACGTTATGTGATTTGGGAGGTCTGAAATGGAGATGGCGGCGGCGGTGGCAGTGGAGGTGCTCCGACTTGCCTTCCTCTTTGATCTACCCATGTCTTCTCCGTCTAATCTGACCCGAAACAAGAAGAAGAACAATAAGAAGAAGAAACAGACTGTAGAGTAAATTACCCTCACTTCCCCTATGGTTACTGATACTATCATATATTCTCCCTAACTTATTTGAATTTATACTTCTTCCCCTCACAGTTCACTTTTTCAGAGCAAATCAGCCCTTCTATTTGTTTTTTTGAACAGGAAGACATTTCCATTAATAAAGCCCGAGGCACATACAAAGGACTCCGTCCAAAATACACTGAGAAAGATCTAATGACAACAATCCAGATAACAAAGCGGAAGAATAAGAAGTCATCTCAAACGGCCTGACACGAGCCTAGCCCTTCTATTTGTTGATCATCTATTTTGTCGCACCCAGGATTTCGACGAAGGGGAAAAGGCAAAGTCAAGTGATCCAAGTGATTTTCAACAAAATCCGGTGTCGAACACATTGACTAATGGAAGTAACTGAAATTAACAAAGTACCTTAGTTAATTACTCATTTGCCCTTATCATGGATATGTATGCATTCTTCTTGTCGATTTGAAGAACATTTTGTACTCCCTCCATCCTAATTTATTGGTCCCTTTGGGGATTCTAACTCATTAAGGGAACATCATTATTGCATGTGTCATATTATTTCTTTTCTCCTTTTACTCTTTCAAACATCATCATTATATGCATTTAGGAGGTATTCTTCTAAAGGTGTTTTTAGAATAAACTGATTTTTTCCAATTTTTTATGTGATGTATTGTGAAAGAGTGATCTTGTCTTGTGTTTTTTGTTAGTGGAACACCCCCTTAGTTTCAAAAAAGTAAGGGTACAAATGTGAACTCAACACTTTTTGCTCATTATTTTAGAACTGGGACAATAATTTTAGGACAACAAAAAGTGGCAATTGTAGCAGAAAATTGGGGACAGAGGGAGTAATTTATAAGATTAATTTATACTACACAGCTCCTAATGTGCAAGAGTACTAGATTAAACTCGTGCTATGCACACAGAAAACCAAAAAGAGGATTGAAAAATCATCTTACTGACTCAAACTAAATCGTATGAAGTAATTTTGTTTCATTTTCACATAAGCCGTTAGGTTGATTTCATTTTCACATCAGCCGTTGGCTTTTTAATTTGTTGGTTTTGTCTTGATTTTTTTTTTTTTTTCATGTTTGTTAGTTTTGCGTCAAGTTTTAATTGATTATTGATCCGTCTTGACGTGAGAAATTAGAAATGTAAAAAAGTAATGAAAATTACTCAAATATTTTGAAAAAATATCCCAAAAAAAGTATGATAAGACAATTCTAACTGTCTTTAACTTGTTTGAGAGCGTAAGGATCTTTCGGAGTTTTTTAAATGTTGGGCGTCAATTAGGGCACAACCCTCCTCATTTGCCTGTTTTGTCCTTTTGTTATTCAATTATACTTTCACGACTGGGATAATGTTATTTCAGTAAATTTTTTAATTTGAAACCCCTATAAATAATAAAAAAAAGTGTTTCTAATTGGAACACCATACTACATGTTAACATAAGTTTTTGTTGAGAATATAATTTGCATTGCAACAAATTCCCGTACATAACGCGGACTCACCGCTAGTTTTATATATTATTGCAGAGTGACTTTTCGTGAACATAATATTGTAACACGCACAAGAGTTCAGTAGATAAACAAAATGAAAGGAGCAAAACTCTATGCACGCCACAGCTCCTCCGCCATGCATACTTGCTGGAGTATAATTTTGTCAACAAATCCACCACCAAAAAATTATATTGCGTCCACCCTATGGACTTGGGGGCATGTTGTGCACAGCCGTGCTGTGCATGGTGTTGTGCACCCCTCACCCTATAGTGCACATCCGAATCGTCTCTCTCCGCATTCCTGTTTTTATCCTCGGCCCCTTCCTGTCCTTTATCCCCACAATTTTGTCCACCCTCAATTTACGGAATGTAACCTTACCTAGTTTGAGTAGAACCCATTTATCCAAAAATGTCATTCACTATTTTTCCTGATATCATTCGTACATCTCATGTAGATTCATGTGTGATTCGGGTGAATATATATATGTGAAATGGGTAAAATCATATTAATAGTGCAGGGCAGCCAGAGTTTTCATTGTTATTTTTGTTTTTTACTCTGTAGCAAGTCAAAAAATGACTTTGATAGTGCCATTTTGACACAAACAGGTGGACCTGTTCAAGAGCATCTCCAATATTGATATCTCAAACTTCAAATATCACCAGATTTGAAATTTTTTTTGTACTTTGTACATGCTTCAACAGACCCCTCAAAAACCATCTCATCCTCCAAATTTAAACTTCTCACCCTTTGGAATTTGAAGACAGCAACCCACCCTTGACTTGACTAATTAGATACATTCACAACTCATACCAATTCAATCAATGAAGAAGTTATATCCGCCGCACTGAACGCACTATAAATGTCGGCGCTGCCCATGTACTCCCTTGACTTGGCTGGTCAAGTTGAACCCGACGTCATCAGTGAAGTAGAAAATCAAGAATATATCGGGCTTCACAAATCCAACGCCAGTAACTAATTGTTCATATCATGATAGCATTTTTACAATTTAGAAACAAACTTTTTTCCTAGTAATACTTTTTAGTTCGTTCCCATGGAACTGGCAATGCCTCAATTTGCAACGCTACTACTAATACCAACAAAAATCAATAGATTCAAGGTCCATGTAGATTTTGCTTCAGGTCACAAGGCATAGAACCAGCACCAAAGAGCAAAACTCACCTTTCTGTAACTAGCACAAATTGAAATGTACCTGCATTAGAACAGCCCCAGAACTACTGAAGTTTTATCTACAATCGTTAACAAGCAAAATAGTTTAAATGGCCAATGCAGTGAGTCCAGGTTTGCTTCAACAATTTCAGCTAGGTCAAGCACAACAATATCAAAAAGGCGACTTTTGCTTCCTGAAGCAACATTGATGTTCTTCCTCCCAAAAAGGTTGCCACATCTCAGGATATACACATCTGCATTGTGCATAAAATTCAAAATTCAGAGAGTACAAGACTAACCATCATGATAGCCAAAACAGTGAGATAAATAAGTATTTGTCTTTCGGAAAGCTCCGTTTTAACACACCTAATAGGTCATCATCTTACATGCATGCCTATTTACTCATCCCCATTACAGACAGGATAACACTCCTCAAATGTAATTCTTCCAAACCCTTTTATTATGCATTGGCCCCACCAAACAACTTGGTAGCAAAAATAAAAAGAAGTAGATAAGTTAATTTGTCTACATATTTAATGAGTCAAGCAAGGTGAGTTCATAATCTGTCTCTAACCGAAATTTCCTAGTTGTGCTTCCAAAAGGAGTGCCTACTGTACACATAAAATTGAGTTTCAGTTACAGAATCAGCTTTCAAAGGTCCAAACACCTGTACAGAATATGATGCAAACCTGTGGCGCACCAGTTCATATATACACCTTGACATGTGTATGATAAGTGTATAGACACCAGAACCCAATATTTCCCCAGGAAAAAATAAGCAAAAGAAAATGAATTTGTTAGATAGATGAATGAATAAAGGGTTAATAATCTACTTGCCCCTTAAAACTATTTATTTTTTAGTTAAATCCCCCTCCAACTACCAATTGAATTGACTTGCTCCTTCAACTATGTAAACGTTAGTCACCTCATCCAATCCCTTACTTTCCATCCAATTCTTGGATGGAAAACTTAATAGAAAACCCCAACTGGTGCTTTTGAAGGGCATTTACGCCTCTCACCTAACAATATATGTGTATATGTATGCAATCTCATCTTCTTCCCCAAAAATCAGTCCCCTCCCACTCCTCTCTCTCTCTCTCTCTCTCTCTCTCTCTCTCTCTTGGTGGTGGTGGTGCCATACCAGTTCAAAATAAAAGAAAAAGAAAAAGAAAAAGAAAGCCTAGTGGTGCCATACAGATTCTTTTACTCCCCGCTGACTCAACCTTGATTCCGATCAATTTCTTCCACAACTATCAATCTGGGATTCATTTGCAAAAGATACATATTCATTGGTTTTCCGTCATAGACAAATAGAAGGCTGTTGTCATAACATTCCAATAAAGTGCAGAAAATTAAGACGACGTTATCTGGAAATATTCACATCTAGATCTTGTTTTATAAGATCCAACAGTTTGTGCAGATGATTCCAAATTACATATGACTGGAACCAAATTGTATTCTCTGTCGATTCACAATTCTACCATCTCGGTTGTGTCAAACTCAATAAACAAAAATCTTACATTGCGGTTTTGATTCCTTCGGAGCTCTCAAGTTCCATGCCATCTCCCCACAATTCACAGTTGCCAATCCAGTCGCTTTTTGGTTTTTTACATTTTTATTCCAATCGGTTTCATACTGATTTCGCTCTTTGATAGATTCCTTATTTTGGTCTCTCTGGCTCTCTTTGATCGAGTAGGTTGAGGGGTTAGCAATTAGGGTTGCCGATTTGCCCCCAAATACAGGATTGAGTGGGTTGGATGGAAAAGTCTATTTTACCCTTTAATTTGTAGCAAATTAAGATGGTTGGGGTTTTTTTCCTACTTTTTCCGTTAATTTGGATGAATTCGACTAATTGACTAACGTTTACATAGTTGAAGGGGCATGTAAATTCAATTGGTAGTTGGAGGGGGATTTAACTGAAAATTGAATAGTTTAAGGGGCAAGTAGATTATTAACCCAATGAATAAAAGTGAAGCAGTTAGAAAGAGGGAGAGTTACTGATGAAGGATACTAGCTAATAAACACAAGGAAGATAAGAAAATAGTGTTGACTCGGTTGATATGGGGCGATTTTGAAAAAAAAGGTTTTATGTCCAAATTGGCTAACCAATAGTACCTACTGCAGACACACAGGCATCGTGCATGATATATGAATACAGAATTTCTTAACCTAAATTAATTCATTTAGTTTTAATCTAAACTAGCAATGACCCTTCGTGCGCAACGGGGTTATAGAAAAAAAATACTGCTGTATATCTCAACAATATGTGATAGAAACAACCCATTGCATTCATGGATAAGTTAATAAAGGATGAGGTTATTTCTGTAAGACTCTTTTTTTACATCATTACGCAAAATGTCAACCTATAAAAGAGAGAATCCAAATATCTTTCAATATGACGACAAAAAAAAAAAAAAAAAAACCATCTCCCTGTATAAGGACATTTCATAACATTTATGAAAATCTGACCTCTCTCCAAGATCAATTTGCAGACTCACAAACCAAATATAGCTTTTTGGCATCATGTATCTCAACAACAAAAAAATCAATATCAGACGGCTTTTATAACTCCAACACAAATATTGCTTTCTAGTATCATGTATCTCAACAACAAAAAAATCAATATCCTTCGCCTTCTATAACTCACAAACCAAATATTGCTTTTTAGCATCATGTATCTCAACAACAAAAAAACCAATATCTGACGCCTTTTATAACTCCAATGCAATTGGAGCTAACAGCGATTAATATCACCAAAGTACTGTATCTATTCATTGTCCAACCTCTTAAAATTCATTTTTGTTCCCTGATGATGGTTGGTTGTGATAGATTCCTTAACCAATAGCAATGTAAGTGCGTGGGGGAAGGGTGGCTTTGAAAGACAATGTTGGAACTGTGGCAGTGGGCAGTCCTTCATGGAGGATTGACAGCAATGGCGTATTTGCCAATATGAGAATGAGCGTTGGAGATGAAAATTTTTAGTCTCTAAATTTATAACTTGATACCGTTATTAGTAATTTGATTGAAGGACATAATCTGCACTTTGTTCACTTCACATTTCCAAAAAATATTTCAAAAAGATTCTTTCTCCATCTCTCATCTCTCCAATCATTAATCATATTTCTCTCTCTACTCGTACCCTTCTATCCAATCATTATTCTCATTTCTCTCTCTATCTCTCTCCAATTATTACACCTCTCTCTAATTTTTACTTTTTCCAAAAACTCATCCAAACACTATCTCAAAAATATTTCTCAACATATTCTTCTCAAAACTCTCAACCAAACACAGCCTTGGATTCTGGATTCAAATGTCATCACTCCAGATAATGGATCCGACCAATTCCATAAATCATTGGAAGAGCTAACTAATAGGTTTTTTTCAAATCCTAAATTACCTTAGCGTCTGGATTAATTAAAAATTGAAATAGTTAAAAGGAAAGTTTGTACAAAATTTTAAGACGACACTTGACGACCTCATAGTGCTTCTCACTAAAAGACCGTCTGCGATACTTTGTGTAGATCACAATATCCAAGTTACTATTCTCTAGATTCTTTTTAAAAATATAACAAATATTCCACAAATCAAGGATTGGTTACCCAAGAGTGTTTTTAAATCTTTCCAAATAAATTCAAATTTTAAAATAATTAGTTAATAGCGTTTATCAATAGATTATGCCACATGTAGCTCCCGGAAAGTTTTTCATCAAAAAGTTCCTCTTAGCTAATACTATATATACTATTAACGTTAAACAAAAAAAGAACTAATATATGGGGGTATAAAATGTAAATTTGAAGGAAATAGCTGACTATTTGAAAAGTTTATAAAACATAAAATTTTAAAAAGTTGGGTGGTTGATGTGGCCCCCACAACCTCCGGGGCAAAAAGACCATGGACTTAATACGAAGTATAGATTACAATTCAAGTGTCACAACAAACTTAATCGATAGATCATTGACCACTGAAAGAATGACCCCTTTCTCTGAATACAATTATAATTAGCAAAATTGAAAAGCTCTCTCGCTAACAAAGTCTAAAACCAAGAACCCTAGTTCACATTGGGAAAATGAGAATGACTTCCAATAAATCAAATTGCTAGACAAGTGAATTGTATAAGTAGCAGTTCGGCATTGTGTTGGTATTTTCCACATTGGTTTGACAAACTATGATGAACCAAAGTACTATACCAAAATAACGGAAATAAAAAAGTAAAACGAGAGGCACAATTAAGAAAGCATGTATTATCAGTACTTGCAACTATTAAATCTCATGAAGTTACGTATCACATACTCAAGCAAGCATAAGGTTGTGAGTGGATGAAATTGTGAAATTCAGATTCATGATCATGATCGGCTCCCGGGCCACCCTCTCCTCCATGTTACATAGATTCTAAATCTATAAGCTACCTGTGTTCGACATTCAGATAAGGGTATGAGACAAACATCCAGGAAATTTAATTGGACATCCACCTAGCAAACATTACATGTTTTGTATTCTGGGCTTATCATGAACCATGCAGAGAACTCTTGGATTATACTTGAACTCTGTATTGGTGTGGTCGCTGTACTTGGATGAAAATTAGATGAATTCAATTTTTACACATATACATGCATGCCTGTAAACAATACATATTTTGGATTTTGGATTTATAATGAACCATGCAGAGAACTCTTGGATTATACTTGAACTCATGTATTGGTGTGGTCAGTGTACTTGGATGGAAATTAGATGAATTCAATATTTACGCCTATACATGCATGCCTGCACTCCACACCCATAACTGAGTCCATGTAAAATAGCCCCTCGTTCCTAGATCTTCAGTTTACACGCCCCCTAGTCTGAATCAGACCATATTTTGCAGACAATCACAAGTTCAACACCAGGAAGCAATTTACAAAGTCAAATAAAAAATTTCAAGCTAAAGGAACTCTATGATGAGTTAAGAACGCAACAGTACCTTAATTATAAGATTTTAACATTGTCATTTCAAAGCATCCATTGGAGAGAAGAAGCATGGTACATCAGTAACTGAATCACCCAAGAGTAAATTACCACGATGCTTAATCTTTTTCAGCACTCTTGTTTGTGGATTGTAAGCTGCTAGAGTAGTCTCGGTGGCATTTTTTCGCGGACTACAATTCTTGAACATCATCAACACAGTTCCATCTTTCAACATTTTCAGTGGATTGACATGTCCTTTAAATGTGTGAGCACATGGTTCAATGACCCATTCCAAAGTCCAAGACCCAATATCTCCGTAATCTTTCATCATCCAACATTTCCGCCCGTCGATAATGTACAACCAGTTATGTAAAACCCCAAGATGCAAAACACTGTTTTCCAACTGAAAAGGCAAGGGGAAGCTTCCGAATTGCTCTTTCTCAATATCAAAATAGCAAATAACGCGTGGAAACTCAAAGTTTAGCCAGTGAAGAACCCCATTTAGGAAAATGATTTTCGAGATAAAACCACTGGGTAGTTGTACGGTGTCCCCAATGCTCCTCCACTCATCATCAATCCCAATTGTGTAAATTTCAATGTCCGATCTTCCTGGACTACCGGTACGAATAAGTCTTAACACTTTGTACTGATCAGTAGCAGGAGTATACCCAAATCCAAATCTGACATAATTATACGTCTTTACCGCCAGATTTGGAGGTTTAGGAAGAATAAGATGCTGTGCCCTAAGTGGGTTACACACAATAACAAGGCCATAATTAGACAAGTAATTTGACAGCAAAATTGACCCATTACATGAGGCTACTATTTGAACATGAGGGAAGTAGATTTCAGTTGTGAATTTCATGGTGGGGTTGTGGCGACCTAAAAGAGGGGGATCGTGGAGTTGGAGAATTTCGAAGTGAGATAGGGAAGAGGAGTTATTATCATTATCACCATTGTTATTGCCGTTGCGATAGGAGATGAAGCTGAGAGGAGACCTTGAGAGATGCAATTTGGCGAAGTAGGGTTCGAGAGTAATGTCGCGCCAGACCTTGCAAACTCGCTTGCAGGCGAAGATGGAGTTGAGAGGGAGTCGAGAAAGAATGTCGGATATTATGTGATTTGGGAGTTCTGAAATGGGGAGGGCGGCGGCGGCGTTCCGACTTGTCTTCCTCTTTGATCTTCCCATGTTTGTCTTCTCCGATTAATCTGACCCGAAACGAGACGGATAAATATTAAATAAATACTAGTAGAACGTAGGGTAAACTACGCTTACCTCACCTAGGGTTACTAAAATATCGGATACGTCCCATAACATTATTTAATTTATACTTCTCTACCCCCTATTTCTCTTCTTTGAGATCAAGTCAGCCCTTCCATTAGTTTGTTTTATTTATTTATTTATTTATTTTTCAGAAATAGGAAGAAATATCATAAATAAACCATGTATACAACAAGTCCCAATAGTATCATAAACATATCAAACAAACAACAAAAGCTAAACAACATTAATTAGAGGGCTAGCAGGCTGAATAGCAAATTCATCACCGGTGTCCGGATGAAGAACAAAAGAGGCTAGAGCATGCATAGTAAGTAAGTGTGCCTGGAGGACATACTGAAGCGCAACCTTCGAAATTCTACAAAAGGATAGCTTCGTAACTTCCGCTACCAGGTTGTTAATTTCAATTGCGACTTCAACTAATGGAAGTTCCACGAGTCATCCCAATGGAACTTCCATTAGTTGAAGTCGCAACTGAAATTAACAAAATAGTAATTATGCCCGTTCTTATGCATGCTTTCCCCTTGCGATTTGAATTTGTATTTTGTAATTTTCACCCCGGAGCTCCTCATGTGCATACTGAAGTACTACATTTGAACATTTGAGAAATAGGCAGTTCTCTTTTTAATCTATATTGAGAGAAAAGAGAAACCTTATTACATACATCTACATGCAATAACGCTACTAAAATATACATAATGGCCCTGCTTCAATGTTTTAAAAGTGAAATGAATCAAATCAACTTTTCAAACATCAAATTGCAACATAAAAAATTCTCATAAAGTATTGAAAATTGAGAATTTATTTACTTCCTCCTTTAATGTTACGTGGTTCAATCGCAAATGTAACCGTCATGTATCCTCAAAATGTTTTAGTAATCATTCAAAATATCCTGCGCTCGCACTCTCAATCCTCCCACTACGCTCGCTTACTCAATCATCGCATTCCGCTCGCATACACAATCCTTGCACTCGTGAATCATAGTACTAGGGATGTATTTTAAAATCCCTTTTACACAGGCGCACCCGCTCATTCCACATGCATACACACGAATTATGTGACTTAGAGTACACCCAATCTTATATCACTAGGATTTTGGTGATAACATATTCACATCTTGGTGAAAATGTGATGTTTCACAAATGTATTAATAGAATGTGCCCTAAATGTCATGTAACGAGACACATCCTACCAATGTAATAATGACACATCATGTGTTAGTATAATTCTACCAATTTAATTGTAATACATCACATAATTTCCAAAGAGAAAGCCTAGTCGCACACCCATTTTAACGACCAATCGTACAATCGATTTACCACATTACCATATGGTTTAATTATTTTAATAATCAGAAATGTTCACTTTATAGAACACGTGGTAAATGATAGGAATAGCAAAATTTAAATTTATTGTGCATCGATAGATGCATGATCAAAAGAGGAAGAAAAAAAAAACTCACATAATTGTGCTCTAATCATACATTTACATCCTATTATTAACCTGACTTTCAGTAGTCATATTATTTTCGTTGTATTCTACAAGGTAGACATTTCCGAACATTAAAATAATGGATGTGATGGCGAATCGGTTGTGCATATATAGTTGTAAAGATGGATGTGTGACTTAGGGGGTGTTCCACTTAGTTGGTTTTTTGAAAAAAATTAGTTTTTCACGATTTTTTATGTGATGTATTATGAGAAAATAACCTGTCTCGGTGTTTGAAAAAAAATAGTTTATTGTTAGACTTCACCCTCCCACTATGGTGACCGCTCGTCTGACATAAATATTTTACCAGCAGACATTTGCGTAAACTCCAACTCCCCTATTCTGCAGCGACTCTCAGGTATGATTCTCTCTCTCCAATTTTCTTACTTTTCCCAGTATTTTTCTTTTCCTAACCCATGTTTTAAGCGAATTTTTCCTTAGGTTTTGATAATTATAGAATGGAATTGTTGGAAATTAACTTTAGTATCCCCTCACCAAACCCTAATCTTTAGTACCTCTCCCCTTCCACTTCCAATTTTCTTCGCATTATTGGAAATATTGGGGAATATTGGGGATCGCAGTCACTCATACACAATGGTACAAAACAACAAACATCAGTACAATGCTTGCTCACGGAGAAAGTTTAGACTATGTATCATTCTATCACATATATAAATTACTAAAACGTATCAACATAGAAAACAATGAGTATAAGAAAAATAGAGAAAATAGTAAAAGTAGGATAGATATTGCCGGTGAGAATGAGAGTTTTGTAGTCACTATCTTAAGGCTAATATTCCTCCCCTCGTGAAGGTACCACCGGGGTATACTAGCCCCAAGATAAAACCCAAGAGCTCACAAGCATTCCTCATCCGATGTTCACGACCACCGGGAGGTTTGAACGAGTCACGAACCGAGTTCCCCCATGATATTGAAAGTAATATGGATATGTAAAACTCCTTCACCAATTTCGCTCTCTCGTTGGGTATAAACTTATTTCACACGCACCTCTCACCTTTACACAAATCCCATATATAGGCCATCAAGGATGTTAGGTTTCGTGGAGGGTTGAAACCCAAATCCTATTGGCGATGAGGGATGAAGTCTAGAACTCCCCTTCGTGTGCAGCCTGGTAGAGCATGGATGTTTGGATTGACGTTTGACGAGGTGAGAGAATTCATTCGGGTGGAGACTCGACCACTTCAGATGAGGCCAACCAAGACCTAGCTTTGATATTGTGTTAGATTTTTTAGAGAGTTACAACCTAAAACCCATTGTCCATAGGTAGAATAGCCTCTAGAACATATTAACCAAGCTTAGGTGGCTTAAGTGAGATGTTCGATAAAATCTAACAAAGGAAACCAGCTCGGCGGCACCTGAAATCTTCAGTTGTTGACTGTTAGTGGCTCAAGTTGATAGGTAGGGTCCTATGGCGTGCCTCTCTCATTAGCTGTCAATAATCTAACTGAAAATTGAAAATATTGATTTCGTATTGGAGGGCTTGACAACGGTAAACTGATTTTTTTTGTACTTTGTATTACTTGTGTACAGTGAAGAAGGTGAAATCAAAGGAGCAGTGAAGCAAACATTCAAAGACGATGATGAGTCCGAGCATATCCATGAAAAGGAACAGGAAAATTTTCATCCCTGAACTTCCAACCCACATCATCTTCGAAATCCTCACAAGACTCCCAATCAGAACCCTTTTGAATTGTCAACTCGTTTGCAAAGATTGGCTTTTTCTTATCTCGGACCCTCACTTTGCCACTACCCACATGTTAAATTCCCCAATCAGCCTCTTGATCAAACCCACCTGCAACCAACAAATCCGACTAATTGATGTTGGCCTTCAGACTCTCCATAACAGCCATCCAGCTGATTCCCAATTGATATCCGAATCCAAATTGAACTGCCCACTTATTGGGGAGAGAATAGAGAACTCCTGCAATGGTTTGCTTTGCTCTAAGGACATTTTTGGCAAGGTTTTCATAACCAATCCTATCCTTGGGGAGTATATTAGCTTACCCCAAGCATGTCATTTTGGAAAATATGATGGTACCATCAGTGCTATTGGTTTTAGCCCATTGAATAACAAATACAAGGTGATACAATTCTTTCTTAAACGGGATTCCTTCGACCCCATTACTGGGTTAAGTATTTATCATGAGGAGGCAGAGGCTGATATTTATACACTTGGTGAAGGCCTGTGGAGAGGCTTAGGGAGGGTGCCTTACCATTTGTCTAAGCACTCGTTCAATGCTTCCGTGAATGGGGGCCTTCATTGGCTGAATTTCACCGCTGATAGTCCGGACTTTATTCGTTGTTTTGACTTTGGGAGTGAGCAATTTCAGGTTGTTCCCGAGCCTCGAGAATTTGGTTTGGAAAAGAAGTCACTTACAAATCGTATGAGTGTGTGTGTGCTAAGAGATTGTCTGACGGTGTGTGATTTTTCTAGTTCTCTTCATGTTGAGATATGGATAATGAAGCACTACAAAATTCAGGCGTCTTGGTGCAAAGATTTTGTTATTGAGAAAGTTACTGTTAAGGGACAACTTTTTAGCTATTGTGAGCCAATAATGATCCTAAAGAGTGGTAAGATCTTGATGTTAGTTAACAAGGATACTCTTCTGCAGTATAATCCCAAGTTAGGTAGTTTCAAGGATCTAAAAATTTATGGGATCGAATCAGGATACTACTGTGCGGTTGGTCATATTCAAAGCTTTGTTTCACCTGCACATGTTGCCAAAGGTGAAAGATGCACGGTATATATGTTTCCTTCCTTCCCTATTCATGAAGTTACTATAATTCTACATGGAACTATTATGTTATCATTCTTAAATTATAAGTGTGTGTCGTTTACTTACGCGAAGGCTCTTCTCTATGTTATATCTGCATAAGAATTCCTCTCTGCAAATGTGTCCGCTGTTTTTTCGAACGTGTGAACTTTAATCTTGAACTCCCAAGTTAAGTTTTGATGCTTACCTGCTAAAAACTGAGGCCTTTCGCGAATTCCAGTGGATTTTTATAGTGCAATGAGGACAGCCAGGCTTTGGCTCTGTTGGAAAAAATGGAGATAGAAACTATTTGCTCTAGTGCTGTAGTGTAGACTCTTTTAAGCTTTTAATGCCCAAAAAGAAATGAATGATGGCCTTTGTATTGTTAAGCAAATTTGTGTTCCATTGTGTACTATTAGCATCTTGTAACAATTGTTTTCCATTATATTTTCCAGTATTTGGGGTCTCGCCTTTCATGGTAGCTACCCATTCCACTAACTCAACAAGCCAAAAAGCCAGCTTATTGCGGTTTTCAAGGTAGGTCATTCTCTCACAATACATCACATAAAAGGCCATGAAAAGCCAATAAGGCACCCTTAGTGGAACCCCCCCTAATCAGTTTATTCTTTGTTTTAAATATTGTCCGTCCAAGGTTTTCATCCTTCATGAAATTGATTCTCAGTAATCGTCCTACATTATATTCTCGATGAGCCACACATCTATCTGCTGTGTTCTTTGGAAGGAACTATGAAGTACATGGTGGGTTCAGTAGTAAAGTGGCAACCTCGGAACTCCTTGGGTTTTATGTGGGTATAGAGCAAGTGATTTGGCTTTACGAAAACTTCATCTCCACTTGCCTCTTAACTCATTTAGTAAATTCTCTAATTCAAAATTTTCTCTATTTAGTATTGTGGAATCCTGGATGTAATATAGAGAATGTGTTGGTATACGCACACATAAATCATCGATTAGTAGGCGATATAGAGCATGACCTTTGGAGTTTGGACTATTCCATCTTTCAACTCACTACTTACTCTGCAGGTGTATAACAAGCGCATGAACGGCCAGAGCAGTGGGTGTCATAAGCAGCTACACGTCCATTGTAATCCAAATACCAAATGATCCCTTGTGGCCTTGTGTGAGGAATGTCTGCTAAAGTTGAAGATGTTACCAGGTATTGCACAAGTGTTGGAACTTGTGGTTCATATGGGTATGGTACGGTATTTTTAGGGTTGGGAATAGAGTAGGCGTATAACTACTCTCCATTGTAAAACCTTGGACGATTGATCAATAGCAAAAGACTCGCTCTCGCTCCCGTAGAGGTACCCAGTTTTGGGGAACCATATAAATTTTGTGTGTTGATTTCTTTATTATTTCATATACCTATATTGTGTGTGTGGCGTTCACTCTTACAACAAGAAGATCCATCGTATGTGTTTTTGGAGCAATGATATTGGCCACGGGTGACACAAGGAAGGATTTTATGGGACTGCCTAGATATTAGATTTGACTTGCTTGGCTTAAGGAGAAGATGAGGTCAAACAAAGCTGCAGTTCTTCCAGCAGATCTCTTCTAGAAATTTAGTGTTGAGTGCTAAAAACATGGCTTCTGAGAATAGCTATTACAATATTTAGACTCCATTGTAGAAGCCGGTTGTGAGGATTGATGATTCATTCCTGTATTCATGCAGGCGCTCAATCTTATTTCCTTTATGGTAAATTACATTGGATTGCTAATAAAGCAAAACAAGCGAATACAGGCCAAAGTTCACCTTACAAAGTCCTTCGGTCTTTCTGCTAACGAGGAAGGGCTAGGGATCAAAACTGGTTTTTGTGTTTGTCGATGGAATGGATGTGGAGAAGCTTTTTACCTGGAAGAAAACCAATCGCAGTGGTGCTTCGTAGCGTTGTTCACTGAGGAGCTATTTTGAACAAAGAAGAAAGCCAGCTTTCTGTAATGCCCATTTTGATTAAAGTCAAACGTGACCTTAACTCGAGTTTTTAGTTTGTACCTATTTTTATTATCGTGGATTCATCGGGGTTCACTTACAGAACTTTTGTTTACCCAACTCAACATTGCGAAGTCACTCACCATCTTACTAGTATCCAATTGTTCGTGTCGTGACAACCATTTTACCATTCAAAAACCAACTGTACTTTTTAACTTTTTAGTTCGTTCTCCATCGAACCGGGAAAAGCCTCAGTTTACAAGTTTACAATACTTCCACTAAAACCTACAAGCACAACACACACACACACACACACACACACACACAATAAAAAAAAACAATGGATTCAATGTCCAAATACATTTTGCTTCAGGTTACATGACACATAACTAGAACAAAAGTGTAAATTCACCATACTTCAGCAAACATCATTTGAAATGTATTGGCAATTGAACAGCCCATAGCTATCGAAGTTCAAGCGACACTTGTTAGCAAGCAATAAATAGGAAATGTGACAATTCCAGCTAATTTGCTTCACCATTTCATAGGTCCTGGCACAGCCATTCCATTTGCTTTTCCTCCCAAAAAAGTTCCCACATCTCACGATCTGCACATCTGGATTTCTGATATAATTCCAAAGAGAGTATAAGACTAATTATTATGCAAGTTAAAATAGTGAGATAAATAAGTCTGTCTTTCAGAAAGCTCAGATTTAACACAATAGGTCATCCATAGTTGTCAAGGGCAAGAGGCGCAAAGTCTTATTGGGGCCTAGGTGAGAGGCGCAATACAAGACGCACCTATGCAGAGAAAAATAAGGGAAAATATCATATGTCTAGTACTTCAAATAGTAAATAGTAAGCCGAGGAGTTTTAATGTTCGCGGGATACACCAAGTGGTGATACTTCCACGTGGGATCAGTTCTATTAGATTTACCTCCGCTTGTCTAAAACAAGACAAACAAGTTTGATTGACATTAGCTAATAGCATAATTCACTCTTTGAAGATCCCACATCCAAAAAGCTGTCCCTCTGTGGAAAAAAATTATTAGAACACAAACCGGAAAGCAGTACAAACAGTAGCTTAATTTTCTTTTCTTTTGACCCAATTTTATCACAGTAGCCCAACCCTCAATACGCATGGGGGGGGGGGGAGAGAGAGAGAGAGAGAGAGAAGAGAGAGGGAAGAGAGAGGGAAGAATACCTTGATGAGAGGAGAGGAGAGGAGAGGAGAGTCAAATGATCGTGATGAGGGACAGAGAAAAGACCGAAAGAGACGATCGACACTGCAAGGCAAACCCACTGGTTGACTGGACTGGAGATGAGAGGAGATTAGGAGAGATTTCGAGAGTATGATGGTGTGTGGCTAGGAGAGACCTTTTGTTTTGTTTGAGATCGACAGCTAAGGTAATGTTTATGACAACAAAATCCTAGGGCTGTGATTGAATTTGAAAGAAGCGCGCCTTTTTGCGCCTTGTCACCTTTCTTGCCCCTTGTGCATAGGTTGTGCCTCTTTAATGTCACCTTGCCTGGGGTAATGCCAGGCGCAAGGGTTGCACCTCGGGCCTTGGCGTGCTTTTGACAACTATGTCACCATATTACATGCATGTCCCCAAGATTTACTCATCCCCATCACACACAGGATAACACTACTAAAATGAAATTTTCATGCAAGTACCAGTGGAAATCAAAAAATAAAACTAGGGGCATAGAACAGGAAAGTATGTAGTGTCGGGTACTTGCAAGTTGCAACTATTAAACCTCACAAACTTAATTCTCACATACTGAAGCAAGCATAAGGTTACATAGATGCTTCCAAACGTACAAAGTGCCCGAGTTCGACGTCCGGATAAGGGTAGTAGACCAATGTCCAAGAAATGCAAGCGGACTCTCACCTAGCAAACATGTGTCGGATTTTTGATTTATCATGAACCTATGCAGAGAACTTTGGGATTACACTTGAAGTCTTGTATTGGTGTAGTCCATATACTTGAGTTGGAAATTAGATGAATTTAAAACAGTCATTCCTAGATCTTCAGTTTACAGTTAAGACTTAAGTGGTTGTCATTTGTTAATCATTTACTAAATTATTGCGATGGAATTACTGATTTTGTGTAATCCCTTCCCATTAGTCCGAATCCGACCAGATTTCGCAGACCATCCACAAAGGACCTTACCAGGAAACTAAATAGGAAATCAAACAATACTTTTCAAACTAAACGAAACTCATGATGAAGACAAATAATGCAATAGTACCTTAACTCACAGATTTTAACATTCTAGTTTCAAAGCATCAATTGGGGAGAAGAAGCATGGTACATCAGCGACTGAATCACCCTGGGGGAAAACACCACGATACTTATTCTCTTTCAGCACCCTTGTTTGTGGATTGTAAGATGCTAGAGTAGCCTTGCTGAAATTTGTTCGTGGATTGTTAGATGTTAACATCATCAACAGGGTCCCATCTTTCATCATTTTCAGTGGCTTGACAAGTCCATTAAACCTCTGAGTAACTGGTCCTTCAATGACCCATTCCAAAGTCCAGGACCCAAAATCCCCGTAATCTTTCATCACCCAAAACTTCCATGCACCAGATGGATGCTCGTCGCGAATGTACAACCAATTATCCACAACCCCGAGATGCAAAAAAGTTTTCCCAAAGTCGGAAGGCAAGGGGAAGCTCCCGAATTGCTCTTTCTCGATATTAAAATAGCAAATAAACCATGAACCCCCATAGCCTAACCAGTGAAGAGCCCCATTCAGAAAAAAGAACCGGAAGATAACCTGCTCGGGTGCTGGCCCAATGTCCCCAATGATCCTCCACTCATCATCAATTCCAATTGTATAAATGTCACAGTACAATCTGGCCGTATAATACGCATGAGTAAATCTTACCACCTTGTACTGATCAGTGGATGGACTATGCCCAAACCCGAATCCGACTGATTTATAAGTCTTTAGTGCCGATTCCGGAGGTTTAGGAAGAACAAAATGTTCCACCCTAAGTGGGTTACACACAATCATAACAGGGTCATCATTAGACGCGAAATTCGACAACAAAATCGTTCCATTACATGAGGCTACTATTTGAAAATCCATGTGAGGGAAGTAGATATCAGTTTTCAATTTCATGGTGGGGTTTCGGCGAGCTATAACAAGGGGATCGTGGAGTTGGAGAATTTCGAAGTGAGAGGAGGGGGAATAATTATTATGATTACCGTGGCGGTAGAAGATGAGGCTGAGAGGAGACGTTGAGAGATGCAATTTGGCGAAGTCAGGTTCGCGAATGATGGTGCGCCAGGTCTTGCAAACTCGCTTGCAGATGAAGATGGATTTGAGAGGGAGTCGAGATAGAATGTCGCATAAGATGTGGTTTGGGATTTCTGAAATGGGGACGGCGGCGGTAGCGGTGTTCCGACTAGCCTGCCTTTTCCTTTTTGATCTTCGCATGTTGTCTTCTCCGTCTAATCTGAAACGAAACCCTAGATTTGGAGAGAAGAACAAATGGGTAACGGACTGGTAGTTTGGAATAGGAAGGTTTCAATCGCATTCCTGCTAAAATCCCACACGTA
The DNA here is from genome assembly GCA_016920895.1 of Vaccinium myrtillus. Classification (NCBI taxonomy): domain Eukaryota; kingdom Viridiplantae; phylum Streptophyta; class Magnoliopsida; order Ericales; family Ericaceae; genus Vaccinium; species Vaccinium myrtillus. Next base: position 7,658,465 of record CM029270.1, read on the forward strand.
GCAAATGGGTAATAAATGGGTAACGGTTGTTCTTTTTTTAGAACGGATGTAACGGTTTTTTTTTATAATTGATGTAACGGTTGGTTTGATGTAACGGTTGGTTTAATATTATATTCAATTGAGGTTACATTTTACTAGCAAAAAAACCGTGCGATCTTAGAAAATAATCAGGTACTTGCTTAATTTAATTATATAATAGCTTCTAACAATACATTACATCCACTAATCAGCTAAATACAAATCAAATTAAGTAAAATAATACATATGAAATGCTATATGATAAATAAATCAGTCTTATACTAATAAACCCACCACGTACGATGTATTTAGTATATCAAAATCTAGGACTGGGGGAGCTGTTGTGCACCAACCCGTCGTGCACCATGTTGCGCACGCCGTTGCACGGTGCTTCGGTCTCGCTCCCGACAATCGGAATCGTTTATCTCGTAGAGCTCACCGAGTAGAACAAGTATTCCAAAAATTAGCTCAATCGGAGATCATTAAGTGTCTCATCGGAACACATAAAATTTGGCAATAATGAGTTTCAGTGGGTTTGATCTAGTGTTTCGGATCCATTCTTTTTAAGATAATAATGTTCTGATGAGGCACTTAATCATATTCGATCGAGCTGATTTTTGGAACACTTTTTCTACTCAATGAGCTCTACGAGGTGAACGTTTCCGAGGCCGGAGCATCGTGCACCGGCGTGCACATCACGGTGAACAGTAGGTTGGTGCACTGTCCCCCCATTCCCAAAATCTGTGACTACATTGCTATATACTCCCTCCGTCCCAAATTAATGGTCCCTTTTTGGCAGTCGTGCCACTCAACAAATTATCTATATTTTACAATCTATAATGTTTTTTATAATTGCAAAAATTTTGTATTATAAAACAAATCGAGATCTATCAAATAAGATCGATATTGGATATAAAAAGAACCATAGATTGAAAGTTATGGGCAATTATTACGGTTATATATACTCTTTAATAAACATGTGCTCTGCTAATAAACATGTGCTATGCAATATCAAAAGCTTTGTATATGTCTTAATATACTTTCCCGTGCATAAAACGTATTAATCTAACAGTAAACTCGTGCTATGCACAAAGCCACAAAATAAAAACAATGGGCTTACCAATGAATTAAATTTCAAGTAAAAAAGCCCATCTATTACTGAATCAAACCATCCATATAAATCTAAAAACTAAGAAGTTAATTGTGTTGCCAAAATCAAAATTTAAGGTTAGCAATGTTTGTCCAAAAAGTGCTTACATTGGAATAATCAAACTTTTGGCAATCTTCTAGAATAATCAAGGAGTTGGAGTAATAACCAAAACTAAGCCCTTTGTGATTAACCGAGAAGATGACCCCACCATAACAAAGAAATTTCGCATTAGCGCCTACACGAGCTTGGATTCTAATTGGTGGTGCCGGCCAAGTTCTCTCTCCTCTTTCCTCTTCATTTGCAAGTGCCCTCTCTCTCTCTCTCTTCTTCTGCTCTTTCCTCAAAAATATAAAAATGAAGGTTTCAGTCGATCAAGAGCTATTCAACTCAGTCGAGGATTAAGGTACCCACGTTCCGTTATCGAACATAACTACTAAGTTTGATTTCCTTTGATAGGAAAAAAACTTATCGAACATGGTGTGGTTCAAAAATGGTCTTTGATTTGGGGTTCTTGGGAGATCATTTTTATCCTAGTACATACAAAGTTTTCAATTTCTAACCCAAATTAGTTGAGTATTTTAGTCGAAATGCCCATTGGTTGTCCTTAAAGTATGGATCTTTGGTTCTTGATATGCCCCAAATCGTTTTTGATTTGGGTTCTGCTTGGAGATCATTGTTATCCTTAAAATATGCCCATTTGGATGAAATATTCTTCTTGCTGAAAGCTTGAGACAATTAAAACATCTACCTCGTTGTCATACCTAATTCTGTTAGTAATCCACATAAATTTCAATTTGCTTATCTTTAGTGGACTTGTTTTCAGAATAAGAAAATTTTGCTACCTATCAGTAGGTGAATTATGTTGATTCATTGATCACGATCTATACTTTCTAACTATCTATGGGATTGAATTGGTTTAGATTTTAGTAATTAGCTCTACTAACTGGTGTTTGTCAATGAACATGCATGCACTATTTTTATTTTCTCTAAACTTATGTGCAGATGATCTTGTGATGCAAAACAAAGCCTCGAATTAAATGTCTTCCGACAATGACTTTCCATCCTCCTCCTCTTCCTCCTCCTCCTCCTCCTCCTTTTCTTCTGATGATGGTGGGGTGAAAGCAATATACCAAGGTGCTGCTATTGCAGCAAATATTTATGAGAGGCAACGACAAAAAAAAAGACGACGTTTATACATATGTCGTGAAAGATTAATGAAAAAATTTTGATAAGGGATTACTTTGTGGATGGTGCATTAATTTGCGAAATATGAGAACATAAGCATTCCGGATGCAAAAATCGCTCTTTATGCGCATCCATGGCCCGTTTCCCAAACAATGATCCGGTGAACTTCCAGCAACGCCGAGATGCTGCTCACAAGTTAGGTCTAACTTTCTTTTAAAAGGTTATTTTAAGATATAAAATCAGGATGTTGGCATATGGAATGGCAGCCGATCAATGTGAAGTACCTCAAAAAGAGAGCACCTTTGCAATGAAAAGCATGAAAAAAATAAACATTAGGATTTGAGATCTTCGGAAGTGAAACGAGAACTCCAACCGAGGAGGACATTCAACACATACTTACAAAAACACGCTAAAGAAAACATGCTTGGAAGTTTAGATTGCATGCACTTTGGAAGTGTGCCCAACTGCGTGGCATGGTAGTCACGTGAATGGGAAAATTGGAGCCCAAACACTCATCTTAGAGGCTGTTGCGACGCGTAACCTTTGGATATGGCATTGTTTCTTTGGAATGGCAGGTACAAATAATGACCTCAATGTTTTAGACAATTCTCATCTCTTCGACCGTATTGTGTCAGGTGAAGCTCCAACATGTAATTTTGTAGTAAATGGGCATGCATACACAATGGGTTACTACCTCTCTGATGGCATTTATCCGAAGTGGGCAACACTAATTCAGACAATTAACCACCCAGTCAATGAAAAACATAAGGTTTTTGCTGAAGCACAAGAGGCGGTAAGAAAGGATGTAGAGCGGGCATTTGGGGTTTTGCAAGCCCGATTCGCAATCGTGAAGTGGTCGGTGCGCCTTTGGGATCGTGAAGAATGTGGTCTTATTATGAAGGCATGCATTATACTCCATAATATGATAGTGGAGAATGAGGAAGATCCTGAGGAGTGGGCACCCCCGGAAGGGGAAACACATGAATCTGTGGTTTTTAATCGAGACGCTGACCTACTTCAACGCAATCGTATTAGCCGAATAAAGGCTATGACAAGCGTGGTTGCACATAGTCAACTGAAATTGGATCTCGTTGAGCATTTGTGGAACCGCCGTGGAGATGAACATCTGTGATTGTTTTATTATAATTAGTAGCTTGTACTGGATCCCCGAATTAATCTTATAGGTTTTATGTTGTGAAGTTTGGAGCTTTTTTCTCCACAGATTTAATTGTCTAGTTGGTTATTTTTTTGATGGTTCCAGCCAATATTGCTCAATTTATTTGTTCAATGATTCAATTTTTCGAGTTCAAACAATCTGTTTTCGTTAACCACAAATCTGGAAATGAAAAGTAGAATTGATGTTCCTTTTTTTTTGCCATTGGCATAGGCCTTCTCAACATTTTCTGTTGTAGCATCACTTGGCTACATTTCATTTACCACATTTGCAGCAGTAGCAACACATACGGCAGTCACAATACCAAAAAAGTGTATGTTCATGAGCTGTCCCTTTTAATGGCTGAATCCTGCACGTTATCTCTCAGCAAATTCTCATCATCTGTGTGGTTTTACATTGCCAAGAGGGCCAGACTGAATCAAGTAGCTATAAGTAGGATACCCACACACATCAGTGGGCTCTATATCTAGGCATTTGCTACATCTATGGTGCTACATCTGCTACACACAAAAACCGGCCAAATTCTTCAGTTATCAATGAGACAATACTAGTGCTTCCTCCAATTCAGCTCATGAACATACACTTTTTTGATCGAATCGTGAAACGTAAACATAACAAGACAATTAGCCACCCAATCAATAGATGGATCACATATAGACAGTAAGGGAAGCATATATATTTAATCAAAAAGGGTAGCATATATTTGATCAAGTAGTGAAGCATAATTGAACAAAAAGGATTGCAATGTCGAAGGCTTGCTTGAGAAAATATCCCAGAATATCAAAAGGACAATAATGAAATAAAATTAATGCAACATAACTGCTTCAATCTTCACTTTAGTAGAAGTTAAAATCATCATCATTTCCATCAGTCTCAAGGTCTTGCATGAATCCATTTGCCTTATAGCGCTCAACAATTATTGATTGTTGGTGCTTCCAATAAGCTACTTGTACGGGGGTGAGTCCCACCATAGATTGCATCATCACTTTCCTTTCTTCACGCAGTGCTTTTTCTTCAATTCTTCTCTTCTTGGCCTCCCGTTTCTCCTTCTCCGAACTCTTCTTAGCCTCCCATTTCTCCTTCTCAATCACTGCAGTTTGTTTAAGTGTTTCATTGATGCTTTTCAAGCACAAAGTTGACTCATCATCGTTCCCTTTATTCTTTCTTTTTGCTTTTGTTTTTCGTCTACCTTCAGGTCGGAAATCGTTGTGTTCATGATCCAGTGAAATGAACTCATCAATGGGAGTCGAAGATGGTGTTGATGGAGTAGATGGTGGACTGCGCAGATCATCCAAATTGTCTTGGCTTTGTGGGTTTGATGGCTTTTTGCATCCCTTGGATGTGTTCCGAATAAGAACGTGGTCGTTCCACTTTGAACTCTCCTTTAAAATTTTCCAGCAACGCTCAAACTTGAACTTACAAAACTGCACTGGTTTTGTTTGTAATGGCCCCTCAATTTCACCAAATTGTTGTTTAGCCTCATCAAGCTACAAAAAAAATAATTTGCATTGGGCCAGGACCATCAAGAAGCAAGTGGCAGGAAAATATGAACATAATCGAACTATCTGAGCACAAAATTATACCTCAACTAGAACAAATTCAATAGCCTATGGAGTATGATTAAGAAAGAAAAGCTAAATTTAGCTATTGCACTCAAGGATTTCTGGTTAAGCTAGACACAAAACGCCATGCCCGGTGAATTTCTGGCAAAATTTAGATATTGTCTTATCACGAAAGAATCACAGTTTTCAATCTAGAGCCCATCCACTATGCTCTGTACTGTTGAACATCTACTACATACTTGTTACGCATCATGCTAACAAACATGATCGATTAACAGGTTGTAGTACCAAGGAAAGACTTAATCGAGCCTGTAGCCATCATCTTGGAGTTCAAGTTAGTCGATTTACTCAACATAATCATATCAAACTCAAATTCTTTTAGAGTAAAAACAGAGTCAAATCAGCAAATTCTCCTTTGGAGCATTTTAACGAACAGTTCAAAGGCAAAAAAGTGAACTATTAACTTTAATGGAGCCAATACAAAAACTTAGCCCGAACGTGAAACAACTTCAATTGGTTTTTACTTACAATCATTTGATCATTCCATCCACTGGGATTCAATCGCCCGATCTTGTTGTAATACCCACAAAACTTGGAGACATCATGTGAAATAGTTTGCCACCTATTTTGCAAGCCTTGCCCATTTCTCTCCGTGATTCTGCCCAGAAATTGATGGAAACTTTGTAGAATTCGCATCCATAACTTTGTAGACTTTTGATCCCTTCCGACCACAGCATCTTCAGAAATATGCAACCAAGCTTTCACTAGTGCTTCATCTTCATCCTGAGAGTAATTCAATTTCCTTGTTTTTGTTTTCTTTTGATTCTCTGTTTCCCTTTGGCTCTGGCTTTGGGTTTGTATTTGTGATTCCATAATTTGGGAGGATTGAGAGAACTGGGAATCCATTGGACCAGTTTGGAGAGAAAGAAAGGAGAAAATCATGGAAATTTAAGGAGTACCTTGCAGGGGGGAAAGAATTCAGGAAGATTGAATTTCCGTTGAGTTTCATTTCAATCTCCGTTTCTTCTCTTTCCCTCTCAAGAATTCCATTTTGGCTCGAAAGTGTTCCCTCCGGAAAGGGAAAGAAAATCTATTGGGGCCATTTTTTTTTTAGGGGAAAAAAACACACCAATGTAGAAAACATTGCTAAAACTTTAACAACCATCTCAAATGAATAACCAAAATATGTGCAACTTTTGGATTTTTGGCCATTGTGGATGCTCAAAAAGTTAATTGTATGAACCAAACTATTTCATACATTCACAAGCTGCAATCTAAGTGAAACCTTTTGGATCTTCTAGAATAATGTAAAAGTTGGGTAAAACCCGGTGTCAATTTGTGAGAAATGACTATGCACAAACGTAAATTTTTTGGATGGTGAGAAGGCATTTTGATGCTTAGTAAGTGATCGGAAAGCGATGAAAGTAACCAAAAATATAAAGAGAGAACAGTGTCTAGCAGAGAGAGAGAGAGAGAGAGAGAGAGAGAGAGAGAGAGAGAGGGATGAGAAGGATCCGGATCATCTTAGTACTAAGCTCTCCTTTTATAGGCAAAGGGAGACTTGCTCACTTAGTTCTCCCGTGTGCCTCGGGTAGATCCACCTGTTCCCCCGACGTCACACTCTCGCACGCCCGATAAGTCAACTCTGGGAAATACTCTACCTTTAGTCACGTGATGTCGGCGCCTATTGCACGCCTTTGGTTCAATCCCCACCTAAAAAAAAAAATCCTACTAGCAATCACACTTTTGCGGGTTTTATTACAATTGGCGCTTAGGCTTCATTAAAATGAACAAAATTTTTGCAATGAGTTTTCTTTTTTCCCAAAACTGTTCACTTTCGATATTGCTCTTGATCTAATTTCAATAGATCCAAAAAATTAGATCATATTTGAGAAAATAATACTTAATTTGACTTGAGTTGGCATTTCTAATATTATTTCAAATTTGCTTTATTTTTTTATAATTTAATTAATAAAAAATTCATTGGCCCCGTTTTATAAGTTTATCTAAGACCTCGAAAATCTCAATGTTAGGCCTGCTAATACAGGTAATTATGAGAGTTGGAAATGTCTATATGTAATAATATAAATAAGGAAAATGTTTTAAAGTTTGTTTTGGTGCTAGTTTCTTTTAATGATTATTTGTTTAGTTTTTCATAAAAAAAATTAGGGATTAGTCATTCGAGGAAAATATTAAAATATGGACAACACTTGAAAAAGCTCAGTTAAAATGATACTAAAAACAACTTGGTTCTTTTTTTTTCTTTTTTTTGTCTTAATGGATTTAATTTTTTGTTTTTATTCTTCATTTATTTACGTTTTGGATTTACCATACATTTTTAGTCCAAAAAACCTTACTCAAATCCAATGAAAATTCAGAAAGGAAAACTGAAATTACCGTAAACAAGATAAAAAATATTAGGGACACATTAAAATGTACATCAATTTTACATTCTCTTTCTCAACTGATAGTGAGACTTTTTCAAATAATATTATGAATCCCACCATCATTTATAAGAGGTATGTAAAAAGGAGGATGTTAGGCGTATAAAAGGACCACATGAAAAATATACAAAGCTATTTGGGGACCCATTTGTGTCAACAAACGTAGATTACCATTTAGAATGATTTTTAGGGTTCTGCCTTCTAAATCAGATCCAACATTTGTAAGTGATTGACAAAATGCCCCGTTTCATTCAAAGATCTAATGAAGGAAGGTGATTTTGGATCAACCAACAAACATCCGCCGTTGATTTTTCAGACCTCCGGAAAATCATTCATGAATGCGATCATTTATCTCAAAACTCCAACTCTCAACATTTTCCATCTTTCTGCAAGTTGAGTTTGCAAGGTCTTTGGCGCGACCATTTTAGAACCCAACATAGGTTCAAATTGCATCCGTTTTAAGGCTTAAAGCCCTTCAGCCTCATGGGAAATTTTATAGAAGACGGTAAATTGATTGATAAAATAATTTGCACTTAGGAAATCACTTCCAAATTCCCAGCTCCACGAGGGACTGTTTTAAGTCACCCAAACCCCGATAATTCAGAAATGATTTGTTCCCTAGTATGCGTGTTGTGTAAAGTAGCCTCACGTAATGGGTTAATTTTGAGAGAGAGAGATTAGAGCCTCTAAAGATAAAGATATTGAGATCGAAGTATTCATCGACTTACCAATGAATTTTTCTTACTCTTTTCCTCTTGTTCAATGTTTTATGAACTTAAAGTATATTGTTCTATATGAAGGGTTATAATAAGTACTTCTAGTATTTGGGTCATTTAAAATATTTTTCAAAAAGATTCTTTCCTGTCTCATACAAATCATTAAAGATTATCTCTTTGGATTCTCTCCAATTATTAATCTCATTTCTCTCTATCTGTTCTCCAATTATTACAAGCCTCTAATTATAACTTTTTCCAAAACCAACCCCAAATTTATCTCAAAGATATTTTCAATTTTTTTCTGAAAACTCTTCAACTGGGCATCAATTTGATTCTTTTCTCATTTTTTATTTCAATTTTTAAACTATTATAAGTAGAAAAGGAAACAAGATTCTCACATTGTACAAAAATGTTATAAAAAACCAGGATTTGGGGGTTATAGCTATACATAATATATTTTTCAGGTATGAAATATGCTAAAATTTTATTGATATGAAAAAACGGAAATTTAAATCTTTGGACTGAAGAATACTAGTAAGAAAACCATTTGCTCAAGGGGTTAGTGGATTTGTTTTAGCCACTGAAAGGTTTTTCAAAAAAAATGGAACTATTTTGTTGATGTTTGCTCAAAATTCAGAGGAGGATCTGGATCCAAGACTACTCTAGCATCATTTTCAACATTTTTCCACAAACAAGAGGTGAAAAGATTAAGCATAAATTTTTAGATTTTTCCAGCTGCTAAAAAATGTTCTGAACAATTCTTCTCTCCAATGAATGCTTTAAAGGACAATTTTCATGCAAAGTTTTATATCTTGATTATTAACATTATCTCAAATGAGTTTGTTTATTTTTTTTAAGATCCAAGAAAACAAAAGTTTAAATGTTTAAAGCATTTTGTGGTGATGGTGTTAAAAATTTGGTCTCCAAATGAGAAACTCTTGAATGAATTTTTTTAAAATCAAAGACCATTGTTTGTTTAGGTTTTATTGACTGAATGAGGAAATTGGAAGAATAATGATAGGTACACAACGGAAGTTATCAAATGGGGCCAAACGGCCCCATGAGTGCAGCTTTTTCAGGTAATACTCATTAAAAAAAAAGTATTTGATTTAATTTCCATTCTAAGTACAATGGAACACCAAGACAAGAGTTCAAGTGTAAGACCAGAGGAGAGGCAAGGTTCGACGGAAAACCATACCAAATAATATTCAAAATATGTTTGTTGGATGAATGCCAATTAAATTCCAATATTGGTCTCCTTCCATTATCTGACCCTACCACTATCGTCCAAACATGGGTTTGAGGCTTAACTGCTTGGATATCCTATTCCATCTCTGGCCGGGGACTCTCTCTCTCTCTCTCTCACCCAAGTGCGCTCTCTCTATCTAAAATAAATTCGAATTTGAGGGTTTTGCAAAAAATTAGGGTTCAATTCTAACCTTCATGGGATTAAGTTGGGAGTGGTTTCTTACCTTGAAATTTTGTTGTGAAATTTTTCCATTATTTGGAATTTAGGGAATCAATTTATAAGTTTTTTTTTTTTTGAAAATTGATTTCTTCTGAATAAATGATTTATCGGATGGGGAAAAACATATCAATATATTTATTGAACTTTTACAATCTATTTGAAAGCTTCACTAAATTTATGAAGGAAAAGTGCGTTGGCAATAAATGAAGTTCGAATGTCTTGAGTTTGACCATAAAAACCTCTCATTGCTTAACCACTATGTTTTTTTTAAATGTAGGCACCCATTTGATTTTCTAAATAGGAATTGTAAAGCTTCTTTAGTTTTGGACAACCGGATGAAATATTCATATGAAGAAGCTTAACAAAAATATCTTTAGCTTTGCATTTTTAGAACCCTTGCTCATTTAGTTTTCAGTAATTTTCCATATACTCTGATGAAAGGATGCCACAATCTTCCAGTTTAATTTTATCAGTTTGTTCTTATTGTCTCAGTTTTACATTTAGTTAAGAAGATATGTATTTTGGCTCACAGGGGAGAGAAAAGATGGCGGGTCTCGAAAACAGTGGTACTCAAGTCCAACAGATTTCTGGCAGTATTTTCACTGTGAAAATATCTTACCAATTACCCCATTTGAACATTTGAAATTTAAAGTAGTAGCTTCAGGATTTTTGATCACACTTGTTGATTTATTCTTTGATGTTGCAAAGTTGAAGTTCATTTTCACAAAATCTGAGTTTTTAACATCTTGAAAAAAAAAAAAAAAACTATTAGTTATTGGTATTTTTGGGTCTTCAGAGAGAGAGTCAAAGTCAAAGTCGGAAACTCTAACACAATATGTTGAAAAAGCTTAGAACATGGGAGGTGGAACCAGTGTTTGCGGTGGTCGCCGGTGGTTCGTTCATACTCCTCCTCAAAGTGAAAAAGGGTTGTTATCATTCTCTCTTTCTCTCTTTTCGTTTCAGATTTCAAATTGGCGTGTTTGAAATTTGAAGATTTTTTGTGTGGAGGGACCAAAAAAGCTTCTGGTCAGAAAATTAGATTGGGCAAAATATTGTGTCAAATCATTATTCAAATTGGAATGTACCTATTGAGAAGTTTTTCTCAAGATTTAAACAACGTAGAGATGGTGTAATAGGTAGATTACCATTTCGTTTCTAGGGTTTCTGCCTTCTGGTCAGATTAGACGGAGAACTGGAGAAGACAACATGCGAAGATCTAAGAGGAAGGCAAATCGGAACGCCGCCGCCGCCACCACCATTTCAGACCTCCCAAATCCCATCATCTGCGACATTCTATCTCGACTCCCTCTCAACTCCATCTTCACCTGCAAGCGAGTTTGCAAGGTCTGGCGCGACCTTACTCTTGAACCCCACTTCGCCAAATTGCATCTTTCAAGGCTTCCTCTCAGCCTCATCTTCTACCGCCACGGTAATGATAATAATAACTCCCCCTCTCACTTCGAAATTCTCCAGCTCCACGATCCCCCTGTTTTAGGTCACCACAACCCCCCCATGAAATTCAGAACTGAATTCTACTTCCCTCGTATGCGTATTGGTAAAGTAGCCTCACGTAATGGGTTAATTTTGTTGTCGAATTACCCGTCTAAAGACCTTATTATTGTGTGTAACCCACTTACGGCGCACTATTTAATTCTTCCTAAACCGAAATTGGTTCGAAGGACGTATAATAAGTATGTCGGATTTGGGTTTGGGTATAGTCCAGCGACTGATCAGTACAAGGTGTTAAGATATACGCATACTTGGACACCGACTAGATTATTTGACATTGATATATATACCCTGGGTGTTGACGATGAATGGAGAAGCCTTGGAGACACTGCACAGCCACCCGCTTTTTACACTTCGGGATTAGTTTTTCTGAATGGGGCTCTTCACTGGGTAGGCTTTGAGAATTCAAAGGTCATTTGCTATTTCAATATTGAGAAAGAGCAGTTCGGAAGCTTCTCCTTGCCTTCTCACATTCAAAATGATTGCCAGGATCTGGGGGTTGTAGGTAATTGGTTGTACATTCGTTCAGGTGGTGTACTGAAATTTTGGATGATGAAAGATTACGGAGATTTTGGGTCCTGGACTTTAGAATGTGTCATTGAAAAACCATTTGCTCAAGGGGTTAGTGGATTTGTCGAGCCACTGAAAATATTGAAAGATGGAACTCTGTTGATGATGTTTGCTCAAAATTCAGAGGAGGATCTCAAGACTACTCTAGCATCTTACAATCCACAAACAAGAGTGCTGAAAAAGATTAAGCATCGTCGTTTTTTAGATGCTCCAGCTGCTTATGTACCCTGCTTCTTCTCTCCAATGAATGCTTTAAAACGACAATGTTAATATCTTTGAGTTAAGGTACTATCTTATTATTTCACTTCATCATGAGTTTGTTTAGTTTGAAGATTTTATTTTTGATTTTGTAAATAGTTTCTGGGTTTTGAACTTGTGATTATTTGCTAAATTTGGTCTGATGAGTAATTCCATCACTTGCTATAATTTTTTTTAACGATTGACAAATGATCACTTATTAACAGTAAACTGAAGATCTAGGAATGAGGGGCTATTGTACATGTACTTAGTTGTGTATGGGGGCTGAGTGCAGCTGTTCAGGTAATACTGTTAAGTATTTAAGTCGTATAATTTCCATCCTAAGTACATGGACCACACCAAGACAAGAGTTCAAGTGTAACACCAGAGTTCTCTGCAAGGTTCACGAAAAATCCAAAATTCAAAATATGTTTGTTGGATGAATGCCAATTAAATTCCTTGAATATTGGTCTCCTTCCATTATCTGAATGTCGAACATGGGCTATGAAGCTCCTAACTGCTTGCGATATCCGTATTGGATACTTCGGGGACACGCATGGGCGCACACCCAAGTGGCGTGTCCAATAAATTCCATTATTTTTCTGCAAGGAACACACTGGAGTGGGGACACATGAGGGAAATTTGTGTCTTAATTTTGACATGGATGGGAAACATTATAGGGATCAATTTATAATATTGAAGCTTATTTCTAGGGTCTGAATAAATGATTTATAATATTGAAAAGCTTATATCAATATATAATATTGAAGCTTATAAGTGTAAGCTTCACTAAAGTATGAAGGAAAAAGTGCTAATAAATGAATTGCGAGTCATGACCATATAAAACCCTCATTCACCTTGTAATATTAAAAAGGAAACTATAGGAATTGTAAAGCTTCTATTAGTTTTGGTTATCCGGATGAAATATTCATATGAATATTAACAAAAATATCTATTATAATACATACAAAAAATTTGTAAATTTCGTCCGAGTAAGTTCCCATTAATGAAATATTCTGATTTAATAAACAAAAATTGTCAATTTGATCCAGATATCTACAAATGCAATGAATCGAACACAAATAACTTAAAAGAAATGGAATCTCACAAATGGATATAATTGTTTTCAAAACCCTTTTTATTGTTATTTGTTAGATGTCATTCAAAGATATTTATGTTGATTTTTGGTTACAGTTTATTCTAATTTATCAAGAAGCTATCTACATCAAATGGGCCTTTGATTATTCAAAGCAATCAATCTCGATTGGAGATTGCTCATGACCATGAATCTGAATTTTCACCATGACAACCTTATCCTTCTATTAGTTTCAAGTTAAGATTAAATTCATATGAATTTAACAAAAATTGCATTAAAAATTACAAATGTCTTTGTTATTAGTAGCCTTTTTCTTAATTCAATTGATAATAAATATTTTTGCCGTGTCCCTATCTGTATATATGTATTGATTAGCTGTGTGTTAGTTTATACATTTAAATTTATTACACGGAGGAGGGGGTTGAGCCGCTGGATGTTAGAGATTTGCTTTGAGTCCTGACCATGAATCTGAATTATCCTTTGACAACCCACATATCATCATTGAGTATTTAAAAAAATTTAATGAGATTTAATTATTTGCTGTTATAATGATAAAATTCTATTATTATTTTTGTTTATTTTTAAACCTGGTTTTATTTTTTTTTTCATTTCAAAAAAATTTTGTCTTCCTAGATTGTGAAAAAATGTTGGTTTCTCCAAACAATGCCAAACTAGAAAGATTTTGGATTTTGAGCTAGAAAGATTTTGGATTTTGCTGATTATATAGGTATTCAAAGAAAGGGGTCATTGGTTCTGTGGCTAAAGATCTACCTATTGAGGTAGTGGTTGTGTATTTGAACCTGGGTATCTACTTTACTTACAGCATCAATGGTTACTGGTTAGTTTTACTTTTCAGAGAAAAAAGAAAATGTCAAAGGCTAAGTCTGTAGTCCATCGACCCCTCGCAGACTATCTGCGAGGGGTGGAGTTCCAATATGGGATTAATGTTGAATGTTTCTTGTGTACAAACCAATTAATGTGTAAGCTTGTCAACTGTTGTGCTAGAAATTAAATTACCAAAAAGAAAAAACTGTTGTGCTAGAAGTTGGATAGTATTGGATACCTTTGAAAGCTGCTGCTGCAATTTTAAACACTTCAGAAATAGATAAAGAAGCCAGTCCATTTGGCAGTATAGGGAAAGTGAGGTAGGTTTTTTGTCAAAGAGTGGTAGATAGATTCTAAGCTCTCCTGGATGATCAATTGGATTTTGAGAAAATTTGAGTTCTTGGTTATCTTGTTCTGGTGACAGAAAGACATGGTCATCGTGAAGCTCAGACTTGCAGATGAATCCTTCGGTAGTGAAATGGGGTATGGACTTGAAAGAAGTATGAATGGACTTCCCAACAATAATTTTCTCCAGGTAGTATTTAAAATTTTAAATAACCTATCATTTAAATTTAATTAAGATCTTTTATCATTATTTGGAAAAATGATTTTTGGCTAGTTTTTAGAAAAATTCCTTGGAAAAAGCAAAAGGTTCAAAATATCTATCTTTATTGCTTTTAGTTTTAAGAAGTCAATCCCTCAATCTTCTCGTTTCTTCGAACTTTATTAGCAAACATTGAGGGTTGAGCGTTTTAAAACTATATTAACGAAAAACTTTAGTAAAACGGTCCCTTTTTAAGATTTTATAGCTTGGGAGGTTAGGTTTGGTATATTCCAAATTTTTATTTAACTGTTATTTTTTTACCAAGATCAAACCATTAGCCTCTTTTTTCTGAAGGTCTAATTAAAAAGAGACAGTTTTCTTGGAAAAGAATGTTTAAACATTTAAAATTTTCTTGGTATATTTTGTTTGAAAATGGATCAAAATTAAGATTTTATGCTATCATTTCTTGCAAGTCCGCATTTAGTATTTTGGCTTTTTAAACCAAAAAAAAGAAGAAGATGAATGCTGCACATGTCCATTAAAGTGCATTATGGAAAAATAATTTGAACTTACCCAAGTTTTCAGTTCAGGGAAGATGGGACAAGGCATTACATTGTTTAAAAATTTTGCAATTTGCAGTTGGTTCGATTCCAAATTTGCACTTGGTTCGCTGTGTAAACCCATCCTTTTAGTACAATTCAATCAATGTTTACTCAAATTTTTTGTGGAATGAGACTTGCAATAATTGCTACAAATTCTTCTGCGCCAAACTTACTTAGCCTTTGTGGATCTGTTTGTTGGACCTGATGTGAGTATCGGATTGGACTATATATGCTAAAATCCTTCACGGAAAATCTTAAGCACTCAAATCCATTGTTGAAATCTAGATCTAAATTAGTACAGTTAGGCTAAAGTACTCGTAACATAATTAGAAACTAAATAATCATAGTACAATCTAGTGATAACGTACTTAGCCATGATGTCAGGACCTTTTCATTCATAGTTCTCATGGAAGGGGGAGGAAGCTCGGTACGCCAGTGATTGAATCTTCCCAAAGTTGGACACCATGATAGCTTACTTTTTGGAAGACTCTAGTTACGTGATAGCTTATCTTTTGGAAGCTCGGTATGCCAGTGCTCAATACCGTTCCATTGTCCAAAGTCTTTACTGGTTTGAGGTTTGAGGATCTAGCATCCTTGTTGAGAAGTGTACAAACATTGAATAATCCATTCAGGTAAATTCTGATAGGGAAGGAACAGGGAATATCAAGGGAAGTTCCTAGCTCTTTCTTTTCAAAATCACCAACATATGTTGACAGGAAGTGGAGATGTTTTCCTTCAAGTCAATGACACTGGAACATTTATCTGCAACTCAACATGGTAAGATGTTGAGAAACTTTGAACCTTTACTTGTAACTTGAAGCCCAATGGACAGAAGCTAATGGAGAGAAAAAAATTTCACTTGCTATTCATTAGTTGCAAGATAGATTTTTTTAAGTTTCTTGGGAAGACTGCCTATATTTTTATTTTTGGGTTCTTCACTAGTAAATAAGTAAACAGGTACATCAACAAAGAGTTTGTCGCCATGTCAAAAAATAACAATCGAAAAATCTAAAAGAAAAAATGTAGGTTTGCCACTGTTTTGGTCTTAAATATGGGTTTGGTTTCTTTTCTTTATAGAAACTGCCATCCATACTTAAATTTTGGTTATGTGATGCAATAATCTTCATATAGATTACTACAATATAGTGATACAAGAATAAGGTGAGATTGTCATTATATTTCGAGATGGGCAGCTGCAGTCATAGAAAGTGCACGTTTTGAAACAATTTTTCTTATGGATATGCTATGATCTGGCCTATATTTACTGATGAATGTCCAGAAACTCAACAGTTTGGAAAGAAACCCAATCTTCTTTCTAGAAAGATGGCTGATAAACAGATTACGGTGGTGCTTCGAAGAGTGAACTATTCATCTGGACAATGTTACGCAGTTGCTTTTTGAACAAGCTGGGAGAAACTGCATCTGTTCTTTTATGTACTTATTTTTCTTGGACATAATGTTTTGGTTAAGTCTATATTACACTTCATGTTGTTGTTGTGGAGCCACACAAAGACATTTTCACCCAAAACTTGTTAGTTTCCCCCTCAACACATTTGAATATTTGGTGATTTCCAAAGCAATAAGTTATCTCTTGGTAAATGGAGAAATCTTTCATATTCCCAACCCAATGCAATCAATTCATTCCTACTCTATATCGTTTGCCATGTTAGCAAGAGCAAAAAAGGCAAAAAATTTTCTATTACCAATTCTCTCCCTCTTTCTGGTATGTCAAGAATGAATCCAATTTGCCTAGCACTTCAATTTGAGAAAATTATTGACCTTGTTATCAAAAAATAGAATTTGATTAGAAGTACAATTTTAGACATTCCTAATTAATCAATGGTTTATTATTTGTTTATGAATAAGTTATTCAAAAAATTTGGAGTTCTTTGACGGGTTACAAATACAGATCTTCAAATCAATAAATTACAAAGGGCTCCTTTTCGTCATCTCCTACTGATTTATTTATTTATTTATTTTAACGGTGCGCTCAAAGTCATTGAAAGATCTATTTTGACACTTGAGATATGAACCCTACTTCCATGAGTACTCTTCTTGGTGGTTAAGAAAGTACAACATCAATATTACATAGGTTGTGCGGTGAGGGTATCTATATTAAATCTCGACGACCTGAACCGCTTCATGGGTTTAAAACGTGTTTTTAAGGGTAATATAAAAAAGTGCTTGGATCAAGCCCTTCCCGGTATTTTTTTTTTTACTGATTTCCCGCAAGGACCCTTAAAAACACATTTTAATCACATTAGACGATTCCGATTATGAAAATTTGATCGAAAAAGTAAGGCGTGGACGGAAGGTACACATTTTAAGGTTTGAATATGAAGATTAGTATTTATATATATAGAGTCAGCATCCAGTCCATATCTTTATGTCACACCTTACGTCTAAACCTTCATGTCCCGCCAAATAGCCAGGATCCAAACCGTCCAATATATTTAGAAGGTATTTTTAAGGGTTCACGCGAGAAATCATTGATGATTTACTTTCCACAACACTCCTCAAGGGCTGAGATTTGAGATGCCTTAAATATATGGCCACGATCAAATTTTTCCATTAACAGAACTCAGCCAGGCTTTGCAACCCAAATTTCTCCTTGGGGACATTCGCATAACCCCACTTGGGAACCCAAAAGCTCATTCAAGCACTCATCCCTACATATTAGCCCAGAACTCATTACCTTCTGATTCAAAGTTTCAAACACAGGGCAATAGAAGCAGCAACCGTTCCACCACCACTCCGCCACCGCCAACTACGGGAAAAAACACAAGACCTCAGCAATACCACCACAACAACCATCTCAGACCTTCCATCTCACATAACTTGTGACGTTCTATCACGACTCCCTCTCAACTCCATCTTCTACTGCAAGCGACTCTGCTCCTCCTTTCGAAACCCCACCCTAGAACCTTATTTCCCTCAATTGCACCTCCCGAGGTCTCCTCTCAGCCTCATCCTCTACCGCTCCGCTGACTTCGTCTTCGGATATCTCCCACTCGACGATTCCCTAGTCGATTTGCACCGCCGCAGCAGATGGACTATGAAGTTTGAACCTAAAATCATCCACCCGCTCTGCTTTGAATTTCTCCGTCTTGTAAGTTCATGTAATGGTTTAATTTTCTTGTCAGATTCCGAATGGTCGAACAATGTTTGTGTATGTAACCCTATTACGAGACAGTATTTTTTCCTCCCCCAACCTGAGAAGGACTCGTATCTTTTGAAGTCAGGACAGTATTTTTACTGTGGGTACGGGTTTGGGTATAGTCGATCGACCGACCTTTTTAAGGTTGTAAAATTTACTGCGAATTACAAAGAACAACCGTATAGATTGCACTGTTGTGTTTATACACTAGGGGTTGATGATGAATGGAGGACCCTGGGAAGCACAAGACAACCAGTCCCTCACAATCCTGATCTTCCTTTCGTGTTTTTGAATGGGGCTTTGCACTGGATAAGCTGGGAACGTTCTACTTGGTTGCTATGCTATTTTGACATGGAGAAAGAGCAGTGTGGAAACCAGACCTTCCGACTCCATTCTAAGAAGCTGAATCTATCAGCTGTGCCTTCTCCATTAGAAGGAAGGCGTTTCCATCTTGGAGTTGTGGATAACTGTTTATACATTCGTCATGAGCAAACATCTCCATTACCTGTCAACATATGGGTGATGAAAGATTACGGAGATATTCGGTCCTGGAATTTAGAATGGATTATCCAACGACCACTTCCTCCTGGATTGAATCAGGACCTCAAACCAGTTAAGACTTTGGAAGATGGAACAGTGTTGATGACTGTCAGAAAGAAAGTCCTTGCATCTTATAATCCGGTAACAAAAGTCTTACAAAGAGTGAGCTATCATGGTGTTCAATTTTGGGAGGATTTGATTGTTGGTGTACTGAGCTTCCTCCCTCTTCCATGCAAAAATCATCAACTCAAGGTACTTCTTGACTCTAATTACGTTATTTCTAGATCACATGTTTGTTTACTTTTAAGATTTCACTATATTTCACCTTGTCATTTCATGTTTATTTGTATTTGTTTGCTTAATTTTACATATGGATTTCAAGAATGGATTGTAGTACTCATTATTGCAAGTCTCGTTCACCAAACAAAAATGGATAAAATCAGGGGCGACTCCACCTTGTTACAAGGGGTGTTTGTTGAACCCACTCAACTTTGAAAAAACTTTACTATACATGTGAGATTTGGACTGCTCTTCCTCCTATTATCATCCAATGAACCCAGTGGCTTTTTCTGGTTGCTCTTCCTCCTATTATCATCCAATGAACCCAGTGGCTTTTTCTGGTTGAACGCAGCTTTTGAAAGAAAAAGTGTAATTTCGGTATGATTGCAAATGTATTGATTGGCCCACTCTTACACACTCTCTCTCTCTCCACTCATCTCAAATTGTAGGAGTTTTTTAGTACACTTTTTCTACCCTCTTTCACTCAATATTCTCCTTTCTTCACTTTACTAGCATTTATTGAGGTGGGATTTTACAGCTTTTTTTGGACAGAGTGGGATTTTCATAGCTTGGGAGGTTATGTTAGGCGTCCAAGGTTGTTGCAGTTTAAAAATCTACCAAGTCCGCGCATTTGTTAGTGAAAATAACAAGAAGATTACTTGCATAGTGTGTTGCATTAGGGCATCCACAGTGGGCTCCCTAAAAATAGCTCCTAAGTTGACTCCTAAGGTGTACACATAAGTATAATTGGAACCCATTTTTCACTCCTAGAGCTTGCTAAATTTAGAGAGCATATGTGCACTGAATGAGATAGCAAAAGCATTCTCTATTTTGTGGAAAAAATAATAAAAATCGTGTGTCCCATAAATTGATAAGTCTAAAAAGATTAAAGGTGCTTGGGTCCCACTTAGAGCTAGTTACAAGGCTACTTAGATTTAGCTAATCGGTTAGAAGCCATGCTTAGAAGCTACTATTGGGAGCCCATTGAAGACCATAATTGATCAAATGACTTGCTAAATTTTAGGAGCCCCACTTAGGAGCCATTTTAAGAGCCTACTGTGGATGCCCTTAGTAGCTGGGATATGGCTGTTATGTGCATGTATAAATCTACCAAGTACTCCCTCCGTCCCAATTTAAATGTCCTCTACGGGAGACTGGGCAAGTTTGACCTTAAAAATAAAATACTTTTGAAATTACTTTTTTTTTTTTGTACCGTTCAAAATATCTCAATGAGTACTTTTGAATGGCGTAAAAAATTTTGAAAAAAAAATATATCTAGAAATATGTTTTCTTTTAAAGTCAAAATGACACGACTTTACATAGGGGACATTTAAAATGGGACAAAGGGAGTATATTTAATCGACTACTTAGTTACAACTGTCGTTTCCACATCCCTTCCTATTTCATGCCCCTGGTTTTTTGTTCTACATGTTCAGTATTTTGTATTCATCAATGATTGCCTTGCAAACGTGAGAACCAACATGATCTATGATGCCCTGCTACTTCCATTTTGATTCATATGATTCTTTCTTTTCTTGGGAAAAGCTTGGGTTCTTGGTTTTGTTCTTGTTTGACTAGAGTTTTTCCCATCATGGTAATATGAAATCAATGGTGAGTGTTTCTTCCGTCTATCCACTTATCATTCACAGATGTGTCAATGTGTCTAGTTAATTATAACGGTGTGCCAAAAGTTTGCATCTTATTTTGTACACAAATGCATGTAAAATGAGCTTTCTGATCACTTCTCATTGTTTTAGCTATCGTCATAATTAGTGTTTTGTTTCTGACTTCTGAACTTTGCCAAAAATTCAGTTGTGCAGATCCTAAGATGTGGCCTTGTGGGAACATTTTTTGGAGGAAGAACAAAAATGAAGATATTGTTCAATGTTTGCTTCAAGATCAAGAAGTGAAAGTGGCCTTTTTGGTGAAGAAGTTGAATACCTCTCCGAAAATGTTGAAGCAAAGTTGGACTCACCGCGTTGGCTATTTTAAGTACTCTAGTGTGTTAATGATTTTGGCTCGAACTTCAGTAGTTTTGGAGTTGCTCAATTACGGATAGATTTCAACCGATGGTTCATGGTAGTTAGACTATCGTGAATTTGCTCTTTGGTTCTATTTATTCAGCTATATTGTAACCTCAAGTAAAATTTATTTGGACCTTGGATCTATTGGATTCTGTGTAGGTTTTAGTTTATATAGTGTAAGCTAAGGCTTTCCTGGTTCCATGGTGAACGAACTAAAAAGGAGAAGGAAGAGTTAAACTTATAAATGGAGAACAACCAGATACTAATGTTTGATTTGCGAAGCTTAGGGCTCCCATGGGTAAAAAACCAAATGGTTTTTTTTGTTCTTATTCAATTTTTTTTTTGCATTTGTTAGTTTTCGGTGGATTATTTTGTGGTTTCTTGCTTCGTCTCGGACTTGGGGGAGGTGCTGTGCACGGTGATGCGCACCCCTCGGCCGTTGGATCGAGTTTTGGACGGCTCGGATGCATTCGGCAATTATCCTTTAATTTTGAATTTTTTTTACGGTAAAAAATCAAAACATATCCGAACCGTCCAAAACACGATCCAACGGCCGAGGGGATGCACAGCACGGCTGTGCACACCACCCAAAATATTTGTACGCCTTTCTACAAGTGGCATCCGCCCAAAAACAATGAACCATCACACCCTCATCTTGCTCAAATGTAAAGGTAAAAACATGATTCTTTTTTTGCTCATCCTTAAAATGCTCAAACAACAAAGTAGCGTCATGTCCCTTTAACGCTTTCCTCCTATCCCTTTCAGAATTATACAAATCTCGTAGTGTACATCCTACATTTTCAAGACCTCCAACATCCATCTCTAAAAGACTCATTTGTTGCCATGTTGGCACATTAGCATTTGATAGTTGTTGAGTTAAATTTCTTTTTGCAACTGTGATTGCACGATGCGAGTGCAACAAATGCACCTTCCTTGGGGGTCGTAAGAGGGTGGTTATGACCCTCGACAAATTGCCTAACAAGAAAACCCCCCGCATTTGACCGGTCTTTCACAACTACCAGTCTCGCACCGCAACCCTCTCTAGTTAGCCCCCGTTTCCGTACAGTGTGTGCAGTTTTGTTTATCTTAAGTCTTCTCACCCCTTCTTTATAACAAACATACTCCTTTCTAATGATTTCACCATCCTTACTTTTCTTACTAGAATTCAATCGCGTACCAAATCCACCTTCTTTACCATAATTGTTGTAAAACGAGTGAACCTTATCTAAGTTGTGAAAATGTTGCCCAATTTTCAGTATCAACTCGTTTTTTACTTGAGGAGTGTAAACATGTTGGGACGAATTACTAGCAGAAGCTACTACTTCTACATCTTGTACACCTTCTACACCTTGCATTCTTAAAAAGACTACTAAGTTACCTTGATTGTGGGGATTGCAGAATAACAACAGCAGTTTCTAGAGTTTACATCAACATTTGGTTCCTGGAAATGAACATCAACTAATGAGCAAGCTGCAAGCATAAGGATCTGATGAAAAAATACCTGATAATATAAGTATTGTTATTATTTGACTTTAGGAATTTTTAGGCATTGAAAGCATTGAAGTTCCAAAAACAAAAAATAAATAAGTTGATCAAACACAATTGCATTGGATTGACATTCCATATTTTTTTAATCCTTGCCTTATAACCTCACTTACTCATTGATCAGCAATTCTGCATTCTGTACACATCATGATTTTCTCCAAAATGAAAATCATGACCCATAAATCTTGTGCGAATTTGACCATGAAATAAAAGAATTGAATTACCTATATATGTTAGGCTCATCAAGTTTTAGGAGTTTAGGTTCTAAAATTCATCGCAAAAAATTGATCCACCACAAAAAAATTACTGCAGAACATCCCGTGTACAGTACTTATCGATTCTTACTGAAATTGTGCACTACCGGAAGGCTTAGTTTCGAAAATCACAGAAACAAAAAAATTAGGAAATACATTACACACAATATTACAAACACAATAGCTTCTGAACACACATTTTTCAGCAACAAAAACCCTAGATTTTAAACGAATCTGAACCAAATCAAGAGAATATGCAGGGACCGAGAGAGAACCCAACTTTGAAATCGAAAAAAACCCTAGATAAATTCCAAACCCTAGATTAATTCGAAAAAAATACCCAACTTTTGAATAGTAAACTCATCTGTACCGAGAGAGAGAGAGAGAGAGAGAGAGAGAGAGAGAGAGAGAGAGAGAGAGAGAGAGAGAGACCTTAGATATGTTCGTCCGAGAAGGCTAGGGTTTATATGTGGTTCGACCGTCGGTGATGGAGAACCTCTTCACAACGAAACCCTAACCCTAGATCGTTGATTTCAGCTTCTTCTTCGTTCGATATGTTCTTCTGGGTCGATTTGTAGCTTCTTCTTCCTACGAATCCCCAAAATCGCCGCACTCTCTCTCTCTCTTCGATTCTGCAACGTGAAATGAGAGAAGAAAGGGGAAAGTGGGAGTTTGACCCGCGTTGACTGACCCCCCTGACCCTTTTTTTAAAACGCGCGTGAGTCCGGATTTTACCAAAATCAGGCTGGCCGGATCTGATATATATATATATAGGGAGAGCTTCTCCTCCGGACCCTCTCGTTTCCGGACCTCCATGATCCAAAATTTTTTTGACGATCCGAGCTGTCCAATGTGTTCAGAAGGTGTTTTCAAATTTTTGCGAAAAATGCATGGATCAAGCCCTTCCCGGTATTTTTTTTTGAAGATTTTCCGCGAGGGACCTTTGGAAAACACCTTCTGGACACATTGGACGGCTCGGATTTTTGTTAAAACAATTTGCAAACACAAAAAAAAAATCAAAAAAGCTTCAATCCGGGGGTCCGGATTAGAAGTTGTGGCTATATATATATACGGACCTCCCGGAAATAAGAAAAATCGTATTTTTTTTGTTTTGCAAATTGTTTTTGGAAAATCCGAGCTGTCCAATGTGTTCAGAAGGTGTTTTCAAGTGTCCACGCGAGAAATCTCCAAAAAAAAAATACCGGCAAGGGCTTGATCCAAACAATTTTTCGCAAAAACTGATGGACGGCTCGAATCGTCAAAAAAATGCTCGGATCACGGAGGTCCGGAAGTTTGGAGGAGAAGTGGAGCCTATATATATGGGATATATAGACACACACAAACACACGCGCACACTCATATGAAAATATGTTGAATACTTTATACGTACCCAAATCTCTTACTAGAGTTCTTCTTACATTGAATGCTCTGATTGACATCCAGAAAGCTTTATAGAGAGAAGGAATGCCTCTCAAGCCTTTGATTTTTCGATGTAAGACAAAAGACTAGTAGACTACCAAGCAAAAGTTTTCTTCTCTTAGTCCCACATCGGTTCTTTAGGGCATCCTCATCAGCCTCTCCACTTTAACTTTTTGGTTAAAGTGGAGAGCCAAACCCCCCAAAACCCCCAAAAATCAACCTCTCTATTTTCGCTCACCAAATTGTTTTTGCTACAGTACCGCACCAAATTTGGTGCGGCACTGTTCACGGACCAAACCTTTTTTTATTGTTTTTGCCGGTGGGGCTTGATGGGGACGGGGGAGAGAGAGGAGCACGTGGCGACAGAAGAGAGAGTGAGAGGGAGGAGAGAGTGAACGGGAGAAGAGAGGCACTGACACGTGTATGGAACAGAAGGCAGAGAGAGAGGGAGGAGACAATTTGCTACTGACACGCGTACTTCACCTACACCTTTCCCTGTCAAACAACTCCCAACGTGTGGAGTTGAGTTTTTGAGGAGAAAATAATTTTTTTTAATAGATTTGAGGGGGAATAGTTTAATATAGTAAAGTTTGGATAGAGAGTCTGATTTTTTGAGTTTTTGATAAAGTGGCTTGCTAAATTGTAAAATGTGTTTTTGTGGTTAAATTTGGTGTTTTTTTTTGTGAGGCTGATGAGGATGCTCTTACAAGAGTGAGAAATGCAAAGCACTACCCAGAAAAAGTTGGATGCGTTAAGCTTGGGGGAGCCCATGCGAGCCGAGCTCAAGCCTTGTAATTATTTTTCGAGCTGAGCCTGAGCCAACTTTTAGTGGCTCAATTCGAGCTTGAGCCGAGCTCGAGCTGACCCTTTTTAGTTCGAGCCGAGGCTGAACATGCCAAGGCTCGGCTCGGCTCGGCTCGTTTGCAGCTGTTCCAACTCAGCCCATGGGGCAATTCCCTCCTGCGGAACTTTAGCATGAGGTTGAGTTTTCAGTTAAACACTGGTAGGGTGCTCCACTAACAAAACAACAGTTTTTTTAAAAAATCAAGACATATCATTCTCTCATAATACATCACGTAAAAAAACCGCGAAAAACCAATTTTTTTTCCCTAAAAACACCCTTAGCAGAATACCCCAAGGTCCAATCCAATTCCACAGCATCTACAATAGTGACAAGAACATTTCTTCGTCTTGGAGGTTCCTGTAACATAGGACGTGCGGCCAATGGGAGGTTGAGTTTTCAGTTAAACTCAAGGTCCAATTTGATGTGTCCTGGAGACGCCGTATGGGGCGGTCGATGGCTGCTGTTGTTTAGATGTTAGGGTTTTCTTTTAGGTTTGGGCTTGGCCCAACGGGTGTTTCTTGGTTGGTTTTTTTGCCAATTTCGGTTTGGGTTTGGGTCTAGGACTGGACACTGGATTTTTCTTAGCTTTGTTTAGGAATAAGATGCCATCCTTGTTCCTTTTAGTCTTTGTACGTATCAATATCAAAGATTAATAAAATAATAAATTTTGACTTCAAAAAAAAAAAATATGTGAGCAAGGGGCAGTGGAATTTGGAATTTGTTCTTGAAATCAATTTGGGAATCTGTCGCTTGAAGCATTTTTTTTTAATTTTAAAAAGGGATGGTTGGGTTGGATCAGGTTTGTCTTGATCCATATTTAACCCACTTATATTCAACCCGCATACTGTTTGCCCATATTCAACTCAATCATATTCATTTATAACTCATATCAACCTACTCAAATACAAGCCAACCAATCCATTTGTCACTTCTAGTTTTAAGAGGGACTCCTATGATACTGAGGGATACGTAAACCAGTCACTACGCCCACCGAATAAAAGTGAGCTCAAATTAACTGATCATCCTTATCTTTTATACGCCAGCCAAACTGGCCCATAGTTGCATGTATTAGAGAATCTCCACCCCTTACTCAGATTTTTACCCAAATATTAGTAAAAATTTGAGTAACAACTTGATTTGGTATGGAGCACTCCAATAGGAAAAAGAAAATCTAGGCATAAATTTGAGTAAAAGCCTCATTAATGACATTGTTGTAAATTCGAGGGGGAGAAAATAGACTTCAAAATTTGATGTTGGATTTGGTTCTCACCAAATTTGGTGAATGAGTGGAGTGAGATTTTTGGTGGTTTTTACTAAAATTTAAGTTTGATGTAAGATTTGGGTAAGGAGTGGAGATGCTCTTCGGTTCTAAAACCTGCCAAGTTACCATTACGTTAACCAAATCTAGGGTTTCGGGTCAGAGTAGACGGAGAAGACAACATGGGAAGATCCAAGAGGAAGGCAAATCAGGACACCACCGCTGCCACGGCCACCATTTCAGACCTCCCAAATCTTACGTTAATCAGGATGCTTTGAAATGACAATGTTCAAATCTTTGAGTTATGGTATCTCTTCATGGTCATTTCGTTTAAAGAATTTTATTTGATTTCCTAATTAATTTCCTGGTGTTTGCAAAAATTCTCGAATCGCTATTTGGACTAGTGGGCAGGGATTACCCGAAATGAATAATTTCCATCACTTGCAATAATTTTATGAATGATTGACGAATAAGGTTTTACATGCAATGTGGGAGCAAATTAGTCAAATCTATAACACTTGGGGATTTTAAGTTTTGTGCTGATTCAAATTGCTAACAGTTGATTAGTAGGTAATTATAACTAGGAGTGCAAATGTGGAATTCTCGGCTACTTAAGTGTCCAGGCTAGTTTACACGTAATAGTAAAAACAAAAGTTCTTTGCTACTTTTGTTCTGATGGACAGAAAGACATGCCCATTGCTTATGTTGAGGATTAAGATTTTGGTGAACAAAACGCAGTGTTGGTTGCAACTATCGTTGTGTGGTGGGTTAGGTTTTCACCTTAGGAAAACAAGCCACCGAAAGTTGTGTGCTAAGTTGGGTTCCGCGCGTGAGCACCTACAAGACTCAACAAATGTAAGGCTACCCGGCCGGGGTTTGGCCAAAATATTCCTCCGATGCTAAAGTCAGAGACTGAGTGAAAGAGAAGAGAGAAAATTAGAGTTTCGGGGGTAAGATTGTGTGTACCTTTGGTAGGTGGTGAAACCCTTTCTATAGATTCTCCTTACTTGGCGTCCAAGGTATCTAGCCCTTACGGGATACACTCGTATCGCGTCCTTATCGAGATACTTGATAATGCTTATCAAGATGGTTTTCCCGATCTAGACTCACTCCCTTCTCGGCTAGAACTCCTCTACCGCCTTGCAGAAAATATCCCATAACAATCGGTTCGGTCCCATGCACCATTTTAGGTGGTCAGCCATACCAAGGCCGGTCTGACGAGCACATGCGCGGCCCCATAGCCCAATCAGGCTAGTTTGTCCTAATTGGCAGCGAGCCCAAAATCCGGCCCAATTCATGTTGCTACATCCCTTCCAAATCATGCCCCTGGTTTTTTGTTCTACATGTTTGGTATTTTGGTGCAGTTCTTTGTATTCATCAATCATAGCCATTCAAACATGAAGAACCCACAATGTATACCCAGACATGTATGACTTGGCAAGACTTGCATGGAAACGATTTGACTTCTTCCACTTCATGTTGATTCATCTATCGAACAATTTCATTTTCTTGGCATGTGATACTTTCTTCTTGGGAAAAGCTTGGGTTCCTGGTTTTGTTCTTTTATAACTAGAGTTTTTGATCATGGCATAAGAAGTTCATGGAGAATGTTTCTTCTGTCTATCCACTTTTGTGTTTTAGTACTTCTGCAAGCTAGAATTGTCCGAAAATGTTGAAGCAAATTTTTTACAAGCAAATTAAAATCTGCCCTGATTTTATGGTTCAATCATTAAATATAAAGTTTTAGGGGTAGTCATTAACATTTTCGAGAAAATCACTTGTGAGTTATTCTTGGGAAAACAACACCATTTTTCACTAGTTCCATAAAATGTTCATTTTTGTCCATTTTCATAAAATGGAGTTTTCCTAAAATCATAGGAAATAAAATAAAAATAAAAATCCTTGTTCTCCATAGGTAGGTCTGTTAACAATTAATTTTTTTTGAAAAATAAAATGAACATTAAAATAAACCAAAAAGTGAGAAAATGAATTTGTTTTTAGTCTGTTAAAATTATTGCTATGATTTTACAAGTTTTATGATGTAAAATCACTTTTTGATTTTATTGATGTTGAGTTAGAAAATGCATAAAATTTAAATTCTTTGGTTCATGGGAACCAACTAAAGGAGAAAGTAGGGTAAATTTCTGAATGATAAAATTTGCTTGGACCTTGATG
The DNA here is from genome assembly GCA_016920895.1 of Vaccinium myrtillus. NCBI lineage: Eukaryota > Viridiplantae > Streptophyta > Magnoliopsida > Ericales > Ericaceae > Vaccinium > Vaccinium myrtillus. The sequence continues at coordinate 7,687,060 of CM029270.1, forward strand.
CAAACAATATTGAGACTGATGTGTGATTTTTAAGCTTGATTCAGACTAGTCAGGTTTGAGAGAGCAGTGCTGGCTCTAAGTTTTTTTGAGGTCAGGAACTTTATTTTTAGGCCTATTGTACAATACAAAAAATAAATAAAAAAAAGATTACAAGAATTAAAAACAATAATAACACAAAGCTCACAATGGCATTTGGATAAAACTAAAAAATCATTTTTGGTATTTGGACCACTCAAGACTACCAACATTCCAATAATTTAGATTTTTGAAACTACCAACATTTCCCTTCTTTTTGAGTATGAAAAAAAAATTAACCATTGTAGATTTTCACATTTCTTAATTTGACTTTGGTTTTAAATTAATACTCAAAAGGTGATGTGACAACATTTGATTATGTCATTAATGTTCTAAGAACTTTAAGATATTTAGATGTATACCTATCTAAATGAAGGCTATAAAAAATATGGGAAAGACTACAAAATTAATCAAAACAGTAGATACGTTGCCACATCTTTGGCAATGACCAAAATTTGTTGCTTGATTCAGAGTGAAAGGGTTTTAACATACATCGCCTAGAAAAGGGAGAATCTGCCTCTTGTGTTTGAGGTCCTATAATTTTGGTTAACGGGAGCTTGAGGCCTACCTGAACTTAATTTGACGATAAAGTCCAATTCCATAACCAAAATTTACGCAACAGGAACATCATGGCTCTCTGTGAAAAAAAGCTTTTCAATTATTTGCAATCATGGTTTTCCCTTTATACATGCTCAATTTCCGGATCTAATGAATTTTTTGTTGTCAGTCCAGAGTCTGAGTATGGAAAAAATTAACCATTGTAGATTTTCACATTTCTTTCAAAAAAAAAGCACTAAATGAATATTCAAAATGGTGATGTGGCAACATTTGATTATGTCACCTAGCTATTTTACATTTTCTCTAAGGGTATAAGATATTATAGATGTATACCTATATATAAGGCTATTAAAATATCTCAGGACTCCACAAAATTAATCAAAACTTGGGGTCAGATGCAACATCTTTGGCGTATGTCCAAAACCTGGCTCGGTTCGGAGTGTAGGGGTTACATACATCGCCTAGAGAATTTTGAGAATTTTGACGGGAGAATGGGTTTCTCTTGTGCTCTAGAGGTCCTATAATTTTGGTCAACGGGAGCTTGAGGCCGACTTGAACTTAATTTGACGTCAAGTCCAATTCCACACCAAAATTTACGCAAGCAGGAACATCATGGCTCTCTGTAGAAACAAAAGCTTTTCAATTATGGTTGCACTCAACTGGTAGGGGCCCCTTTATACATGCTCAATCGCCGGATCTAGTGAATTTTTTGTTGTAGTCCAGAGTCTCTAATCTTAGTTCTTTATGGCCCCGTTTAATAACCCGAATTGTAAGGATGAGATTCGTAATGTTATGGGATTAACGTATGTTTCATAATACTAGGGATTATCTACCTCCTCTAATTTCAAGTTTTTGTTTGATTTCCATGGTATTAGGTCTTGGCATTGGACTATTAGTCCCAACTTCATGTTTGATTGCAAATGTGAGGATGAGATTCAAAAACTAAATTGACAACTTTGTCCTTGAATGTTTTCCCATGGTTTTCTTGTTGTTTAACAAAAAAAAAAAAAATCTTTGTATTTATTTTGTTGGATTTGCTAAAGAAACTTGTTAACAAAATGCTGTGAAGCTAGGGTGATTTTTTTAACAACTAAAGCCCTTCCCTACCTGCTATTGCTAGTAGATGCAATTGTCACATGGATCATGGATAATTTTTTGATATCATTTACCAGAAAAAAAAACCCTTCATTTATTTAATATTAGAATTAAAAAAGTTTAAAATAACGGGAAAAAAAGAGATCATTAAGTTATTACACAAACCAAAAGTTTGTGCTTCTTACTCGTAATTACATTATAAGAGAGAACCATATATACACCATAAAAATATTATCCAAGTCAAGTACTTGACTATGAATTATGATAATAGGAATTGTAGTCTCTCAAGTTAATTTTTTCCCCCAATCGGTCAATAGCTTTATTAGCTATTGCAATAACGGAGTGTCCAAACAAGCTTCACGCTATACCCAGGATGGAAAATCTCCATTCCAGGACATCACGTGATCAATAGATAATTCCTTGGTAGCGCTTTCTTCTTTCAACATGTTGATAATTCCTTGAGCCAGGGACGGAGCCACAGCTTGGCTATTGGGGGCCAAGGCCACCCCCCAATAGCAAATTTCCATTGAGTTTTTTTTTTTTTTTTTTACTACTTATTCAAATATCTTATGGATGGGCCACCCCTGCTTTAATATAGAATTTCATGGGCCAACAAATTTTGTCTTTTAGACTGAGTTCCACTGAGGTATTTTCACTATTTTTGGTATTTTTAAACTACAAGTTGTCAAATTAATTGATGTATGTAGTCTAAGAATGCTAAAAATACCAATTACCCTACGAAAACATCACATGAGTGGTCCCTAAAAAAAGAATTTTAATCACCATTTTCAACTCCAGTATTGTTGTTTATGTTGCGGCACCCCCGGATATGAAATCCTGGCTCCGTCCCTGCCTTGAGCGTCCCCTTCCACTAAGTACTTTTGCCCCTCTCTGGATTTATAGCCTCCAATGCACAACGAAAACCCATAGCCTCCACCATCTCAGCTGAAGCAACATGAGGTAAAGGAATTACCGTCATACTTCTAATTTGCCCTTTCTCATTCTGAATTACAGACCCTACACCCCCCTTGTCTTGAACTACCATCAACTGCCCCGTCAACATTAACTTTCAAGAAACGTAGACTTGGCGGTACCGATGATCATTTGCCCCATTATGCTCTCCAGGCATTGTCTCCATACTTGTAGCTTGGCAGAACTCGTGATACTCCTTCACCCTTATAACAATAATTTGCACCTCGCTCACCCGCTCTCTCTTAAATACTCATTCATTCCTTGCTTTTCAAAGTTGCCAACAGATTGCAGCAAACATTCCTAGCTTGTCCCGTCTTTCCCCACCACCTCCTTGCTTCCCAATATCGCTCCAAAACTCCCCTATTTGAACAGTGTCCGTTACCTCAGCCTAAGGATACTTAATTTGGTCATTTGATGGTTTAACTAAGGATAGTATTGTACTTTTGCAAGGGCAAGGATTGGATTGGACTACCATGTGTGAGAGGTTGTTAATACCCCCTATGGGCCGGATTAGTAGTCCCCTCGGACTCATAGTCCAGACCCTTTTTTGGTTACCAAACAAGTATTCAAATAAATACGTAAGTATTAAGAGCCCCATGGCATTTGTAGTCCAATCCCCAGGCTAAGAGCATCCTCATCAGGCTCAACAAAAATTGGGCCAAATTTAACCTCAAAAACACATTTTATAAATTAACAAGTCACTTTTTAAAAAACTCACAAAATCAGACTTTCTATTCAGGAAGTCAGGAGAGAGAATTGCTCTAACCTGTGAATAGTGCCTCAAAGGATTTACCAAGTTACTGTAGCAAAGTTATAACTTTTGCAGATTTACAAAAAATTTGTTGAGTCTGATTTTGGGGGGTTTTTTCCGCTTTCACTCAACAACTTAGCCATCAGGGGGATTTGCCTCCCCTGATGAGGATGCTCTAATACGCGTCTATCCTCCTTGTGTGGGATTTTACGACAAAACTAAAACAATACGGAACACACCGTAATACTCAGGGCAAGTTTGGCTTAGTTTAAGGTTTTGATGAACTTAATAGCTATTTACTTTATGTGATTTTTTTTTATTTATAGTTTTTCATCATAAAGTTTTGGAATTAATCATTTATCTTGATGGGAAGAATTGGAAAGCCATCAACATAGGGACCGCAATTGAAAAAGCACAAATAAAATTTATAGTTTTTCATCATAAAGTTTTGGAATTAATCATTTATCTTGATGGGAAGAATTGGAAAGCCATCAACATAGGGACCGCAATTGAAAAAGCACAAATAAAATGATGTTAAAAACAATAAAAACAGCTGTTGTTTGTAATTTGTTTACTTTTCAGTTTATCTCGTCAAATTCCAAAATACTTGGACTAATATGGTTTTATGGAATAAGTGAGAAGGATAGATGAAAAGTGTAATAAATTTTAACGAAAAATTAGATAAGAAGGAGGGATTAATTAAGGTTATTGCCGATTGATTTTTTTTTTTGAGAAATTAGTTATTGGTAGTTAAAATCGATGGATATGAGTAGGTCGATAAAGAAACAATATGAGAATACAAATGGGGTTTTAAGAGATACGAGGAAAACGGACCTGGGGGCCCTATATTGAGAGACTCACTACGCGCGTATAGTGAGCTCTCGCGATCGTCCGATTATAATCAATGGTTCGGACCATCTTACATTTTAAATATGCATTTTATATATAATTTAATCTCAATTTATTTAGACCGTCGGTAGCCAATGGGACAGCCGAGGGAATTGAGTCCCATCATTACGCATGCCCGGATTCCGAGATGGATACGTACACGACTCATTACGCCCACCGATAAAAAGTGGGCTCAATTTAACTTATCATCCTTATTTTTTACAATATGCCAGCCAAACAGGCCCATCGTTGTATGGATCCAGGGGCGTGTAGTAAGGAAACTCACTACATGCGTCTTCGCCCCAATTTGTAATTACGGCCCGGATAAATTAAACTTCAATTAAATGTAAAACTACTATTCGAGAATGTAAGACGATCGGGATCCTTACGTTACCCATTACGTTACCCATTCGCTCTTCTCGCCAAATCTAGATTTGGCTCAGATCAGACGGGAGAAGACAACATGGGAAGATCCCAGAGGAAGGCAAATCAGAACACCGCCGCCGCCACAGTTTCAGACCTCCCAAATCACATCATATGCGACATTCTATCTCGACTCCCTCTCGACTCCATCTTCACCTGCAAGCGAGTTTGCAAGATCTGGCACAACCTCATTCTCGAACCCTGCTTTGCCAAGTTGCATCTCTCAAGGTCTCCTCTCAGCCTCGTCTTCTTCCGCCACAGTAATAGTAATAATTCCCCTTCTTACTTCGAAATTCTCCAACTCCACGATCCCCCTGATTTAGATCAACAGAATGCCACCATGAAGTTCAGAACTGAAATCTACTTCCCCCATAGGTATGTTCAAATAGTAGCCTCATGTAATGGGTCAATTTTGTTGGCGAATTGGGCGTCTCCTTATAGCAATGATCTTGTTATTATTGTGTGTAACCCACTTAGGGGACATCATCTTATTCTTCCTGTACCTCCGAAATTGGCACTACGGACCCATCATTTCGCCGGATTAGGGTTTGTGCATAGTTCATCAACTAATAAGTACAAGGTGTTAATATTTACTTGTACCCATAATCCAGCTAGATTATACTGTGACACTTTTACAATTGGGATCGATGATGAATGGAGGAGCATTGGAGATACTGGAAAGCCACCCGCTGTTTATCCTTTGCAATTCGTTTTTCTGAATGAGGCTCTTCACTGGATAGGCTTTGAGAATTCACGGGTCATTTGCTATTTTGATATTGAGAAAGAGCAATTTGGAAGCTTCCCCTTGCCTTCTCACTTTGAAGAAGGTCGTATCTGGCTTGGGGTTGTAGATAATTGGTTGTACATTCACCAAGGGCATCCATGCCATTTGTGGAAATTTTGGGTAATGAAAGATTATGGAGATTTTGGGTCCTGGACTCTGGAATGTGTGATTGAAGGATCAATTACCCATGGTAGACCTGTCAAGCTACTGAAAATGTTGAAAGATGGAACCCTGTTGATGATTCTCAAAATGTACAGTAGCGTATCCTACAGTTCACAAGGAAAGATCACCATGACTCTAGCATCTTACAACATACAAACAGGAGTGCTGAAAATGATTGAGTACAGTGATATGCTACTCATGGGCCATTCACTTTCCGATGCACCATGCTTCTTCTCTCCAATGGATGCTTTGCAATGACAATGTCAAAATCTTTGAGTTATGGTACTATTGAATTTTATCTATTCAAGGTCGTTTTGTTTAAAGAATGTTATTTGATTTCCTAATTAATTTCCTGATGTTTGCAAAAAAAATTTAAGTCGCTATTCAGGATAGTGGGTAGGGGTTACCCAAAATGAGTAATTCCATCACTTGCAATAATTTTATGAGTGATTGATGAATAAGGTTTTACATGCACTAGGGGAGCAAACTAGTCAAATCTATAACACTGTGATTGGTAGGTAATTATAAGGGGGAGAGCAAATATGGAGTTCTTGGCTACTAGGTGTCCGGGCCAGCTTACGCTGACCTTGACAGAAAGAACAAGAGTTATTGGCTACTCTTGTTTTGATGGACAGAAATACATGACCATTGCCTATGCTGCAGTGTTCTATAATTTATCATATATAAACACCCACTTCATCTTCATCAGCCGCTGACTTACCAATTTGAACCCTAAATATCAGATCTGAGCAGGAGCAGCAGGTATGCGTCTGATCTCTCTCTCTCTCTCTCTCTCTCTCTCTGTCTCTATCTCTCTCTCTCTTCTTCTCTCTCTCTCTCTCTCTCTCTCTCTCTCTCTCTCTCTCTCTCTCGGCTTCTCTCTGTCTCTATCTCTCGGCTTCTTCTTCTTCTTCGTTTTGCAGCTGCTGCTGCTGCAGATTCTCTCTCTCTCTCTCTCTCTCTCTCTCTCTCTCTCTCCCCGTGTCCCCATCCGTGTCCCCCCGTGTCCCCAGCCGTGTCCCCATCCAAAAAAGTTGCTTAGCCGTGTCCCATGCCACGTGGCGTGTCGGGACACGTTTCCCGCCGTGTCCCCGTGTCGGGACACTGCGGTACCGGGTCCGGGAGAGGTGTCGGTGCTTCATAGCCGAGCACTCGCCGCCTAGGCGCTAGAAGGCTCCTCACCGACTAGCCCGACTAATTTGCCGACTAGTTGCGAGTACTTGGCCCTGAAAGCTAGAAGGTGCCCGGCCACCCTGGGAGCACCTAGCGAGTTTTAGAACCTTGCTATTTTGAGGATTAACAATTTTGGTGAACAAAACACAGTGTTCTAAAAGTCGGCCGCTTGGGGTGACTAGTCCCTGCCTCGGCGCTTGGCGGTGATCCTACGTGTAAATTAGGTAACCGACTAGTCAGCTCCTAATCCCCTCATCAACAAAACATGGATGGGATTGTATAGCTTGGGAGGTTAGGTTTGGTGTCAAAGAGTGGTGCGGTTTGAAAATCGGCCATGTCCATGCATTTGTTGCTTGAAAATTGCACGCAGATTTCTTGCAGACCGTGTTGCATTACTGTTGGGATATGGTTTTTTTGTGCATGTATTTGACCTATTTGACCCATCCATATTGTGGAATGCTGGGGAAAAGATAAGAAAAGAAAATAGGAGGAAAGTGTGAAGAAAATTTCACTGTGCACAATTCTAGAATTTGCTATTTTATCTTTCTTTCCCTCCAAACCAAACAGTGGAAGAGAAAGTTTATTACGTTTCCTTTCCTTTCCTTTCCTTTCCTTTCCTTTCTTTCTTTTCCACATGTTCCAAACGGACCGTAAAATTTGTGACCACCCAATTGAGTCTTTGACCTTTAAGGCTTGCTTTGGAAATTTTCTTTAAATTGTTATTCACAATTATCACTTCTAGTTTGGTACATGTCTTCCTATTTATTTACGCCCCTGGTTTTATGTTTTCCATTTTCAGAGTTAATGGTGGGATAGATGAATTAATTAACCATTGTCATGCAAACGTGAAGAACTCCTTGTATGTATCCATGATTCCTTACAACTTCCAATTTGATTTGTCTATCTAAGAAATTCATTTTATTCTCATTCATGCTTTTTTCTTGCGGAAAACTAATCTTCCTACTTTTGTTGTTTAGGTAGATATTTTTATTTGTCATGTTAAATGGTAAGAAATTCATGGTAATTGTTTTTTGTGTCTGCAAACTTATTAAGTTATTATACGCAGATATGTGTGTTTATAAACTTGTGCGCCGCAGGTTTGCATTGTATTCTGTATGCCTGTTTGATGATACCTTTGAAAGCTTCTAATGTAACAGAAACTCAATTTTATGCGTATGGAAGCCACTTCCTTTCGCAGCACAAATACAATATTTGAGTTAGAGACAAATTATGAACTTACCTGGCATGAGGCATAAAATCTGGAGAGGATTTGATGGATTTACTTATTTCATTTTTTGGTATGTAGTTGTATACTTGTATGGTGGGGGCAATGCATAGTAAAAAAGAGCTAAATTTTGGAGTTATTTACTTATGTGGAAACTTCATTGTGAAAGATAGGTGTATCATCCTGTTTGTCACAGGGATGAGAAATCCTGAGGTCATATATGTAAAATGATGACCTATTAGGTGTTTTAGAACTCAAAGGAAACTCTGTGTGACAAATAAATCTTTATTTACTTCACTGTTTTAGCTATCAAAATAGACTAATAGTTAGTCGTATAGATTTTTGGATTTTATCCAAAATTCGGATGTGGAGATCCTGGGATGTGGGAATGTATTGTGAGAAACAATTTCGGCCAGATCTTGTAATTGGCGTCACATTCCATCGACACTTTCTCTCTCTAAAATTTTTGCCGGCCCCCTCTCCATAAACCTTAAGCCAACCACCCCTGTTGCTCTCATGTGTAGCAAGCAACTACACATGGAACAAATATTTTATATTCTGGATTTCAAGTTCAGTTGGATGGCGAGAACGTGAACGCTTCTACCAGCCATATCAAATTTGGTACTTTAAGCCTACTGAAGATTGGGAGTTTGAGCAGGAAACAAATCTACTACACTCCAAAATTGGATTTCCTAATCTAGATCAGTAGAATACTGGATAGAAAGTCTGTTCGAGCTAAGCCAACATGCAGCACAGATTTCAGGGACAGCTCCAGCTCCCTCTATGGTAACTGATGGAAGAAGGATATTTGTCACAAATTTTCTTTTTCTTATATCATACGAAAGAAGTGATGAGCAGATACAAGAAGTAGAAGCTCTTTTGAACAATATCAAGAAAAAAGAAAATCTTGATTTGCCAATGGAATTAATTATACAAAGTTGATTCCATCGAAGAAGAAAGAAATATGCAATTTAGTCAGGACCAAATTCTCCCGTTTCATCCGAACACTATGACGGTGGCTAGTATCAAAATCTCATCAACTAGATGGAAGACCGAAGGCTAGAAAAGTAGTATTATTAAAGACACAAACAATGACATTAGGAAAAGCGGAGTCTAGAACTCGTACGGAAGATTCTCTACGTGACAGGTTTTTTAAGACGGGAGACTAGGACCCCCCCTTTTTTTTAAACATTTGTAAAGAAGGACTAGGCCCCCCTTTTGTGTTTTGAACATCTGTAAAGTCTAGGAATAGTTGATAGACTTTTAATTTATTAGGTTTAGACTTTTATGACTAACTTGTCTATAAATAGACAAGTCCTTTGCATTTGTGAAACATATACAAAATCTATATGTAATAATATTCTCACTTTCTTCCTCATTTGCCATCTTTCCACACTTCCTTTTTTTCTTAGTCTATTATATCCTTCTGATGTTTCTTCATTTTTTTGTTTCTTTATTGCTGCCATCCAATTTCTGCAACAGTTTCTTGTCTCCTTTTCAACATTTCTTCTGTTTCTGCCGTTGCTTTCCTCTCAAAATCTTTGCATATTAGCTGTTTAATGAAAATCTTGTGCCCGAACAGGTTTTGATGTCATTCTGTCCATGTGCTGGTCTTTGCATATTAACATGGAATGTCTTTAAATTAAATTTGTTGTCACCCTTTGACCTTTAGCGTTGCTTTGGCAATTTTTCCCTTCAAGCCACTGCACATGGAATGAATTTGATAAGAGTGTCTAAGTGTTATTTATGGGTAAGATACTAAGATCTGATGTTAGTTCCAGCCAAAACTCAAAAGCCACAATGAAGCAAGCACTCATGGAAATCATGAATCAATATTTCACTACAAAGTTGTATGGTGGGGGAAATGCATAATACAATGTGCTAATTTTTGGAGTTATTTAATTGTATGAAACCGTCATTTGTGAAAGAATTACAACTAAAAGGAGCGTCATCCTTTCTGTGATGGGGATGAGTAAATCTTGGGAATATGCATGTAAAATGAGCTTTCTGAAAGACCATAACTTATTTATCTCTTTTGTTTTAGCTATCATCGTAATTTCTTATGGCTTTTGGATTTTACCATAACTTATTTATCTCTTTGTTTTAGCTATCATGCGTTGTGGCCATGCCCACAGGTGAGCTTTTTTGGGAGGAAGAACAGAAATCAAGATCTTGTTCAATGTTAACAATTGTTGCTTGAACTTCTGTAGTTTTGGGGCTATTCAATTGCAGATAGATTTCAACCATTGGTAGTTAGAATATGGTGAATTTGCTGTTTGGTTTTATTTATATGCTATGTTGCAACCTGATGTAAAATTTACTTGGACCTTGAATCTATTGGTTTTGTGTAGGTTTTAGGAGTTGCAGTGTATGCCGAGGCTTCCCGAGTTGTATGGGGAGCCAACTAAAGGAGAAAGTAGGGTAAATTTCTAAATGATAAAAATGCTGCTATGATGCAAACAATCAGAGACTGATGTGTGATTTGTTAAGCTCGATTTATCACTTGACTAATCAGGTTTCGAGAGCTTTGTCAGCTCTGAGTTTTTTGAGGCCGGATGTGAACTTTATTTTTGAACCCGGTTGTACTTTATTTTTGAATATATATATATATATATATATATATATAAAAAAAGACTACAAGAATTGAAAACAATAGTAACACAAAGTTCGATAATCATTATATACGTTAATCTGAAATATAATACTTAAACATCACCCTTCATATTATAGATGTCTACTATTATACACCTAATATAAAGGGTATAAAATATTATAGATGTATATCTATATATATAAGGGTACGTATAAAGTATCTGGGACTCACAAAATTAGTCAAAATTTGGGGGGCGAGATGCGGTTGAATCCTCGGCGTATGTCCAAAGGCGGCTCTATTCGAGAGTGTTGGGGGTTGCGCGAACATACATCGCCTAGAGAATTTTGACGAGAGAATCTGCCTCTTGTGTTCTAGAGGTCCTATAATTTTGGTCAACGGGTGCTTGAGGTTGACCTGAACTTAATTTGACGTCAAGTCCAATTCCACACCAGAATTTACGCAAGCACAAACATCATGGCTCTGAGTAGAAACAAAAGCTTTTATATGGACTCAAGGGCCTGCTATCCGTGGGGTTTTTGTTTGACATCCCATCCGGTCTTGGGATCCATTTCATTAGCATCAACGACTTGGATTTCATCAAACAATGGATGGTTCGGATACACTTTGAAGAGGTGAGATTTGTTGGTTAATGAAAGCGAAACGGACGGCTTGGATGGAGTCGGCAAGCCTTCTTGACGACTAGGATGAAAGCAAATTTCTTTTTATAATGGTTGCAACAAAGCCCCCAATTCCTTGGTTGAATTGGTTGAGATTTGCCCCTTTATACATGCTCAATCGCCCAATCTAGTGAATTTTTTTTAGTAATCTAGAGTCGCTTATCTTAAATCTTTATGGCCCCGTTTGATAACCCGACTTGTAAGGATGGAATTCGTAAGGTGATGGAATTAACATATGTTTCATAATACTAGGGATTATCTACCTCCTATAATTTCAAGTTTTTGTTTCATTTCCATGGTATTAGGTCTTGGGATTGGATTATTAGTCCCAACCTCATGTTTGTTTGCAAATGTGATGATGAGATTCAAATACTAAATTGACTGACTTTGTCCTTGATTGTTTTCCTGTTGGTTAACTAAAAAAAATCTTTGTATTTCTTTTGTTGGATTGGCTAAAGGAATTTGGTAACGAAATGCTATAAAGCTAGGATGATTTTTTTTTTATAACTAAAGCCCTTCCCTACCTACTATTGCTAGTAGATGCATTTGTCACATGGATGATTTTTTTTGATATTATTTACCAGAAAAAAACCCTCCATTTACTGAATATTAGAGTTAAAATTACGAAAAAAGAAGAAGAGATCATTAAGTTATTAGACAAACTAACAGTTCATGTTTCTCACTCGTTTTTAGGGCTGCCCGTTCAAATCCAAACCGCCCAAACCGATGCGTCTGTTTACTCACCCAAAGTACGTTACGGAGGGATACGGATCCTAATATTTTTATTTTGACGGATGCGGTTGGGTTCGGGTTGGATCCGCCCAATCCGTCTAATAATCATTCTTTGATCCGCCAAATTCGTCCGATCTGTTCAATCCGCAACTGAACCAACCCATCCGTAGGTCACCCATGGATGGTTGTGGATCTTAAAAATGCCAATCCGGATCGGATTGAGAACCAAAAGCGATCAAACAAAAAAAATAGGGTCTTGCTAACGTGTGCCCATTCAATAAGCACACAAACAAGAAAATATATGAGTCCAAACCCTTATTTTGGTTGCTAAACAAGTATTAAGAGCCCTATGGGATTGGTAGTCCAATTCCCAGGGCTAATATGTGTCTATCCTTGTGTAGGATTTATGACAAAATTAAAATAACACGGAACACATGGTAATACTCATGGCGAGTTTGGCTTAAACTAGAATTTTTGACAGACTGAATAGTACTTTAAGCGATTTTTTTTTATATAGTTTTTTTATCATAAATTTTTAGAATTAATCATTTGTCTTGACGAGAAGAATTGGAAAGCCATCAAAATATGGACCACAATTGGAAAAGCACAAATAAATGATTTTTAAAAATAATAAAAATAGCTGTTGTATCAATTTTTGTCTTCACTGTTTTTGTAATTTGTTTACTTTTTAGTTTATCTCGTCAAAAGAAATTATTAGTTCAAAATACTTTGGAATAATAAGGTTCTATGAAATAAGTGAGAATAGATAAAAGGTGAATAAATTTTAACAAAAAATTAGATAAGAAGGAGTGATTAACTAAGAAATTGGTTATTGTTCTTACCAAAAAAAAAAAAAAAATTTGAAATTGGTTATCGTTTATTGAGAAAAAAAAAAGAAAAAAAACAAATTGGCTATTTGGCAATTAAAATCGATGGATATGAGTAGGTCGATACATAAACAATATACAAAAGGGGTTTTAAGAGATATGAGGGAAACAGACCTGGGCTCTATAGTGAGGGGCTTATTATACCATGTAGTGAGCTCTCTCGGCCGTCTGATCGATGACTGACGGTTCCGATCATTTTACAAGCATTTTACATGTAATCTAATCCCAATTTATTTGAACTGTCGGTATCTGATCAGACGGCTGAGAAGCTCTTTACACGCATGTAGTAAGTTCTCTCACTACATATCCCCGGATCCTGAGGGACACGTATACGAATCATTACGTCCACAATAAATGCGGGCTCAAATTAAATTATCAACCTTATCTTTTATATGCCCGCCAATTAGGCCCATAGTTGCATGGAACCGGGGGCAGTCACTACATGCGTGAGTGAGCTTCATCTGTTGTCCGATTAGCATATGACGGTCCGATAAATTAGAGTTAAATTAAATGTAAAAATATTTTTGGAGGATGTAAGATGATCGCAAATGTTGGACGTTGATCGACAGCTGGGACAGAGCCAAACTACCATTGCATTACCCATTCATTTCGGCTCATTAATCGTTTTGTGTTTTTTTTCAACTTTATTAATTAAAATGGATTTTTTCTAACTTTATTCCCCAAAACGTAAAAACGTGTTTGCATTTCACATTTTTATTGTGGTTTAATACGGATTAACCGAAGCAAGTAAATTAACCATAATTCGACTTAAAAACGTGTGTACCAAAAATAGGAAGAACACGTTTTCTTCCTTATATTTGTTGTACGCGCCTCCTCTCAGATCAGACGGAAGAAGAAAACATGGGAAGATCCAAGAGGAAGGCAAAGAAGAACACAGCCACCGCCACCATTTCAGACCTCCCAAATCCCGTCATGTGCGACATTCTATCTCGACTCCCTCTCGACTCCATCACCGCCTGCAAGCGAGTATGCAAGATCTGGCACAAACTCATTCTCGAACCCCACTTCGCCAAGTTGCATCTCTCAAGGTTTCCTCTCAGCCTCGTCTTCTTCCGCCACGATAGTGTTAGTAAGTCCCCTTCGTACGTTGAAAGTTCTCCAACTCCACGATCCCCCTGATTTAGATCAACACAATGCCACCACCATGAGGTTAAGAACTGAAATCGACTTCCCTCATAGGCGTGTTCAAATAGTAGCCTCATGTAATGGGTCAATTTTGTTGAAGAATTACGCGTGGAAGGACGACCTTGTTATTATCGTGTGTAACCCACTTAGGGGACATCATCTTATTCTTCCTGTACCTCCGAGACTGGCACTACGGACCCTTCATTTCGCCGGATTAGGGTTTGTGCATTGTTCATCAACTGATGAGTACAAGGTGTTTATATTTTTGGAGGATAATCCACATAATCCTGCTAGATTGTACTGTGACACTTTTACAATTGGGATCGATGATGAATGGAGGAGCATTGGAGATACTGGAAAGCCACCCGCGGATTTTCCTTCGCCAGTCGTTTTTCTGAATGGGGCTTTTCACTGGATAGGCTTGGAGAATTCATGGGTCATTTGCTATTTCGATATTGAGAAAGAGCAATTTGGAAGCTTCCCCTTGCCTTCTCACTTTGAACAAGGTCATATCTGTCTTGGGGTTGTAGATAATTGGTTGTACATTCACCACGAGCATCCGTACCGTGTGTGGAACTTTTGGGTAATGAAAAATTACGGAGATTTTGGGTCCTGGACTCTGGAATGGGTGATTGAAAGACCAATTACTCGCGAATTCAGTAGACTTGTCAAACTACTGAAAATGTTGAAAGATGGAACCCTGTTGATAATTCTCGAAAAGTTCACTTTTGGATCTAAACGTTCACCACCAAAGATCACCATGAATCTAGCATCTTACAATCGACGAACAAGAGTGCTAAAAACGATGGAGTATAGTGGTATGCCATCCCTGGGCGATTCACTCATCGATGCACCATTCTTCTTCTCTCCAATGGATGCTTTGCAATGACAACGTCAAAATCTTTGATTTATGGTACTATTAAATTATTATCTTCAAGGTTGTTTCTTTTAAAGAATGTTATTTGATTTCCTAATTAAATTCCTGGTGTTTGCAAAAATTTCAAATCGTTATTCAGGCTAGTGGGTAGGGATTACTCAAAATGAGTAATCCATCACTTGCATTAATTTTATGATTGATTGATGAATAAGGTTTTACATGCAATAGGGGAGCAAATTAGTCAAATCTATAACACTGGGGGATTTTAAGTTTTGTGCTGATTCATATTGCTAATAGGTGATTGGTAGGTAATTATTGCAGGGAGAGCAAATGTGGAGTTCTTGGCTAATAGGTATCCAGGCTAGCTTACGTGCATCATGACAGAAAAAGAACAAGAGTTATTGGCTACTCTTGTTTTAATAAATAGAAAGACATGCACTTTGTTCACTTCACATTTCTAAAAAAAATTCCAAAAAGATTCTTTCCCCATCTCTCATCTCTCCAATCATTAATCACATTTCTCTCTCTACTCATACCCCTCTTTCCAATCATTATTCTCATTTCTCTCTCTATCTCTCTCCAATTATTACACCTCTCTCTAATTATTACTTTTTCCAAAAACTCATCCAAACACTATCTCAAAAATATTTCTCAAAATATTCTTCTCAAAATTATCAACCAAACACAGCCATGGTCATTACCTATGTTGAGGAGTAGCAATTTCCATGAACAAAACACAGGGTTCTAAAAGTCGGCCGCTTGGGGTGACTAGTCCTTGCCTAGGCGCTAAGCAGTGATCCAACACGTAAATTAGGCAACCGACTAGTCGGTGCCAAATCCTCACCTAGGCTCATCGACAAAATGTGGGTGAGATTGTATAGCTTCGGAGGTTAGGTCTGGTGTCAAAGAGTGGTGGGTTTGAAAATTGGCCACGTCCATGCATTTGTTGCTCGAAAATTGCATGCAGATTACTTGCAGACCGTGTTGCATTTATATTGGGATATGGTTGTTTGTGCAGTTATTGACCTATACCTAATGTGGAATGCTGGGGACAAGATAAGAAAAGAAAATAGGAGGAAAATGGGAAGAAGATTTCACTGTATAAAATACTATAATTTGCTATTTTATCCCTTTTCCCCCTCCAAACCAGACAGTGGAAGAGAAAATTTATTACGTTTCCTTTCCTTTCCTTTCTTTTCTTTTCCACAAGTTCCAAACAAACCGCAAAATTTGTGACCAACCAATTGAGTCTTTGACCTTTAGGCTTGCTTTGAGTATGTCTTGAGTTTCTGGGGTTGCATTGTCTGGTTTTACTACAAGAATCTCTTCTTGTCTGGCTTCTTTTCTATTATCATGTTGGGAAGTGATCATCTCCCATAGTTCCTTTGTCTACATTATCCCCATCGTCTCCCATAGTTGCAGCATCATCATCTTGGACACACATCTATATTTATTGGCATCCATTTTTTTTGATCGGCAAAAGTAACATTTATTAAGGAGAAAGGGGAAGGGAGTCCAACCGAACATTGGACAAATACAGCCAAATAGGAAAAGCCCACCCTCATAGGGACAAAGCCAGTACATCCAAAGGCCGGAAAGCCTAGATAAAACAGTAAAATCACATCCCCGAAGTGGGCCTAAAATGCCCAGATCAAAACAATTAAAACACCCCAAAGAAAACCCTAAACCTATAACAAATATGTGCTCCCGAAGCTGCCACCGCCCTCCGTCGTCCACCTGGATCAGACAGAAACACCAGCAACCACCACTAGAATGATACCTCCAGGCCGCGGAAGTTCACCATTACTGTTGGGCATAACCCCGACCTCCCAACAATGGTCACGGCTGGAGACCAACGCCATCCAACCACAAATGAGAACCCACAAAGCTGTTAAAACTGTGAAAACGTTAGCAAGGGAGTTTCAAAATTATCTTTCAAAACTGTGAAGTTTATTAAATGGTTTTAAATTGTTTATATCTTTCAATATGGATGTCAAAAAATATGAAATATGGATCTTGTTTGATAGATTTCAATTAGTTATTTTATACAAAGTTTTAAAAATCATGAAAAACATTATATACTAAAAGATATAAACGATTTAGAAATGATGTGAATTTCAAAAATTGTGAAATAAATTGGAAGGGAAAGGGTACTTTTAAGGGTAAAAGTAAAACTAGAAATTTGTCATATTTTGATAGTTATTTTAGAAATAGGACAAACATTTTGGGGACATCCTAGAATAGAAAGAAGGACCAGCAATTTGGGATGGAGAGAGTATATACTACTCATTCATCGGCTGAAGTTTAAGGGTTGCATTAGTTGGATGGCATCATATCTGGGCAGTAGCTTAAACATCATATGCTACTCATTCATTGGCTAAAGTTGAAAGCTTGCATTAGTTGGATATCTTGGCATTTTTTTCTAGGTTGTAGCTTCATAATCACCTATAGCAACTCAATCAGTGTTCTAAAAATCGGTCAAGTTGGCCGACTAGTCGGCCACAAGCCGCTAGTCGGAGGTCCCCTAATTTGATCGAAACTCGACTAATCGGCCAAAAGTCGGCGATTAGTCGGCCAAAATTCGCTAGTCGGCAACCGACCGACCTGGGATTGACTAGTGTCTTTTAGAACCTTGAACTCAATTATGAATTAATTTCTCCTCTTTTTTTTTTGGACTAGAAGTATTTAGTGTGAGAGGTTCCCATTTATACCATTTCTTTTAGCCAATGTGGTAAAAAAAAATCGATTTAATGAGACAACCCGGTAATAGCATCAAGTTGGGTTATACCATGAGAAAATGTGCACCATCCATCCAATGATGGGCATTTACCATGAGAGAAGTATGAACTAAGGTCTTCCCTTCAAGAAATAATACTTGAGTGTTGTGGAATTCTTTAGTGGAGAAGATATCTTCCTGAAAGCTTGTAACGGGAAAATTGATTTTTGTGGCTAGTATTTGTAGACAATTGATTCATTAAAAGCTGCTGCAGTGGGTTAAGGTTTAAAACATCTCCTTTATCTTTTTCTTTTTCTCATCTTATTTTAGTCAATGTTCTCCTATCTTCACTTTAGTAGCGTATGTTGATTGTTGAGTATTACCAATTTCAGTGAACAAAACATGGGTGGGATTGTGTAGTTTGAAATCGACCACGTCTATGCATTTGTTACTTGAAAATTACATGAAGATTACTTGCAAACCGTGTTGCATTAGTGTTGGGATATGGTTGTTGAGTGAATGTATTGGCCTGCTTGGCCCATTCCTGCATGTAATGTTTTGGAAATTAAATTTGTGATCCCCCAGTTGAGTCTTTGACCTTTCGGCTTTATTTGGAAATGTCGCCCTTCAAGTGACAAGGCATGAAATGTATTTGATAAGAGTGTCAAAGGGTTCAGCTGATTCTCAAAAGCCGTGAGGAAGCAAGCACTCATGGGATCGTGAATCAGTTTCACCCATTACAACCTTGCGGTTGTTTGGCATTTTTGAAAACAAATCATTAATTACAAGTATCATTGCTACATGGCTTCCTAATTTATGCCCTTAGGTTTATGTTTTACATGTTCAATAATGTGGTGGAATTTATGCATTCATTAATCATTGTCATGCAAATGTGAATAACTCCAACATGTATCCATGATTCCGTCTACTTCCACTTTATTCATCTACCTAAAATTTCATGTTATTTGCCTTCCTGAGTTTTTAACGGGAAAACTTGGGTTCCTGGTTTTGTTCTTGTTTAGGTTGAGTTTTTTGGTCATGTTAAATGACAATCAGAAATTCATTCTATGCATAAGTTTGGTGACACCTTTGGAAGCTACTACTGTATCTGAAACCAAACTTTATTTGTACAGAAGCCACTCCTTTTGGCAGCACTAATAGGAAATTTGAGTTAGATATATTATCAAGTCACCTTGCATGACTCATAAAATATGGAAGTAAATATGATGGATTTACTTCTTTTTATGTTCTGCTACGAAGTTGTATGATGTGGGCAGTGCTTAATAAAAAGGATAATCTTTGGAATTATTTACTTGTATGAAAACTTCGTTCTCAACGTTTCATCCTGTGTGTGATATTTACGTACGATGATGACCTATAAGGTGTCTTAAATTGAAGGAGAACTCCATTTGAAAGACAAATCCTTATTTACCTAATTGTTTTAGGTATCATAATAATTAGTCTTAATACTCTTGACTTTTCTATTTTATCCAGGATTGAGATTTGCAGATCCCGAGATGTGGAAACTTTTTTGAGAAGAAGAAACAACCAGATCTTGTTTGATCTCTGCTTCAAGAAGGAAAAGTCGCCGTTTTGGTATAGCTCTGCAGGACCTTTCGTTTTGTGTGTGTGTGTGTGTGTGTGTGTGGATAATTTGGAATATTGCAGCTGACATGTTGAAGCAAAGCTAGACTTGTTACATTGTCTATTTTAAGTAATTGGCTTCTTAGCGATTGTAGCTTGGACTTCAGTAGTTTTGGGGCTGTTGAATTGTGCATGGATTTCAACTTGATGCTATTTAGAAACTTAGAATAAGTCTAATGTGCTCTTTGGTTGTACTTTATAGCTGTAACCTGAAGAATAAGTCTAAGTACTTGATTTTGTGTAGGTTTTAGAAGTGTTTTAAACTGAGGCCTTCTAGGGTCAAGAACTAAAAAGTATAGGAAGTAGAGTATTCGAATGGACAAATACTGTCGTGATACGAACACTTGGAAACTAGTTAGATGATTGAAACCCTATGAACAATCCACTGTAGCAAGAATATCCAATTATCAGATTGAAATTTATTCAAATTTTCATCAAATCAAGCGAGACTCAAATTTGTACTCAAAATTTTTAAAGGTTTGTTTTGGTCTTGACAATTTACAACTATGCTAGTATTAATGAAGCTTTTACTCTGGTTTGTGCATGTATTTGCGTTAGTGCCTTGGAGTACTTTTCCGCAAAATCTTTCAAAATTTGAGTAAGAATTTGAGTAAGGGCTAGAGATTCTCAAATTGGGTAGAGTCGTTTAACTTTTTGGCTCTTTAAGTGAGTTTAAGTGTCCATTCTTCTTGTTTGGAATTGTAGAAGAAAATGTATATTTTTTCCTTCTAGTACGTTTTTTTTTTCCAACAATAGAATGGTAGTATGTTAGTTGAGTTAGAATATTTTTTTTTTAAAACTCATGCTAGTCAAGTTGTTGATGCTGTGCTATTAGTGGCTCCCGTGCATAGCACATCATGCAGTCTTTGTAGGACCCACTAAACGTGTGTGTCTCTTTGTAAGTTGTGTTGGCTGTGTTTGCTTAGATAGTTTAGTTTAGTTTTGATGATGTCAGCAGGTGTAATGAGTGGAGAGAGATAGAGAGAGAAATGAGGGAAATGATGATGTCATCAAAACTAAAACTAAAACTAAACTGGGAAACGAACAGGGCCGTTGTAATTTTACTAGATTTGGGTATAAATTTAATATGACAATATTCGGCTTGATGGGAGAATCGAAAAGCATAAAAGTAAAGCCGAAAATTGATGAATGTTTGCATAATTAGATATCTAAAAAGACGGTAAAAGTATGTTTTCCTAAAAGAGTTGTTTAGTGTCATTTTGTCGTCTTATATGAACTCCATCTAGGCCGGCCACCACCGCCACTATCTCTCTCGCCAACCATCCCGAATCCCATCTTATGAAATTTGCAATTGCAAATCCACTCACCGCTTCGGCACTACAGTCTCGTCTTTGCCCTCTGCCGATCATAAATGAATCCCATTAGCAATAATTTCTGTAAAGAATTAGTACTTGTACCTTCAACATCACACACACGCGCACACTTATATATACATTATACATCGGTCCCTTTGTCCTCTTCCTCATGGCTTTGGGGCAATTGTTAGTAATGACAAGCTCGGCGAAGGTGGTAAGGATTTGGCACAATCCATTTAGTATGAAGCATTCTAACCCTGTCAAGTTGAGACCATGCAAGAGGAAAAGGTCATTATGGGACGAGACTTTTTTCTTGTTAGCTGCTGTCATCAAAATTCAGATATGGGTAAGACGATTCAGTTTTTCCACATGCCCAGTCTTTCGGCTGTTGAGGTTAAAGTTAAAAAGGTCTCTTAGGTTGTGAATACACTTGAGACACCCGACACCAGTCTGCTATGGGAGGTTAGTCTTAGTCTTGGTGCATGTCCAGAAAGATGACATTTCTATGGATGAAGTGGCAGGGTTGCTTAGTCCTCTTCAGATGGAAGATGGTTCTTTCGACCTGTCCATAGCCAGAACCTTACCAGCAACTTCAACCTGCCGTTAGAGAAGGTGATTCTTCTATGGATAGTTCAACCTATCATAGTTTGCTTGAGCCTCAAATTCTTGCTAAGATGGAACGTGATTTATCCTATTTGTCAAGTTGTGATTTTGCTCCTTCAACACCCTGATTGTCGTCAACATATCAATGTTGATTTTTCTCCAACTAGGAATGGAACATGGAACTTGTGGTCTAAGCGTATCGTGGTAATCAGGAGTCAAACTTCAAAGTACAACGGTAATTGGAAACAAAAGGTGAAAGCATGTAGGTTAATATCGATAACAACATATCAATCGCAGTGGAAAAATTCGACAATATTGTGTTTTTTCTAGTTTATAATGTTGCTCGAATTTGTGTTGAAATGGTTCTAAGCCAACCGTTGTCCCCCTCAATTGCAGTGGAAAAATTAGACTATTTGCTAGAATATGTACACGTTTGTATGATCTGCTTTGCGTGTGGAAAGGTTGGTCACCGAAAAGACTATTGCGCCAACACATCTCTGGCAGGAATTCTGACCGGCGGGAAGGATTTGAACGTTAATGTTGCAGAGGTGTCTGACAAAACACCAGTTCATGATCCATGGTGGTCCTGTGTAGACTTTGTGGTAATCTGCTTTTGACTCAAAACGGATTATATAGAACCCCATTCCCACGTCCATCGGTTTAATAAAGCCCTCCAGGTTCCATAATTTATGGATTTTGTCCATTAGGATCTTAAATCCTATATTTCTCCCCAACAGTTTGATAATGAGGCATCCCTTCCATTGAGCTCTGATGCGTTTCACATGTTCTTTAGAGAATGAGACTTTGATTTTGGACTTTGTGGGGGGCATGGGGTGATCACAATCTGCCAAACGCTTTTCAATCTCTTCGTTGGAGAATTTGTTCTGATCCATTAAAACACTGCGAAAAGATTTGGAAGAATCCTGATTTTTCTGTGGATCTTGAAGAGACTCGGGGATTAGGGTTTCCATCACGATCTCGTGGGAAGAGACATCAGCGGGAGTCTCCTGAAGATCCATAGTAGTCTTGGACGAATCGTTCTTAAACTTTTTAGTGCTTCGTTCGATCGAGGTGATCAATCTCCTCAGGAGATTGTTGAGGAGAGGTGGGTTCGATCGGTGAAGAAGGGGAAGGGGAAGAGATGTTCATGGAAGCAGAGAGCTTTTTCCCACTTGTCTATTCATTCTACATGCGTTCAGTTCTTAATTCTTGTGTTGTTTTACAGCAAATCTGAAGCAAGAAGTGATCTCCAGCTTCAGTACTAGAACCCAGAGAATGGAAGATTTCACAAAATTTTGACCCTCGGATCTGATACTCGTGCGTGCATTTCGGCCATCAAAAAAGTATTTTGGGATAGACGGCTCAAATTTCTCGCAACCCTTCCCCCCTCTCTCCTCTCTCTCTCTTTAAATCTGGCCGTCCAAAATATTTTTGGATAGTTCAGGTTTAGAATTATTTTGAATAGTTCAAGTTTAAAATTAAATTCTTCCACCGAAGAAAATACGCTTTGCTGGAAGAGAGAGATTTTAAATCCGGATCATTGATTGTCGAGACGGATGGTGCGGATGGGCTTAACAGCAAAGCCCCGAGTAACCTCGAAGCAATGAAAAGACAAGACGACACAACCATGGCCGCGATTTCAAGAACTTCCATCTCACATTACGTGCGACATTCTATCTTGACTCCCTCTCGACTCAATCTTCATCTGCAAGCGACTCTGCTCTTCCTTTTGAAAACTAACACTACGTCCCTATTTCCCTCAATTGCAGCTCCTAAGGTCTTCTCCCAGCCTCATTCTCTACCGCCTCTCTTACAGCTTCCATAACAGAGTATAAAACGTAAAACTAGTTAGTTCTCACTAATGTTCATAAAACTAATAAAGAGATATTGAAATGAGAGTACGAGCTCTTATTTCACTGTTTATAGAACTAGTTACATGTCACTAAAGTTCATAAATGAAGGAACTCTTACTTCATCCTCTTGGATCTAACTAAAATGCAGTTAATTCATCTAAAACTTAAAACATCAACAAAATTGATTTTCGATTTAGATGTGGAGTCGAATCTAAACATGCAAAAGCAAAGGAGATCGATTACCAAAAGTGATTCGATTCCTCAATAAAACAAAATTAGCTCGATCAATTGAACAGCGATTAACGCCTTGTCTTAGCTTCCAAAATGATTCGCAAAAAACCTCAATTAAGAGGGCTTGATTGAGACAAGATGTGGAGTCAATTGAATAGGCGAAAAATTTGCGATCGATCGAATCAAAACCGAATGGACATCTAAAAACTTGTCATGTTTTTCTTATCGGATGATCCACCACAACAAGCTGTGTTCGAAATCACAGGAAAAAGATTGTAGGCCCATAGAATCCTCCACAAATGATTCCAAATCTTGAGGAATTTTGGATCCGATCATCATTTTCAAATGATTGGGACATTCTTAGTGGAATCCGTATGGTTGTCGTTCTGGAACAGGTGGTGGAACAATCCAGCATGAAAATTGGAGGAGAGAGAGGTGGGAGGAGGAGGGGTAGAAAGAACGGAAGAGGTGTAAGATCGAGAGAGGAGGGCAGTGTTTGTGGTGATTCCATGGAACATACTAGTTGACATTTTGTTCTGTGGTGAGAAGGCAGTGTTGTCCATAGAAGTTCTGGAACTTAGAATGGCTAAAATGTTGAAAAGAACATGTCCTTCTAACCCATCAGAAAATCAGGATAATACCAATATCTTTTTGAAAGAGTAGAAAAATGCAAAATAAAGCATTTATCCATACAAATTTTCTCTTTTTTGAATGGTACTGAGCCATGGAATTTTGACTGAAATTCATGTTAACCAAGATGGTCTTTATCCATCTTTCTCCAAAATCTTGTCCCTAGTTTTGGTCATTGGCTAAACGTTAAAGAACAAACCTTCCAGAATTTTGATTGGGACATCATGACTTTATTTTAGGTCCTCAAAATTTAGTCTCAAGGTCACGGATCTTTGTAGAAGAACTTTCATGAGCTTTAGACTTAGATGAAGCGTATAAGGTAAAAAAAAAAATAAAAAAGCTTTTATGATTGCACTCAATTCTTGTAGATTTGCCCCTTTTTACATGCTCCATCGCCCAATCTATTGGAATTTCCCAGTAGTCCAGAGGTCCTACTCTTAGTTCTTTATGTTTCCATCCTTGTTTGGGATTGTAGGAGAAGAGTTGCTTGTCTTCTACAGTTCTACTACTTAAAAAGCCATTTTTTAAGATAAACCCAAATTACAAACAAATTGTATCATTAGAGTGGGCCCAAATAAACAAATTTATACCTTTTCTGTATGAAATTTCTCCTATATGTGTTCCGGAATAAAATCAAACCGGGCTCAAATTAACTTATCATCGTTTCAAATGGGAATAACTTTTCTGCATGAAAGCCAATTGTTAACCATCAAAGCTGGAGAAAAATTTTCTTTTAAACCAAACAGGCCGATAGCTGCATGCATAAGGTTCTACCATTACGTTACCCATTCGGTCTTCTCACCAAATCTAGGGCTTTGGCTCAGATCACCAGGACAACATGCGAAGATCCAAGAGGAAGGCAAATCAGAACACCACCACCGCCACTGTATCAGACCTCCCAAATCCCATCATGTGCGACATTCTATCTCGACTCCCTCTCGACTCCGTCTACACCTGCAAGCAAGTATGCAAGATCTGGCACAACCTCATTCTCGAACCCTACTTCGCCAAGTTGCATCTCTCAAGGTTTCCTCTCAGCCTCGTCTTCTTCCGCCATGGTAATAGTAATAATTCCCCTTCTTACTTCGAAATTCTCCAACTCCACGATCCCCTGATTTAGATCAACAGAATGCCACCATGAAGTTCAGAACTGAAATCTACTTCCCCCATAGGTATGTTCAAATAGTAGCCTCATGTAATGGGTCAATTTTGTTGTCGAATTGGGCGTTTCCTTATAGCAATGATCTTGTTATTATTGTGTGTAACCCACTTAGGGGACATCATCTTATTCTTCCTGTACCTCCGAAATTTGGAAATGGAGTAATCTCATCTTATTCGGACTCCATCATTTCGGACCCGGGCGGATTAGGGTTTGTGCATAGTTCATCAACTAATAAGTACAAGGTGTTAATATTTACTCGTACCCATAATCCAGCTAGATTATACTGTGACACTTTTACAATTGGGATCGATGATGAATGGAGGAGCATTGGAGATACTGGAAAGCCACCCATAATTTTGCTGTTTCTCCTTTGCAATTCGTTTTTCTGAATGAGGCTCTTCACTGGATAGGCTTTGAGAATTCACGGGTCATTTGCTATTTTGATATTGAGAAAGAGCAATTTGGAAGCTTCCCCTTGCCTTCTCACTTTCAAGAAGGTAATATCTGTCGTCTAGGGGTTGTAGATAATTGGTTGTATATTCAGCAAGAGCATGTGTACTGTGTATGGAAATTTTGGGTAATGAAAGATTACGGAGATTTTGGGTCCTGGACTCTGGAATGGGTGATTGAAAGACCAATTACTCGCGAGTTTGCTAGACCTGTCAAGCTTCTGAAAATGTTGAAAGATGGAACCTGTGATAGATCAAGCTTCTGAAAATGTTGAAAGATGGAACCCTGTTGATGATGCTCAAAAAGTTCACTAAAGTATCTAACCCTTCACCAGGAAACATCAACATGACTCTAGCATCTTACAATCTACAAACAAGAGTGCTGAAAACGATCGAGTTTAGTGTATGCTACCCATGGGCCATTCACTCATCCATGCACCATTCTTCTTCTCTCCAATGGATGCTTTGCAATGACAATGTCAAAATCTTTGAGTCGTGGTACTATTAAATTATATCTCTTCAAGGTCGTTTGGTTTAAAGAATGTTATTTGATGTCCTAATTAAATTCCTGGTGTTTGCAGAAAATTTCAAATCATTATTCAGGCTAGTTGGTAGGGATTACCCAAAATGAGTAATCCGTCACTTGCAATAATTTTATGAATGATTGATGAATAAGGTTTTACTTGCAATAGGGGAGCAAATTAGTCCAATCTATAACACTGGGGGATTTTAAGTTTTGTGCTGATTCATATTCCTAAGGTGATTGGTAGGTAATTATAGTAGGGAGAGCAAATGTGGAGTTCTTGGCTACTAGGTGTCCGGGCAAGCTTATGCGCACCTTGACAAAAAGAACAAGAGTTATTGGCTACTCTTGTTCTTCTGATGGACAGGAAGACATGGCCATTGCCTATGTTGAGGATTAGCAATTTCCGTGAACAAAACACAGTGTTTAAAATTCGGCCACTTGGGGTGACTAGTGCTTGCCTAGGCGCTAAGCGGTGATCCAACGCGTAAATTAAGCAACTGACTAGTCGGCGCCTAATCTCCACCTAGACTCATCGACAAAACGTGGGTGGGATTGTATAGCTTGGAAGGTTAGGTTTGGTGTCAAAGAGTGGTGGGTTTGAAAATTGGCCACGTCCATGCATTTGTTGCCTGAAAATTGCATGCAGATTAATTACTTGCAGACCGTGTTGCATTACTATTGGGATATGGTTGTTATGTGCAGATATTGACCTATTTTACCCATCCTTATTGTGGAATGCTAGGAAAAGATAAGAAAAGAAAATAGGAGGCAAATGGGAAGAAAATTTCACTGTACAAGATTGTAGAATTTGCTATTTTATCCCTTCTTTCCCTCCAAACCAGACAGTGGAAGAGAAAATTTATTACGTGTCCTTGTCCTTTCCTTTCCTTTCCTTTCCACAAGTTCCAAACAAACCGTAAAATTTGTGACCACCCAATTGAGTCTTTAACCTTTAGGCTTGCTTTGAGTATGTCATGCATCGTCTGGTTTTACTACAAGAATCTCTTCTTGTCTAGCTTCTTTTCTATTATCATGATGGGAAGTGATCATCTCCGATAGTTCCGTTGTGTGCATCATCCCCATCATTCCTTTGTTGGAGCATCATCCCCATCATCTCCCTTAGTTGCAGCATCATCATCTTGGACACACATCTGTATTTTTTGGCATCATTTATGGGCAATAGCTTAAGGGGGTGTTCCGCTAAAAGTGTTTTTAGAATAAACTAGTTTTTCATGATTTTTTATGTGATGTATTGTTTGAGAATGACCTGTCTCGGTTTTTGAAAAAGCTATTTTTTTGTTAGTAGAACACCCCTAATTAAACATTATAGGCTTCTCATTCATTGGCTGAAGTTGAAGGCTTGCATTAGTTGGATGGCATTATTTCTGGGCAATAGCTTAAAATTTAATTGGTTGGAATTGGTAAGAGAGAGTCTTGAAATTAATCTCAAATTTAGTTTATGGAACCAAACATTAGATGGGTTAAAACATGGAATATCCCGTTGTTAATCCTACAAGAATGAAACAAGGGATTGTGTGAGATTCAGGACTAATTTAGTACTAGGACAAATAGTCTAGTACTACTAATCCCAAGGGATTATTAATCCCGTCTGTTTTAGTCCCCGAATCAAACGAGGCCTAGATTGTTAGCGATTGTAGCTTGGATTTCGTAAGAATTGGGGCTGTTCAAATGATGCTAAAGAAACTTATATAGAGCATGGCGAATTTGCTCTTTGTTTCTATTTTATCTTCTATATTGACTATTGTAACTTGAAGTATTTACGTTGGCTTTTAATCTCTTGGTTTTCTTTAGGTTTTATTAGAAGCGTTGTAAATTGATGCCTTCCCATTTCTATGGAGAACGAACTAAAATGTAGTAGAAAGTAGAGTATTTGAATGGAAAAATGTTGTCAAGACATGAACATTGGGAGACTACATAGACGATATATTAGGCAAGTGGCTTTGCAATTTGAAAAGATTTGGACAAACAAAAGTTTAGAAGATTGAACATCAATAAATAATTCACTATAACAAGGATGGGTCATTTTTTATTTTAATGTGAAACTTGGGCTTACAAAACCTAAGTGAAGAGGTCGCCCTAGACAGAGTTCAATGGAAAAACAGGATTATGTAGCCGACCTCAATTGATCTGGGACATAAGGCTCGGTTTGGTTTGTAATGTGAAACGAATGGGATTAGGCCGGAACAAGATTCTCAGTCCTGCGACATCGGAAAGCTGAAAGTTTTGTTTGATTGCCAAGAGTTAGATTGATTTACATACCCGAAGCATATTTTGATATTCCCTTAAGATTTACATTTATATTCGCAGTTTTCATGCTATTCAAGCCCAACAACAGCCCTGCATGCAGGGTAAGGGCACTGTATGCACCTCCCCACTATGGTGGAACTGAGGAGTTGAACTCGATACCTCTTTGTTGGAAAGGAGGGCAAGACCAAGTGTCCGTCCTTGGCATGTTTATGGATGAATAAGAAACTCTTCTATTGGCTCCTCTCTGTTCTCCATGGTGTGTGATGGTTGAGACTCTCGTTTTTTCCGGCAAGATGTTCTCCCATTCATCCCTTTATTTTTGTGCGTCGGAAGCCTAGATCCAGATCTAGGTACTGGCTCTTGCACAGTGGCCCTGTTCGCTTCGGATGGTGGTCCCTGAGCTCTCCAGCGGTGGCGGTGAAGGCGCCAAAGTGTAGATCTGGTGGTGATTCTACAACGGGCGGTGATGGTGCAGTAGTGCGGCGGGCGTTAGGTCCTAGGTGTAGATCCAGAGACAGGGGCAATCCTTCAGCCACGCACCTGTACGAGTACGAGAGGAGGTTGGGTCATACATCGTGGCTGAGCGGCTTTCTATTTTGTTTTGGTTTGTTATATTTTCGAGCGGTAGTGTCCTTTTCTTTTTCGTTATTGAACTTAAGTTTCTGGTTGCTCAAAAAAAAAAAAAAAAAAGAAAAAAGAAAGCGTTTTATCTGGTAGTTGGGCATGGTGGACGTTCCAAACTCCTCGCGCCCATTGAGAGTCAGGGGAATTCTCTTCTGCGTACTTCAATAGGAGAATCTATGTATTCCGTCCTGAAGTCTCTAGCTATATGGGAGGCAGGGTCAACACGAGAAAAGCAAACCAAATTCTACTTCCCTCTCCGGAGCGGCCATAGATTTCGGAGGCCTAAATCAAACTCATTAAATGAGGTCCATCCTATATTTTGCTCACAGAGCCATGTAGGCTTTTGTTATTTCACAATTGCCACCACATGTATTTTGGGCCCTAAATTCGAATTGGGCCATTTTTTTGGTACGGAAGGCTTACACAAAATTATTTGAACCTAGTATATAAATGTAGGTGTACTATATAATTAGGGACCCTAAATTTTTGTATTTTTTGTAGGCCTAAAGCCCATGCCTCTTAGGCAACATATATGAGCCGGTAATGGACTTTATGCTCGATTTCCATGTTGCTTGTGTAAAAAAATTTTGGGACAAGAATGGGTGCAAGACTTGGGGTGTTTTCTCATTGCTTCAGTCTATGATTCTCGTTCGTAAACTGAGCTATAAGTATGGCATAATAGCAGCTCAAGAAAGCATTGAAATGATATTGAGTGTTGTACCTCTTATATCATTGAATGATATTTTGTTTGACATCCCTCTCTCCGTGTCACACAGTATAGCGCTCATCCAAGTCGTCAATCTCAGCAATCAATGATATGGATTTAAAAAAATCAAGGTTCTTCCAGCGAAGGGACTACTCTTCTTGCAAAAAGTCCTTTTTAAAATCCAACCTATTGAAAACACTTTTGGACGACTGAGATTCCATACAACGTGTAGCGCAGATGAAAGTGCTACAAGGACCCCAATTTCGTGGCAAAGTATGCTTGAACTTGGAGGATCCCGAATTCCCTATCCTTCTATATTGTGGGTTTTCCATTTGACAAAATAAAAAATCCCATAAAATCACTATTTGATAAAAGCTAATTTTGATAAAATCTTCATCTCCAATACTTCATTTACTATTCCCTTTGCTAAAATCAAATCGTTTCCTATGTGCTAAAATGAGAAAACGATCAATTTGTTAAATCAAATGACTCTAGTAGCAGTGAAAACAAGTTATTTCCGCCGGCGGTAGAGCGATCTGTGTATTTGTGTACTACACATCACATGGACTACAAAATCACACAGACCGCTGTGATTGATTTGGAGGAAACATTTAATTATTTCCGTCGGCGGTGAAAATAATGTTTTCTCAGTAGCAAATAAGGAAACGATTTGCTATATCAAATGATTTTAGCAAATGGAGAAGGCATACTTTTATCACTAGGACCTCTCTGACATTTACTCCATGGCAACGTTACACGTGCATATCACGTGCCTTCTGCTACTGAAATCAAAATCTTTGGCACATACGGAGTACTTAAGTAGCCAAATTTATTTTTTATGCAAATCTATACATTTAATCCTTCTTGTTACTCAAATTTACCTTTCATCAAAGTGAATAATAATGTCAAAATTGTTGTTGGTGGTGCCAAAAATCCATTGCATAGAAGGCGTATAACATGTGCATAATACAAGCTTTTTTTTTATGTACTAGAATTTTGACATCATCAAAAACAGTTTTGGTATTATCACCGTCCTTCATCAAACTTATACAATCCTTTATTTTTATAAAACTCAAATATGCATATTATCTTTCCCATGACAACCTAAAACTTTTAGCGATTTTAAGTTCGACATTAAGAAAAAAGAATATTGGTTAAGCCCATCTCCAATCCTTCATCACATGTTTCATCAATTTTAAATTTGATGAAAAAA
Organism: Vaccinium myrtillus; assembly: GCA_016920895.1. NCBI lineage: Eukaryota > Viridiplantae > Streptophyta > Magnoliopsida > Ericales > Ericaceae > Vaccinium > Vaccinium myrtillus. The sequence goes on from CM029270.1 coordinate 7,718,019, forward strand.
TTACTACTAAAATGAAGATGTAGCCCTTTTACCAAATTGATACCAACTCAAGAGAGAACTAAAACTTTCATCAAATTAAGGGAGAGTGAGTAAACATCATGTAATGCCCCGATTTTAAGAAACGTTAATTAATCTATTATCCAAAATAAATTGTTTTATTAAATGATAAAAAATAAAATAGAGTTTATCCATTAAATAAATTGTTTTATTAAAAACGAATGTGAATGTAAAAGGTATAGAGTTTAGTTTGATAAAACATCCATTACAAGGGAAATTAAGTCTCATCAATTGTTGGTAATATGGTGAAAGGGTGGTCCTCAAAATTGTTTGGTGGTGGAATGATGGTGAAAGTTAGTGGTGCAATGTTGGTGGTGCAGTGGTGGTAGTGTGATGGATAACCTTGTGGTGGGCAAAGTGGAATGCTAGTGGTGGTGGTGAAGGATAGGACAACCAAGGCTCGTTGATTTCTCTTTAGTGCAATTTTTGCAATAAAGTGGTGGTGGTGGTGGTGGTGGTTTTTATCTTTAGTGACAATAATTTTTTGGTTAGGTTGCCAAAAAATGTGTTGGTGGTTAAAGTATTGGTGATAAGTTGTCACTTAATTTTTATCAATTTTTAGCCTAATAAGTGACTTAACTTTAAGTAACATAAAAAGTTGTCAAACCTACTTAATACTTATTTTAATTATTCAATACATTTTAGTGACACAAATACAATTTCACTAGGACAACCAAGACTCGTTGATTTCTCTTTCTGCAATTTGCATTATAAATTTTTTTATCTTTAGTGACAATAATTTTGCACTAGGTTACCACTAAAAGTGTGTTGTTAAAGTATTCAGTGATAAGTTGTCACTAATCCTGTAATAAGTGACAACTTAGTACAAAAAGTTGTCATTGAATACTTTTTAGCAATACATTTTTAGTGACACGTTATTGTCACTAAATTTTTTTTTTTTTTACTTTTTTTGGTAGTGGTTAGAGTCATTCATGTTAAACGGTCCTTCCTTTTCTCTTCAACACCTGGTCTGGAAATACCCGGGTACATAGTATCGTGAGTATAAAACGTTCAGTAGATAAATCTTACTCCTGCTTAATCCACACATATCTAACACATAAGCAAGGATAATCAATACTTTTTATTACTATCCTTTACCTATGTGATATCTAAGATTCTATCCTCGGAAATCTTTGCTTAACCTCCGAAGTATGTCAGTGGTGTGATTCGACTCCTCCTTGTAGGTTAAGGCCCGGATAAGAGCACCTAAGTTAGCTACCCAGGTCTCCCATTCGCGACCATACAAGGAATAAACAACATTCACCGGGTTGGGACTCAAGCACGCCACCCCGGGTTGTGATGTTAGCACAATTCCATCCTTATAACCAAACCGTTCATGGAGCCAATCACCACCATGCTACAGGTTTTCGTAATCTGAATATACAAAATTCAAACCAATCATTTCTCCCCTAGGTCCACAAAGATCACCCTTACAACAACGCCCATCCCGATCGATCACCATTTTATACACTATAATTTCTCAAATTTATTTTCTCATTAATCTCTACAATCGTAACCACCCAATGAATTGTCCATCCTAAATTTGTCCAACTTTGAAATTCCCATGTCCAACTTTACCACCCAATGATCAAGTTATCCAACCTAAATTAAAAATAGGGTGATTGTCCAACTTTGATTATAATTAATTTAATTTATTTATACTGCAAAATCAATAGGATTTTTTTCAACATTCATAAGAAATTGGTAAAACATTCATACCCCGAAACATTCGAAAAACGATCTTGGAGAAATTCAATGTTTGATTTAAAATACTGAAAATATGGTTTTTCAAATGTTATTGTCGAAAACAACAAATTTTATCCACATGTATTATAGATTGAAGTTGAATATAGACAACATTTTGACATGAGGAAAATAAAGTCAATTTTTGAAAATTCGTCCTTCAATATAAATCGACATGTTGTTGAAATGGGTGGTCATTTAAAAATGGACGAGGTAGTTAACATTTTTAGGTGTATTTTGTGGGTTGTATGGAGTAAATGATGAAGAAAATGAAAAAAATCGAGTAAACAGGGCTGCGGATAGAATCACCCTAAAAATATCTTTGATTTAGGAAAATATCTTTGATTGAGGACTATCCTTCTAGAATGATCCAAAGCGCTAACGAGAGATTCTTGAAATGGCTAACGAGAGATTCTTGAAATGACTTCGATTCTGAATCTGCGTTCTCTTTTGAGTTGGCTTAGAGCATCTCCAACCACATTCTTCATTTTGAAGAACCAAAATAATGTTTTTTATTTTTGAAGAATGTTACTATTCCTTTTTACTCCAACCCAATTCTTCATTTTTCCCTTCTTCTCATCAGCATCTTGTGCAAATAGCATTTTGGCTTTCTCTAACTTAAAAACATATGAAAAAGAAGAGCTTCAAATAAATAAATAAAAACCTTTTCACGGTACTAAATGCAAAACAGAACTATATGTCTATGTTCATATTCAAAAATTGTGCAAAAAATGGTTGCAAGAAAAATTCAAATTTTATGCTACATTTTTTTGTTTTTGAATATATTGAAATTGGTCTCATTTTAAATCTTTTAATATCTTTTTATTGGTACCATTTTTATAAAAATTTGATCAAAAATTTAAAAGATAAACACATTTTAGATAAAATGAATAGTGCAAAACCCATTTGAAGAATGTTCTTCATTTTTGAAGTGGTTCTTCATATATGAAGAACCAAAAATGGTTCTTCATTTTGAAGGAGGAAAATGAAGTGTGGTTGGAGGGGCCTCATTCTTCAAAATGAAGAAATGAAGGCTTGGTTGGAGAATCAAAAATGGAAGATAACATGCCCATCTTCCCTCAAGTTGCAACCTCTCAAGGTCTCCTCTCAAGGCCTCATCCTCTTAGATCCGCTCTAAATGCGACAAACCAACCACCTATCAAGTTCTTCCCTCCAAGCTAACGATTTTGAAACCAAACCCTAGACGATTTTGACAGCCGTAGATCCGCAATGAAGTTCGAAACTCAATTTGAAAGCTCTGGTGGTAACCGTCTCACTATCGTAAATTCTTGTAATGGGTTAATTTGTTTGGCAAATAACTATTTTCATAACATTGTTTACGTATGCAACCCTATTACGAGACAACATTTTCGCCTTCCCGAATTTCAGAATCTTGTTATAAATGAAAATCTTAGCTTTCGGTTTGGATATGGGTTTGGGTATTGCCGATCGAACGACCTTTTCAAGGTGGTAAAATTTACTGCCGAGCCATTTGGATTGAGTTTGGACTGCTGTGTCTATACACTTGGGGTTGATGACGAATGGAGGACCCTTGGAAACACTGGACAACCAATCCCTCATCGTCACAATTTCGTATTTTTGAATGGAGCTCTTCACTGGATAGGCTGGAAAGATTCGAAGTTGTTGCTATGCTATTTCAACATAGAGAAAGAGCAGTGTGGAAACCTCTCAGCCATGCCTTGTCAAATAGCAGAGATGCCTCTGGGGCGTTTCCATCTTGGAGTTGTGGATAACTGTTTGTACATTCGTGATGAACAAAAACCTCCATTGCCTGTCAACATATGGGTGATGAAGGATTATGGAAATATTGTCTCCTGGGATATAGCATGGATTATAGAACGACCATTGCCTCTGGGTCTAGACCTAAAACCAGTTAAGACTTTGGAAGATGGAAGAGTATTGATGATTGTCAAAGAAAAAGCCCTTGTATCTTATGATCCGGTAATTGGGGTGCTTTGACATAACTGTGCTTGGTTGACAATCCTTGTAATGCTGAACTTGTGTCATTCTTCAACTACAAATCCTACGGTATGTTCTTATGAACTTTTCATTATCTTTCATCCATACAAGAAACACCAACTAGATGAATTAGTTTATCTAAGAGCAACTTTTAGTGATAAAGCCTAATATCCTTAGAAGGAGGATAGGAAAGAAAGGGGTTAGCTGTGGGTTTATGTTCTTATTCTAGTTTGGTGAATAGTTTGTGTTCTTCAACACCGTTTTTCTGTTACCGGATCATAAGATACAAGGGCTTTTTCTTTGACAATCATCAATACTCTTCCATCTTCCAAAGTCTTAACTGGTTTTAGGTCTAGACCCAGAGGCAGTGGTCGTTCTATAATCCATGCTATATCCCAGGAGACAATATTTCCATAATCCTTCATCACCCATATGTTGACAGGCAATGGAGGTTTTTGTTCATCACGAATGTACAAACAGTTATCCACAACTCCAAGATGGAAACGCCCCAAAGGCATCTCTGCTATTTGACAAGGCACGGCTGAGAGGTTTCCACACTGCTATTTGAAAGACTGAGCTATCGTGGTGTTGGCTTTTGGGAAGAATCAATTGCTGATGTACCAAGCTTCCTCCCTCTCCCTGGAGCTGTATGAATGGAAATGTAAAAATCATCAACTCAAGGTACTAACCTATTGGCTCTAATTATGTTTTTTCAAGACCAAATGTTTAATTACTTTCAAGATTTCCATATATTTCACCTTGTTGTTTCATGTTTATTTGTATTTGGTTAGCCTCAATCTACATATGGATTTGAAGAATTGATTTGAGAGTTTAAGATTTTCTTTGAAGGATTGCCCATCGAATATATAGTCCAATCCAATGCTTACGTCCAGTCAAACACACGGAGCCATAATTCTTCCACCTTGAACCTCAAAGCTAAGTTTGGCATGTCATTGAAGAATGTTTGTAGTCGGTATTGCTATTGCGAGTCTCATTCACCAAAAAATCAAGAAAACATTGAATGAATTGTAGTAAGGATGGATTTACATAGCGAACCAAGTGCAAATTTGGAATATATATCTATAAAGCAGCTGAAAAATGCTTGTCCCGTCTATGTTTGCAGTTGGATTTTGGGTGAGTTATTACCTTTCCGAAATGCACTCCAATGAAAATGTGCGGCATTAATGCCTTGGCTTTGGGTTTTTGTCCGTAGACTAACCAGTACAAGGTGCTAAGGTTCTTTCACAGCTAGGCTATCAATCCTCGGAGTGGTCTAAATGGGTAAAGAAACTGTCGAGAGGGGGAAATATATTCCCTTGCTGAAGGGTCATGGAGAAGCATTGGGAAAGTCCCTGGCAGTTTTCAAAACATCTTGTTTAATGCGTTCCTCAATGGGGCTATTCATTGGTTGCTTTGGGCTTTGGTTGCTCAGACTTAATTTGTTGTTTCGACTGGAGTACCCTAACCTTCTTGGTTTAGTCGGTTGAAAATGTATAGTCGGGTCACATGTGAGTTGGAATGCTATGAGGTTGCCTCTCGTTCTGTGATTATTTATTATGACGGCGAGCATGTTGCAATATGGGTGCTTCAGGACTAAGGGGTCGAGGAATTCTGGAGTAAAGACTTTTCCTTCTGAAAATGAGCATTGCCTTTAAGTGCTTGATTGATTATTATGAGCTGATGACGGTTTTTGAGAATGGAAACATCTTGATGTCATTTACTTGAGATGCTCTTTTTCTTTATGATCCTAAGTTTGAACATTATATGAGGACGTTCAGATTTACGGAATCACATTGATTTTTGTTTTTTATTTTTTGCTCGGCATCACGTCGATGTTCCATGGGATTATTCATGTTTCTAGTTTGGTTTCACTTAGAGATGTTGCAAATGGAGAAACTATGAGGTACTTATTTCGAAACCCAGATAATTGTGTCATTTTGAGTAGAAGTCACTTGCAAACCAAAAAGAAAACCGAACCGAACCGAGCCTTATGTCCCAATCAATTAGGGTAGGCCACCTGAATCCTCTTTATTATTATTATTTTTTTATTGAGCTCTTTTAAGGGCTACATGTTCACTTAGACTTAGTATACTCATATCCTTGCGAAATACAACATCTAATGTCAATTTGGGTCTTCCTCTCCTCGTATCGTTACTACCCAAGTTGCGTGCAAATTGCAATAAAGCTCTTGTATTTGCCAGAGTTATTTGCAATTTCCTCCATTGCATCTTTGTCCTACATGGGTGTTGTTGATAAGCTTGTTAGTTAGTTGTACTCTTGTGTTCAACAACTTGATTTGGTTCTTCTACTATTTTAGGTTTTCTATTTTCTCCACTTGCATATTTGAACCAATGAAAATTCTCTCCATACTTGTTGGAGAGGTGGTGCACAAGCTCACAGAGTACATGCTATTTTTCCGGATGAGTTAATGGTTAGTAGGATTTTCTTGCAAAAACGATTGTTGTTTCTATTTGTCTGTTTTCAGAAAACTGAGTTTTAGTATGATTGCTCATGATGTCATCTTGCCAAATATAGATACTTTGCTCTGGAGTCTTGGACATGCAAATAGCAGAGCCAATAAGTCAACTTTATAACACACAAGGATTAATAGTGCTAAAAGTTGATTGGTAGTTAGTTATAACTGGGAGAGCAAATGTAGAGTTCTTGGTTATGCTTGTTGTGGTGGACAGAAAAACATGGCCATTGTGACTTACTCCTCAGACAGTGGCTTCTAAACCTAAGACCTTTTTATATGCACCATCCATCCAATGATGGGGTATTTACTATGAAAAAATGTGCACCATCCATCCAGTGATGGGTATTTACCATGAGAGTAGTATAAACTATGGACTTCCCTTCAAGAATTAATACTTGAGCATTGTGGATTTCTTGAGTGGAGAAGATATCTTCCTGAAAGCTTGTAATGGGAAAATTGATTTTCGTGGCTAGTTGTTGTAGACAATTGATTCATTAAAAGCTGCTCCAGTGGGTTAAGGTTTAAAACATCTCCTTTATCTTTATCTTTTCCTTTCTTTTACTCATCTTATTTTTGACAATGTTCCCCTTTCTTCACTTTACTAGCGTATGTTGATTGTTGAGCATATTTTGGCGAACAAAACATGGGTGGGATTGTGTAGTTTGAAAATCACCAAGTCTATGCATTTGTTACTTGAAAATTACGTGAAGATTACTTGCAGATCGTGTTGCATTAGTGTTGGGATATGGTTGTTATGTGAATTTATTGGCCTACTTGGCCCATTCCTGCGTGGAATGTTTTGGAAATAAAATTTTTGATCCCCTAATTGAGTTTGAACTTTTAGCTTTATTTGGAAATTTCTCTCTTCAAGTGACAAGGCATGAATGTATTTGATAAGAGTGTCCAAGGGTTCAGCTGATTCTCAAAAGCCGTGAGGAGGCAAGCACTCATGAGATCGTGAATCAGTTTCACCTATTACAACCTTGCTGTTGTTTGGCATTTTTGAAAGCAAATCATTAGTTACAAGTATCATTGCTACATCTCTTCCTAATTTATGCCCTTAGGTTTATGTTTTACATGTTCAATATTGTGGTGGAATTTATGAATTCACTTATCATTGTCATGCAAACGTGATAACTCCACATGTATCCTTGATTCCGTCTACTTCCATTTTGATTCATCTACCTAACAATTTCATTTTATTCGCCTTCATGATTTTTAATGGGGAAAACTTGGGTCCCTGGTTTTGTTCTTGTTTTTTTTTTTTTTTTTGAACTGGTTTTTGTTCTTGTTTAGGTTGAGTTTTTTGGTCATGTTAAATGACAATAAGAAATTCATGCTTATTGTTTCTTGTCTATATAGACTAATCATACGCAGATGTGTCAACGTGAATATTTATGTACGGGTGTGCTGCCATCATTTCTTTTTGGGGGGGTAAATACCGCCATCATATTCTATGCATGTGTTTGATGATACCCTTGGAAGCTGCTACTGTATCTGCAACCAAACTTTATTCGTCCAGAAGCCACTCCTTTTGGCAGCACTACTAGGAAATTTCAGTTAGATATTATCAACTCACCTGGCATGACTCATAAAATATGGAGTACGATATGATGGATTTACTTCTTTCTACGTTCTGCTACGAAGTTGTATGATGGGGACAGTGCTTAATAAAAAGGCTAATCTTTCGAATTATTTACTTGTATGAAAACTTCGTTCTCAACGTTTCATCCTATGTCTTAAATTGAAGGAAACCTCCATTTGAAAGACAAATCCTTATTTATCTAATTGTTTTAGCTATCATAACAATTACTCTTAATACTCTTGACTTTTTGATCTTATCCAAAATTCAGATTTGCAGATCCCGAGATGTGGAAACTTTTTGAGGAGAAGAAATAACCAGGTCTTGTTTGATGCTCTGCTTCAAGAAGGAGAAGTCGCCATTTTGGTATAGCTCTGCAGGACCTTTCTCCTTTTTTTTTTTTGTGTGTGTGTGTGTGGATAATTCGGAATATTGCAGGACCTGTCTGACATGTTGAAGCAAAGCTAGACTTTTTACATTGTCCATTTTAAGTACTTGGCTTCTTAGCGATTTTAGCTTGGACTTTAGTAGTTTTGGGGCTGTTCAATTGTGCCTGGATTTCAACTTGATGCTATTTAGAAAGTTAGAATAAGTCTAATGTGCTCTTTGGTTGTACTTTATAGCTTTAACCTGAAGAATAAGTCTAAGTACTTGATTTTGTGTAGGTTTTAGTTGAAGTGTTCTAAACTGAGGTCTTCTAGGGTAAAGAACTAAAAAGTATAGAAAGTAGAGTATTCAAATGGAAAAACTGTCACAATACGTACACTTGGAAACTAGTTAGATGATGGTGAATGGCTTTGCAATTTGAGTTAATTTGGACAAGCAAAGGTTAGATGATTGAAACCCTATGAACAATCCACTATAGCAAGAATATCCAATTATCAGATTGAAATTTATTCAAATTTTCATCAAATCAAGGGAGCCTCAAGTTCATACTCAAAATTTTTAAAGCCTTGTTTTGGTCTTCACAATTTATAACTATGCTATTAATGAAGCTTTTACTCTGATTTGTGCATGTATTTGCGTTAGTGCCTTGGATTACTTCGTACCAAGTGAAGTTTTTCCTCAAAGTCTTTTCAAAATTTCAAAATTTGAGTAAAGAAAATTTTGAGTAAGGGCTAGTCTTCTTTAAATTTGAGTTTGAGTTTGTTTTAACTTTTTCTCTTTGAGTTTGTTTTTTTATCTCTTTGAGTTTGTTTTAAAATGTTTGGAAAATTTACATTTGTTTGCTTGTAGGGGAAAATTTACATTTCTTCCTTTTTTTTTTTGGTTTGACAATTTTTAGAATGGTGGAGTAGTATGTTATGTTAAGTTAGAATTTAATTAATTTTTTTTTTTAAACTCGGTTAGTCAAAGTTGTTTTGTTGAATGCCACTGACAACCCGAATCTCCCAATGCTTAACCTACATTTGCAATACCAACTCAGCTAGAATTTAATTGCTTGACCAAGTACTTACCAAGCCATTTTTAAAGATTATAGGAGGAATCTCTCACTCCGAGCAAGACACACGTGCACAATATTTTAATAATCTCAAACTCTTTTTTATTTCATTGGGCATCTCTAGTGGACTACCTAAAAGAGTATCTTAAAGTGCTCTAACTAGTTAGCTAAGAAAAACTCAAAAAATGGTCTCTAGTGGACAAAAAATGACTCCCTAAAATCCTAGGTGTCACCCCTCACTCCCTAAAGTGCCCCAAGTCATTACCTAAATTTGGGAAGAGAGGGGGAGATTAGAGAGAGGGAGAAGAGAAAGATAAAAGCAAAGAGAGAAGAAGAACGAGATAATTAGAGACCAAAATGACAGAAAAGTGTGTTTTCCGAAAAGAGAGAGTGTCGTTTTGTTGTCTTAATGAATTCCAGAGAGAGAGAGAGAAAGGAAAGACTTAATGAACATACATATAGGTAGTCAACACTCAAATTGAATTTCCTAGTTCCTTTCAGAGTATCGTAAGTTGTTGTGATGGCTTAATTTGTTTGACCGATTACTTCCGTTCAGACAAAGTTTGTCTATTTAACCCTCTTACAAGACAGCATTTTTTACTTCCCAAACCTAAGAAATACCAAACTATTATTAATAAACAACCTTGCATTTCTGTGTCTGGGTATGGGGATGGGGTTAAGTTTGAGTTTGGGATAGGGTTTGGGTATTGTCCATCGACGGCCCTTTATAACGTTGTACAATTTACTGGGAGTTATGAAATACAATTTACTGGGAGTTCTGAAAAACCACCCCATACATTGAGCTGTAGGATTTATACACTTGGGGTTGATGATAAATGGAGGACCCTTGGGAGCACAGGACAACCAATCCCTTACTTTCTTACTCTTGTGTTTTTTAATGGAGCTCTTCATTGGATAAGCTCAGGAGATTCTTTGTTATTGCTCTGTTATTTTGACATGGAGAAAGAGCAGTGTGGAAACCTCCCCTTGCCCGACCACTTCGCTGTGCCTTCTCAATTAGAAGAAAAGTTTTTCCATGTTGGAGTGGTGGATAACTGTTTGTACATTTGTGATGAGCGTGCATCTCATTCGTCTGTCAACATTTGGGTGATGAAAGATTACGGAAATATTGGGTCGTGGACTTTAGAATGGATTATTCAACGACCACTTCCCTCTGGGTTGGATTGGCAGCTCAAACCAGTTAAGACTTTGGAAGATGGAACAGTATTGATGATTGTCAAACAGAAAACCCTTGTATCTTATAATCCGGCAACAAGGGTCTTTCGAAGAATAAGTTATGATGGTGCCCGATGTTGGCAAGGATCAATCATTGGTGTACCAAGCTTTCTCCCTCTCCGATGAGTGACATGAATGATAATTTTGAAATCTTCAACTCAAGGTACTAACATCATGGCTCTGATTACGTTATTACTAGATCACATGATTATTTTGCTTCTAGATTTTGACAAGTATATTTTAGCCCAACTCTTCTAATTTAGGTCTAGATTTGGAGAATGAATTTGAGAACTTAATTAAGATTGTTCCTTCCGAAATAGTGTTGGGTACATATTTGGTTGAGATCCTTCTTCGAAGGATTTTGGCCCTTTGCATATGTAGTCCTGTCCGATGTTCATATCCAAGTCAAACAAACAGACCCTGAAATGCTTCCACCTTGAACTTAAAAGCAAAGCATGGCACGTGTTATGGATGAATGTTTGTAGTCATACAAAAATGGAGAAAACTCTCATTAATTTGTAACAAGGACGAGTTAACAAAAACATACCTATTGAAAATTTGCAGTATAGCTAAAAAGCGACTGAAAAACTGCAGTAAATGTTTTCCAAAAGGTAGTGATGCACTTGTTTCAAGGAGGGTTGAATTCAGGGACAGAGAGTCTCTCATATCGCTTCGCTCCGCATGAGACAAACTAAACAGGGCCTTCTTTTAGAACACTGGGAAACACAGAGAATCTCTTGCCATCAAGATTAAATTGATTAATCAACACGTAGACTTTAGTATTTTTCCTTTACCTGTTTTGATGGTTGAATTTTCTTAATCTTTATGTTTCTTCTCTTCATGTTAACTATGGTACCTAATTCACGAAATAAGATCACCAAGACTAGCATCTTACAATCTACAAACAAGACTCATGTCTGTATTGAAAACGACCGAGAATATTTGTAAGAGACCCGTGGGCCATTCATTTGCTGATGCACCATGTTTCTTCTCTCCAATGAATGCTTTGAAATGACATTGTTAAGGTACTATTGCATTATATCTCTTCATGGTTGTTTCGTTTAAAGAATTTTATTTGATTTCGTAATTACTTTCCTGGTGTTTGCAAAATTTGATTTGATCGGACCAGTGGGCAGGGAATCAGGGATTACCCAAAATGAATAATTCCATCATCACTTGCAATAATTTTGTGAATGATTGACGAATAAGGTTTCAATTTTTCCGTTTTCCTTTCTTCACTTTACTAGCATATATTAAGTATTAAAAATTTCGGCAAACAAAACATGGGTGTGATACATATTTTGGGAGGTTAGGTTGGGTGTCCAAGAGTGGTGCAGTTTGAAAACCGACCACATATATGCATTTGTTGCTTGAAACTTGAAACTTACATGAAGATTACTTGCCGACCGTGTTGCATGAGTATCTGGATGTGGTTGTTATGTGCACGTATTAACCTATTCGCGGAATGTTTTGGAAATTAAATTCGTGATCACTCAATTGAGTCTTTCACCTTTAGGCTCACTTTGGAAATTTGGCCTTCCTGTGACTAGGCATGTAAAGAATTTGATAAGGGTTTGATCCTCAAAAGCCTTGAGGAGGAATCTCCCTTGGGATCATGGATCAGTTTCATCCATTGACAAGTGACAAAATTATGGTTGTTTGACATTTTGGAAAGCAAAATTACGAAAATTTTCTTAATTTTCTTAGTTCATGCCCCTGGTTTTATATTTTACATGTTCAGTAGTATTACGGTGGATTGTGTGAAGTTATTAAACTTTGTCAGGCAAACATGAAGAACTCCCATATGTATCCCTGACTCCATTCGACTTCCATTTTCATTCATCTTCTAACAGTTTTATTTTATTCACATTCATGCTTTTGTCTTGTTGAAATCTTAGGTTCCTGGTTTTGTTAAACAGTAAGAATTCGAAATTCGTGGTAATTGTTTCTTGTGTCTATAGGCTTATCATACACAGATGTGTCAATGTGTATATTCATGAATGGTGCGCCGCGGGTTTGCATCGTACTCTGTCCCCGTGTCTGATGATACCTTGAAAGCTACTACTGTATCTGAAACCCAGCTTTATAGGTACAGAAGCCTCCTTTTGGTAGTACAAGAAGTAAATTTGAGTTAAGAGAGATTATGAACTCACCTGGCATGGCTCATAAACTGTGGAGAGTCTGGAGACGATTTGATGGATTTACTTCTTTTTATTTTTTGCTACGTAGTCGTATGGTGGGGGTGACGCATAATAAAAAGATTTAATTTTGGAGTTGTTTATTTATCTGGAAGGATTTAAATATTGGCCGATACGTAGCGGTTTTTCAAGGGACCGATACCGATATTGACCAATATCGGCTGATATTTGACTGTGTCACCGATACTGTTACGTACCCCGATACCGTGATTTAAAATCATCATGAAAGAATTACAACTAAGGTTACAACTAAGGTTTTTCATAGGGATGAGTAAAATCCTGGGGTCATTCATGTAAAATGATGACCTATTAGCTATCTTAAAACTCAAAGGACTCAATTTGACAGACATATCCTTATTTATCTCACTGTTTTAGCTATCATAAAAGACTAAATAGTTAGTCTTATACTCTTGACTTGACGATTTTATCCAAAATACTGATGTGGAGATCCAGAGATAGATGTGGGAACTTTTTTCGGAGAAGAACAAATACCAGATCTCGTTCGATGTTGCTCTAGCAAGCAAAAGTCAGTGTTTTGTTATAGCTGTGCAGGACCTCTTCAACATGTTAAAGAGAAGCAGGACTTGTCACATTGGCTATTTTAAGTACTTTAGCTTGTTAGCAATTGTAGCTTGGATTTCTAGAGTTTTGGGGCTGTTCCAAGGCATGTAGATATCAACTTATGCTGTTTAGAAACTTATAATGTGGTGAATTTTCTGTTTGGTTCGATTTTATCTGCCATGTTGTGACCTGAAATAAAATTTACTTTGACCTTTAATCTAACTGGTTTTTATGTAGGTTTTGTAGAAGCGAAGCTTTGTAAATTGAGGTCTCCCTGTTGAACGAACTAAAAAGTAGAGAGGAGAAGTGCTGTCATGACTCATGAGACAAACACTCGGAGACTAGTTAGATGCTGTATAACTAGGAGATGCAGTGTAGGCTGGGAACAAGGGGCCCTATAGTGAGGGGTTCACATACATAGTTGTCGGTGTCGAAATGGACGGTCGGATAGGACTCACTACACCCTTGTAAGTGAGTCCCTCTCTACAGGCCCACCGGATTCGTGTAAGCTGAGACTTCCCCGGTTCTATGGGGAACCAACTAAAAAGAAGAAAGTAGGGTAAATTTCTAAATGACAAAAATACTGCTATGATGCAAACAAACAGAGACTAAAGTAGGGTAAATTTCTCAATTCGTTGGGTTTTGCCCCTTTATACATGCCCCATCGCCCAATCTTTGGGAATTTTCGTAGTAGTCCATAGTAGCTACTCGTGGTTTTTTATGTGTCCGCTACTTAAAAATCCATTTTTATAATTAGGTAACCCCAAACTACAAACAAATTGTATCGTTCGAGTGATTTTTTGTTTAGTTTTTCATCACAAATATTTGGATTAATCATGCATCTCGACGAGAAGAATTGGAAAGCTATCAAAATATAGACCGCATTTGAAAAAAGCACAAATAAAATGATGTTAAAAATGATAGAAGCTGATGTTATATCAATTTTTTTCTGGTCTTCAGCAAATTTTTGTTTTTGTTCTTGTCCAAAATTTGTTTACTTTTATGGGATAATTGAGAAGGGTAGACAAAAGGCGAATAGATTATAACGGAAATTAGATAAGAATGAGTGATCAACTAAGAAATTGGTTGAGTTGGTGGACAAAATATTGGGAGATTTAATTACTCAGAGTCGGGAGAATACAAAAAGGGTATCACCCACCGAATAAAAGGGATAGTACTAGGCGCACATAAATTTTTGTACAAAAAAATGTACAAATCAGTTGGTTTGAGACCATTCGGGGTTTCACCCTGGATAATCGGTTTTATCCAGTTTTTCAGTAAATACTCCATCAGTTTATTCCCTTTTCATTCTGAACCAAAACTAGATAATGGATGTAACATTTCCAATATCCGATTAAGTTGATTTTTTACAATGTATGAGAAAATAATGACCACTTTTTGGTCACCGATAAAATCATTCAGTGACCAGCAAGTATAAGTGACCAACCGATTTGGTTACTGAAAAGAGCATTCAGACCATGTTTTGATCACCAAATGTTATGCTTCAATGACTACAAGATATTTGGTCACAAAAACCTTTCTGCGAGTAGGGTTAGGCAACCAATTTTTTTATTTTTTTATTTTTTGTCACGGTATTCATTTTGTAACTAAATAGGGCCTTTTAAGTCACTAAATGTGCTTTTTCTTGTAGTATATGGAAGTGATCAAAATGTCAATTGCCTTAGTACTACAAAACAGTTTTTCATTACAAGATCCATCAATACTTTAACCATTTGAATCCACCTTCGATTTTTGCACTGGCCAATTTAAAAAAGAAGTGTGGAAATTTATTGATTTGTACATATGTAATTTTAAAGAAGTGATTCTTTTTGCTGCTAGTGTTTGGTTAGGGCTCGTGACGACCCGACTACGTTCGAGATCATATATACAAAGGGAAGCATACTTGAAATCAGAATCACCACATCCCTAACCCTAGTCGTGTATTCTGTATCCAACAAAATAACCAAGTGACCCGTGAGCTACTTTTAAGTGTCTCTCTCATTCTAGCCATTGGATCTCATCCAACGGCTCACATCAAGACTCCCACATTTTGGCTTGTTAAGGGAGGCCTCAAGAGATCCTCCCTATCCGTGATATATATAAGGATCCCCGTGAGAAATTATCAAAAAAATTACCGGGAAGAACTTCATTCGATTAGTTTTCAATTAAAATTGTATATGAAACTTCATCAGAGACCCTTAAAAATACGTTTTAAATACATTGAAACTCCATCAGAGATCCTTGATTGGATTTCATTTCGTCTGTGTGTGTGTGTGTGTATATATATATATTGTGCGGACCTCATAGATCCCGATCAAAATTTCAATGATCCTAACCGTTCAATGTGTTTAGAAGGTGATTTTAAGAGTTCCTGTGAGGAATCACCAAAGAAGATGATATGTATATATTTCAGGAACTATCTAGTCCGGGACCCTTGAAGTCTGGGATTGTCCGAACCAAGCCTTTTCCGATCAAATTTTGATGACCCGAACCGTCCAATGTGTTTAAAACGTGATTTTAAGGATCCAATAATCATAAAAAAAAAAAAAAAAAGACCAAGAAGTGCTTCATTCAAGTAGTTTTTGATTATAGTATTTAGTTTTATTGAAAACAACTTAGATGAAGCCCTTCCCGGTTCTCTTTTTTTTTTTGATGATTTCTCGTAGGGACCCTTAAAAACACGGTTTAAACACATTGGATGGTTCAAATCATCAAAATTTGATCGGAAAATCAAGCCATAAATTTTGACTCAACACAAACCATATTAACCAAGACGGTAGGAGTGCACATACACCGGGCTGGGCCGGGTTCGGGCCGGGCATATACTAGATAATAAAGAGATTAATGCATTCCCAAGCCCGGCCCATTTATAATCGGGCTTTATTTAATTTGCCCAATCCCAACCCAAATAAAAATTTAATTTCTCAAACCTGTCAAGAAGCCCATTTATTTACTAAAGCATAGTATTATAAACATAAAATAATAAACCATAACGATCACAATTATAATTCACAACCGTAATAATATATTTAAAGTTCTAAGTTCTTACAAAAATATTAAAAATAGAACTATAAATAAAAGTGCAATTAAAATATTCAAAAGGATGAAACTCTCCGATATCCGTCAATCTCTAAATATAGTATTTAAGTAAATTATTATTTATTTAAATCGGGCTGGGCTGGGCCGGACTGGACTTCAGAGGAGTTTCCCAAACCCAGCCCATTTAGTAAACGGGCTTAATATCTTAACCCAGACCCGTCCTATGGGTCTAAATATTTATTCCAAGCCCTAAAAAAACTAGGCTGGGTTGGGCGGGCTATCGGGCCGGCGTGCATCCCTACAAGACGGTAGTACAATTCTAAGGGCTAATATGGTTATCAACCACAGCCTGAGGGTGTATGGGGTTGCGCCAACATACATTGCCCAGAGAATTTTGATGTAAGAATCTGCCTCTTGTGTTCTAGGGGTCCTATAAGTTTGGTCGCAAGGTCAACAGGAGCTTCAAGCCGACCTGAACTTAACTTGACGTTGAGTCCAATTCCGCACCAAAATTTATGCAAGCAGGAACATCACGAGCTTAGTAGAAAGTGAGGCGTATAGGGGCGAAAAAAAAACCTTTTATGGTTGCACTCAATTCGTTGGGCTATGCCCCTTTATACACGCTCCATCGCCCAGGATCCAGAGATCCTGTAATGCACCCTGTAGTGCGGTACACGAGCCATTGATCTCGGCAATAAACGGCTCGGATTATGCAAGCACCGAGATGAAACCCGAGCCGTTGATTGCGCGATCAACGGCTCGGATGCCGCACTACAATCCTGTAGTGCGGCAGTGCACTACAGGATGCCCTCTTCCCCATAGCCCAATCTAATGGAATTTTCGTAGTAGTTCAGAGTCCCTATTCTTACTTCTTTATGTGTCCATCCTTGTTTGGGATTGTACGAGAAGAGTTGCGTGTCTTCCGACCACTACTTAAAAAGCTGTTTTTACAAAGTAACCCCAAATTACAAGCAAATCGTATCGTATGAGTGCGTTCTTTAGTTTTTCATCATAAATGTTTGGATTAATCATGTATCTTGACGAGAAGAATTGGAAAGCTATCAAAATATGGACCGCAATTTTTGTCTTCAGTAAATTTTTGTTTTTGTTTGTAATTTGTTTACTTTTATACTTGGACGATGGCATAATTGAGAAGGGTAGACAAAAGGTGAATTAGATTATAATTGAAAATTAGATAAGAATGAGGGATTAACTAAGAAGTTTGTTATTAACTGTCCCTATTTAAGTGATTGTTAAGAATTTGAGAAAGTTGTTTATAATTTTAATCTAATTGACATAAAATATGCAATATGGATCTTGTTTTTAGAAATCAATGAGTTCTAAAATAAATTTTTTCAAAAGTACATAATATATTATAGATTGAAAGTTATAGACAATTTAAAAATAAAGTCAAAAAGTGAAAGTGGTCATTTAAAAAGGGATGGAGGGAGTATTTAGTAGTTAAAATTGACGGACATGAGTAGGTGGATAAAAAATAATATGAGAGTTAATTACTTGCGGAAAATTTCACCCACCAAATAAGAGGGGAAAATACAAAAAATGCCAAATAAGTTGGTTTGGGGGCACCAAATCGGTTTTTTATTACAGAAAATAAACCAGCTTTTTTAACTCAGTTGTAAAATTTAGTGATATTTAATCCAGTTTTTCCTCACTACATGATCGGTTTATTTAGTTTTTCAAGTAAATAAACAATATCTTGGAAAACATAAATGGATCCAAAAACCAAGGGGGTTTTTACTTTTTTTTTGAACTGGTTTTTTGGATTAACAGATGTAAAATTTAGTGATATTTAATCCAGTTTTTCATTATGAACTAATACTGGATTAACAGATGTAAAATTTACTGATTTTGATTTTTTATGGTGTAAAAGTAAACAATATCTTGGAAAACATAAATGGATCCAAATAACCAAATTTATACCTTTTCTATTCCAAATCCCTCCTATATGTGTTTCGGAATAAAAGGGGGCTCAAATTAACTTATCATCGTTATCTTTTATACGCCAGCCAAACAGGCCCATAGCGCTGAATGCATAAGGTTCTACCATTACGTTACACATTCGGTCTTCTCACCAAATCTAGGGCTTTGGCTCAGATCAGACGGAGAAGACAACATGGGAAGATCCAACAGGAAGGTGAATCAGGACACCACAATTTCAGACCTCCCAAATCACGTCACGTGCGACATTCTATCTCGACTCCCTCTTGACTCCATTTCCACCTGCAAGCCAGTATGCAAGATCTGGCACAACCTCATTCTCGAACCCTACTTCGCCAAGTTGCATCTCTCAAGGTTTCCTCTCAGCCTCGTCTTCTTCCGCCACGGTAATAGTAATAGGTCCCCCTCTTACTTCGAAATCCTACAACTCCGCGATCCCCCTGATTTACATCAACACAATGCCACCATGAAGTTCAGAACTGAAATCAAATTCCCTCGTAGGCATGTCGAAATGGTAGCCTCGTGTAATGGGTCAATTTTGTTGTTGAATTACGTGTCTCATTATAAGAACCTTGTTATTATTATGTGTAACCCACTTAAGGCACATCATCTTATTCTTCCTGAACCTCCGAAATTGGCACTACGGACCCATGTTTACGCCGGAGTAGGGTTTGTGCATAGTCCATCGACTGATAAGTACAAGGTGTCAGTATTTACTTGTACTCGTAGTAGTCCAAATATATTGTACTGTGACACTTTTACAATTGGGATTGATGATGAATGGAGAAGCATTGGAGCTACTGGAACGCCACCCACTGAGTTTGCATCTTCATTCGTTTTCCTGAATGGGGCTCTTCACTGGATAGGCATTGAGAATGCACCGGTCATATGCTATTTCAATGTCGAGAAAGAGAAATTTGGAACCTTCCCCTTGCCTTCTCACTTTGCAGCAAAAGGTTGTACGTGCCTTGGGGTTGTCGATAATTGGTTGTACATTCACGACGACTATCGATTCAGTGAATGGAAATTTTGGGTAATGAAAGATTACGGAAATATTGGGTCCTGGACTCTGGAATGGGTGATTGAAGGACCAATTACTAGCGAGTTTGCTAGACCTGCCAAGCTCCTGAAAATATTAAATGATGGAACCCTGTTGATGATTCTGCTCAAGTTAACTATGGTATGGTCGGTACCTAGTTTCAATTCACGAAAAAAGATCACCAAGACTATTGCCTCTTACAATCTACAAACAAGAGTCTTGTCTGTACTGAAAACGACAGAGAATATTTGTAAGAGACCCGTGGGCCATTCATTTGCTGATGCACCAAGTTTCTTCTCTCCAATGGATGCTTTGAAATAACAATGTTAAGGTATATTGCATTATATCTCTCCATGGTCGTTTCGTTTAAAGAATTTTATTTGATTTCGTAATTACTTTCCTTCTGTTTGCAAAATTTGGTCTGATCGGACCAGTGGGCAGGGAATCAGGGATTACCCAAAATGAGTAATTCCATCATCACTTGCAATAATTTTGTGAATGATTGACAAATAAGGTTTCACTTTTTCCTTTTCCTTTCTTCACTTTACTAAAACAAAACATGGTTGTGATAATAAAGTTTGGGAGGTTAGGGTAGGTATCCAAGAGTGGTGCAGTTTGAAAATCGACCACATATATGCATTTGTTGCTTTAAACTTGAAACTAGCATGAAGATTACTTGCCGACCATGTTGCATAAGTATCTGGATGTGGTTTTTATGTGCACGTATTGGCCTATTCGCGGAATGTTTTGGGAATTAAATTCGTGATCACTCAATTGAGTCTTTCACCTTTAGGCTCACTTTGGAAATTTGGCCTTCCTGTGACTAGGCATGTAAAGAATTTGATAAGGGTTTGATCCTCAAAAGCCTTGAGGAAGAATCTCCCGTGGGATCATGGATCAGTTCCATCCATTGACAAGTGACAAAATTATGGTTGTTTGACATTTTGGAAAGCAAATTTTCTTAATTTGTTGTTTACAAGTATCATTGCTACATCTCCTTCTAGTCCATGCCTCTGGTTCTGTTCGACTTCCATTTTGATTCATCTTCTAACAGTTTTATTTAATCCGCATTCATGCTTTTGTCTGGGGGAAATCTTTGGTTCCTGGTTTTGTTATTCTTTAGGTAGAATTTTTTTGGCCATGTTAAACGGTAAGAAATTCATGGCAACCATTTCTTGTGTCGATAGACTTATCATACACAGATGTGTCAATGTGTATATTCATGAACAGTGCGCAGCAGTTTTGCAGTTTGCATCAAACTCTGTCCGCTTGTTTGATGATTATACCTTGAGGCAGGCTGTGTTTAGATAACCGGAATCTCGAGTAGGAATAGAAATATGATTACCGGGAATTAAATTCCCAAAATTTTCTTGGGAATGAATAGGAATATGATTACTGGGAACGAATTCCTAGGAATTTGATACCCGGAGGAATTGCAATTCGGTGTTTGAACTAATTCCGTAATCTTACACGGGAAACAATTATTATGGAAATTTATTGAAGTCAACATTTCCTTTTCTGAATGAATGAGTCAGGAATCTGAGATTAGCATGGGGTAAGGGAGATATCAGATTCCCACTCAGGTTAGGAATATAATTCCTGGTTGAATATATCATTAATTAGGAATTACATTCATATTTTTGTCTCTGCCAAACGTTGGAATTAGAAAAACTTGGCATCACATTCCTGTTTCTGTCTGTTTCAAACATTGGAATCATGAGTGGAAGGCATTACATTCCCATTCCGCTTAAGATTACTGCTATCCAAACTATCCAAACTGAACCTGAAAACAGCTACTGTAGCTGAACCCAGCGTTATAGGGGTACAGAAGCCACTCCTTTTGGTAGCACAAGAAGGAAATCTGAGTTAAGAGACAGATTATGAACTCACCTGGCATGGCCCATAAACTGTGGAGACGATTTGATGGATTTACTTCTTTTTATTTTTTGCTACGTAGTTGTATGGTGGGGGCAACGCATAATAAAAACGCTTAATTTTGGAGTTGTTTACTTATCTGGAAACTTCGTCAAGAAAGAATTACAAATAAGGTTTGTCATCTTGTTTTTCAAAGGGATCAGTAAAATCTTGGGGTCATTCATGTAAAATGATTACCTAGTAGCATAGTTCTGAATATCGGCCGATACGTACCGTATCGACCAATATGCCCAAAAAAGTAAAAAATTCACGACCGTTACACCTGATTCCCGCAATGTATTGTTTAGACACGCTAATTTCCAATACGGCTATTTAAAACTTTGCCTATTAGCTGTCTTAAAACTCAAAGGAACTCAATCTGACAAACATATCCTTATTTATCTCACTGTTTTAGCTATCATAAAAGACTAAATAGTTAGTCTTGTTCTCTTGACTTGACGATTTTATCCAAAATTCTAATGTGCAGACCCAGAGATAGATGTGGAAACTTTCGGAGAAGAACAAATACCAGATCTCGTTCAATGTTGCTCTAGCAATCAAAAGTCACTCTTTTGTTATAGCTGTGCAGGTCCTCTTCAATATGTTAAAGAGAAGCATAACTTGCCACATTGGCTATTTTAGGTATTTTAGCAATTGTAGCTTGGATTTCTTGAATTTTGGGGCTGTTCCAATGCATGTAGATATCAACTTATGCTGTTTAGAAACATATAATGTGGTGAAATTTCTGTTTGGTTCGATTTTATCTGCCATGTTGTGACCTGAAGTAAAATTTACTTTGACCTTTAATCTAACTGGTTTTTAGACAGCTCAAAAGGTGTCCAATTTTTATTCACCTCAAGGCCATACGGGCGGATAACTATATGTAGGGGGATTAGTTTAGAGGGTTGCAAAAGTGGTAGCCTAGTTGGCCAAAGTGAGTGGAATAAGATTCCCCTCCCTCTCCGTGCATGGAGCTTCTAGGTTCGAATCTCTCCCATGCCATTGTTGGGGCTTGTGTGAATTTGCATAGAAGGCCGTTGGCCAACTAGTCGCCTAGGTGGTACTGGGGTGACGAGCTATCCTATTTGGACAGTAGCAAGCTATGAAAAAAACAAGGCAAATGAGAGGGACTCACCTCTTACCTGGCCGGAAAACATATCCGGGTGGCTTTACCTCCATCCAATCGATCGACCCCTTAGTTCTTTGTGTGTCCATCCTTCTTGTTTGGGATTGTAGGAGAAGAGTTGTGTGTCTTCTACTACTTAAAAAGCCATTTTTATAACGTAAACCCAAATTACAAACAAATTGTAACATTTGAGTTATTTTTTGTTTAGTTTTTCATCATACAAGATTGGATTAATCATGCATTGACGAGAAGAATAGGAAAACTATCAAAATATGGACCGCAATTGAAAAGGCACAAATAAAATGATGTTAAAAATAATAAATTAAAGCAGATGCTGTATCATTTTTTTGGTCTTCAGCAAAAAACCTTTTTTTGTTTTTGTTCGGAATTTGTTGACTTCTTTACTTGGACTAGTAAGGTTTTATGGGATAATTGAGAAGGGTAGACAAAAGGTGAATAGAATATAACGGAAAATTAGATAAGAATGAGGAATTAACTAAGAAATTTGTTATTTAGTGGTTAAAATTGATATATTCCGAAGTACAAAAAAAAAAAAAAAAAAAATTGATGGACATGAGTAGGTGGAAAAAAATAATGTGAGCTAATTACTCAGACCCGGAGAATGCAAAAAGGGTATCACCCACCGTATAAAAGGGATAGTACTAGGCGCACATAAACTTTTGTACAAAAAATATACTGCAAATCAGTTGGATTGAGAGCATTCCAGATTTCACCT
Organism: Vaccinium myrtillus; assembly: GCA_016920895.1. Taxonomy (NCBI): domain Eukaryota; kingdom Viridiplantae; phylum Streptophyta; class Magnoliopsida; order Ericales; family Ericaceae; genus Vaccinium; species Vaccinium myrtillus. The sequence continues at coordinate 7,741,106 of CM029270.1, forward strand.
AGATGATCGGTTTGTCTAGTATATACTCCATCGGTTTATCCCGTTTTTCATTCTGAGCATTCCAGCCAAACAGGCCCATAGCTGCATGCATAAGGTTCTACCATTACGTTACCCATTCCGTCTTCTCACCAAATCTAGGACTTTGGCTCAGATCACCAAGACAACATGCGAAGATCCAAGAGGAAGGCAAATCACGTCACGTGCGACATTCTATCTCGACTCCCTCTCAACTCCATCTTCACCTGCAAGCGAGTATGCAAAATCTGGCACACTCTCATTCTCGAACCCTACTTGGCCAAGTTGCATCTTTCAAGGTCTCCTCTCAGCCTCATCTTCTTCCGCCATGGTAATAGCAATAAGTACCCCTCTTACTTTGAAATCCTCCAACTCCATGATCCCCCTGATTTAGACCAACACAATGCCACCATGAAGTTCAGAACTGAAATCTACTTCCCTCAGACGTATGTTCAAATGGTAGCCTCATGCAATGGTTCAATCTTGTTGTCGAATTATGCGTCTCATGATGAACTTGTTATTATTGTGTGTAACCCACTTAGGGCACATCATCTTATTCTCCCTGAACCTCCAAAATTGTCACTAGAGACCCATTATTTAATTAGCCGGACTAGGGTTCGTGCATAGTCCATCGACTGATAAGTACAAGGTGTTAATATTTACTTTTACAATTGGAATTGATGATGAATGGAGGAGCATTGAAGATACTGGAAAGCCACCCGCTGACTTTCCCTCGCAATTCATTTATCTGAATGGGGCTCTTCACTGGATAGGCATTGAGAATTCACCAGTCATTTGCTATTTCAATATCGAGAAAGAGAAATTTGGAAGCTTCCCCTTGCCTTCTCACTTTGCATCAAAATTAAGTCGCATGTGCCTTGGGGTTGTAGATAATTGGTTGTACATTCACCAGGACTATCTATTCAGATTCAGTGAATGGAAATTCTGGGTAATGAAAGATTACGGAGATCTTGGGTCCTGGACTCTGGAATGGGTGATTGATAGCCCAGTCAAGCTACTGAAAATGTTGAAAGATGGAACCCTGTTGATGATGCTCGAAAAGTTTACCACGACTGTAGCATCTTACAATCTACAAACAAAAGTGCTGAAAAAGATCGAGTATAGAGCATTGTCCCGGCGGGAAGAGCATTGTGAAAAGCAAGGGATCAACCTTTTTCAAAGATTCAACATGGATTCTGACAATGCAGGGTCGATCAATTATCTTTCAAAGAAATTCAACATGGATTCTGACAATGCGGTTTGGATTCCAGTTATTGAATGATTCGAAGTTCTATCGAACAATTTCATTTTAATTAATTGCTTTCTGGAAAATCTTTTTGTTATTGTTTAGGTAGTGTTGTTCTGTCATGTTAAATGTAAGAAATTCACTGTCATGTTCCCCCAAATGGTAAGGCAATTGTTTCACTTTATGTAATTGACAATTTCTCCACTAATTACCTGCAAGAAAGGGTTAAGGCTAATCCAAGCCAACAATGGGCTAACATGTGTTCAGCTAGCTAGCAGGAGTTTCCTGCAAACCTTTTGCAAGAAAATTGGATCCTTCTATTTTTCAAGATAGAGTTTGAGAAAATCAAATTGAAAATTGGGCCTTTATAAGAGCCAATGGCATCCTCATAAAACTCCCCAAAACAAGATACATAAACAAGCTACATACGGTGAGCACAAGTCATGGTTAGCAAAAAAGTAATGGATAAAGAGATGTCTAGCATGCAACCAATCAATCCCCATGAGCTGGTACTCACGGATTCACGGCACCATTCCATAGGTGCTCTCAACGACATTAGTAGGCAAGCTACGGGACCTGAGAATAAGTCAGTTTCCTGCGCCACTGGGATGCATGAGCCTCGGCAGAATATTTTGTAAATGACTCCATTGACCAATTTTGGGGAGACCTACGTACTGTCAAAGTCCATGGGTCTTGGTGCAGCTATTCTTCTTCGTCGTGATTGCGGTACTCCTTATATGTAGCTTAGTTATGCGTAAGGCTGAATTTCAATCTCAACCGAATGACAATAGAAGCATGGAGACGACTAGTCTTTGGTCATTGCAATTCTAAGTGGCCTGCTTTTTTCTAATTTTATTTTCAGAGTTGTGGTTGCAATGATGAACTGCATTAGAGGGTTCATGGTATTTTTTCTTTATTGGAATAAAATCTTGAAATTGTGTATGTAATGACATAATATGTTATGTGTGATTAGGCTTTGATGTTTTCCTTGAACATGGAAAATTTGAGTTTGAATTGCTTACATGTTTGATAAAACATTGTACTATATATTATAATAAGATGGGTGTATTACATGACAACTTTATTGAGTTAGATTATGGTAAATGTTTTCGTGATAAATTTAGTACCTCCTCCGTCTTTAAATAAGTGTCCACTTTCACTTTTTGATTTTGTTTTTAAATTTTCTGCATTATAGATTGAAAATTATAGACGACTTTCGAATCCTATTGGAATAGTAACGTGGACATTTATTTAAGAACTGAGGGAGTAATACTGTATAGTTGGCTAGTTCGGTTGATATCAAAGGTCCAAAAATTCAAAGGAAAGAAGGGAGTACCTGCCACCGTTTGTACAATGCGGCATTTGAAAACGCCAAGGGAAAAAAAAGCAGTAAAAGACCTAAAACAAGGCCAATTTGGAGTGACAGATTAAAATACATGTGCAACAGAAATCATGATAATTTTTCTAATAATCACTGTAGACATGACACATAACCAAGAAATATTGTGGTACGAAAATAAATGTACAACGATGAATATGGTAAATTTATAAACTGAATATGGTAAATGGTAAATGTAATTACAGCGTAAACACAAATGTGGTAAACACGCCCGATTTTCTCTACGGCTATGCTTCTTTGGCATTCGGAGACTCCCCATGACGGGCGTTCCTCTCCGCTCTGGTATGGGTGACCACGCCCGATTTTTAGACCCGGGGGAGCCGGATCTGGGGTTCTCAGATCCGGACTTCTGACGACGACAGCGGCGGCATCGGATGGGTTACAGCTCCGACGGCGGCGGCGGCGATTTCCTTTTTCCTGTATTTTTCTTTTTTTTGTTTTTTTTTGGGTTGTTTTGTGGCCTGTTGTTTTCTGCCGGTTTTTTTTTTTTTTTTTGGGTTGTTTTGTGGCCGGTGGTTTGTTGTACCCGGTTTTGACCGGTGGTTTTGGGTTTTAATATTATTTTCTATATCTTCACCAAAAAAAAAAAAAAAGCACTACAGTCCCCTCAAACATACATTAAGGAATCTACGCAATAGGGAACATGGTCACTTTGCAAACTGACTATGATAAATCTTATTGCAAGCTAAAAAAGTACAAAAAAATAAACATGGTATTATGGTAAAACCGAAGTGTACACCAGTAAACAGGGTAGATTCATGCATTTGCTGGTAGGGTTCATTTTTTTAAAAAAGTTCTCACTTTTTTGGAAGTTCATTTCTATTTGAATTCCCCAATTTTGAAAATTCCTTCCATTTTGAAATCACCTATTAAGTATCATTAAAAATCAAATCCCACCAAGATAGGAAATAATATAAGTCTCGTTTACTTCCAAATCCATCCCTTTTTTGAATTTGAATTTTCATCCGATTTTCTATTCGTTCATGCACCTTCGACATTAAAATCAAATTCCACCAAGATAGAAAATAATACAAGTCTCATTTATTTCCAAGTCCACCATCCCTTTTTTTAATTTCCATCCCATTTTCAATTCCTTCATTTTCGACATTAAAATCAAATTCCACCAAGATAGGAAATAATATAACTCCTGTTTATTTCCAAATCCATCCCTCTGAATTTGGGAAATGATAATGCAAAAACCTTTTTTGTTTGTTTCAAGATAGGAAATAATATTTTTTTAGGTTTGACACAAATAAAAACGGTTTTGGCATTAACACCACTCCTGAATTTCCATCCCGTTTTCAATTCCTTCATTTTCGACATTAAAAACAAATCCCACGAAGATAGGAAATAATATAGGCTATATAGCTCCCATCTATTTCCAAATTCTACCCTTTTTTTGAAATTCCATGCGATTTTCAATTCCTTCCTTTTTGATAGGAGTAATTATGAAGTATACAATCACTAATCAAATCCCACAATGATAGGAAAGAGAATATACGTACTCCCTTAACAAAACTAGGTATGGTAGGATATGAATAAAACTCGCTCAGGTATGGAGCGGGTATGATTTTGTAATGCCCACCCCCGAATACATGTACTCGTCCCATACCCTCTTCGTACCCGGTCATACCTGTTATACATACTACATATACGATATTATATATGTACATATAAATAGGAATATACATATAAATCTTGAGTATAGTTATATATATATGGAGATTTTCCAGTCAGGGATCCCTGATTGGAGGTTTTTGGATGTTTTGTAGCTTTTAAAAATTATTTTTGCAAAATTCGAACTGTATTTGCAGTGCTCGGATCAAGTCCTTCCCGGTATTTTTTTTTTTGATGATTTTTGCGAGGGCCCTTAAAAACACATTTTAAACACATTAGACGGTTCGAATCATAAAAAAATATCGGAAAAGTGGAGGTCCGGAATATCAGATCCCGGACTACAAGTGCTCCCTATGTATATATATATATATACACAATTACCTCTTTAATTAGTAAATCTTATTAATTGCTACCTATCCTAGACAATTTAATCAAACAATATCAATTAAGATTATATTTCTAAATATAAATATGAATTTATTCAATTTTCTCTTGTTTGAATAGTGAAATTTCCTCCCACTTTTCTCTCACTTTCCTCTCATTTTATTTTCTTTCTCTCTTCCCTTCCACATGTTCCAAACAGCCCCTTACTGCCATTGTTGGTTCGCTGAGCACGGGAGATTGTAGCGATACTTCAGCTTGTGCAAAATCGTTGTATCCAGGGAATTGTTAACAGATTTACCCATCAATCTCTGCTACGTACTCTCCGAGCCGACACAGAGCAATGGAAGCAGCAACCAATCCACCACCATCACCACCACGCCACCGCCGCCGCAAACAACAAAAGAAAACAGAAGACGACACCAACAGCGACGCCATTGCTACCACCATCTCAGAACTTCCATCTCACATAACGTGCGACATTCTATCTCGACTCCCTCTCAAATCCATCTTCACCTGCAAGCTAGTCTGTCCCTCCTTTCGAAACCTCACCCTAGATCCTCACTTCCCTCGATTGCACCTCTCAAGGTCTCCTCTCACCCTCATCCTCCACCGCCACTCTACAGACTACGGAACAACCTTCTTCGGATTTATTCCACTCGAAGATTCCCTAGCCGATTTACGCCGCTGCAGAGCCACAATCCAGTTCAACACTCAAATTGAATTTCCTAGTTCCCTTCAGAGTATCGTAAGTTATTGTGATGGCTTAATTTGTTTGACCGATTTCTACCGTTCAGACAAAGTTTGTCTATTTAACCCTCTTACGAGACAGCATTTTTTACTTCCCAAACCTAAGAAATACCAAACTATTATTAATAAACGACCTTTCATTTCTGTGTCTGGGTATGGGGATGGGGTTCAGTTTGAGTTAGGGATAGGATTTGGGTATTGTCCATCGACGGCCCTTTATAAGGTTGTACAATTTACTGGGAGTTTTGAAAAACCACCTCATACATTGCACTGTAGGATTTATACTCTTGGGGTTGATGATAAATGGAGGACCCTTGGGAGCACAGGACAACCAATCCCTAACTTTCTTACTCTTGTGTTTTTTAATGGAGCTCTTCATTGGATAAGCTCAGGAGATTCTTTGTTATTGCTCTGTTATTTTGACATGGAGAAAGAGCAGTGTGGAAAACTCCCCTTGCCCGACCACTTCGCTGTGCCTTCTCAATTAGAAGAAAAGTTTTTCCATCTTGGAGTGGTGGATAACTGTTTGTACATTTGTGATGAGCGTGCATCTCATTCATCTGTCAACATTTGGGTGATGAAAGAGTACAGAAATATCGGGTCGTGGACTTTAGAATGGATTATTCAACGACCACTTCCCTCTGGGTTGGATCGGCAGCTCAAACCAGTTAAGACTTTGGAAGATGGAAGGGTATTGATGATTGTCAAACAGAAAACCCTTGTATCTTATAATCCAGCAACAATGGTCTTTCGAAGAATAAGTTATGATGGTGCCCGATGTTGGCAAGGATCAATCATTGGTGTACCAAGCTTTCTCCCTCTCCCACGAGTGACATGAATGATAATTTTGAAATCTTCAACTCAAGGTACTAACATCATGGCTCTGATTACGTTATTACTAGATCACATGATTATTTTGCTTCTAGATTTTGACTAGTATATTTTAGCCCGACTCTTCTAATTTAAGTCTAGATTTGGAGAATGAATTTGAGAGCTTAATTAAGATTGATCCTTCCGAAATAGTGTTGGGTACATATTTGGTTGAGATCCTTCTTTGAAGGATTTTGGCCTCTTGCACATGTAGTCCTGTCCGATGTTCATATCCAGTCAAACAAACAGACCCTGAAATGCTTCCACCTCGAACTTAAAGCAAAGCATGACACGTGTTATGGATGAATGTTTGTAGTCATACAAAAATGGAGAAAACCCTCATTAATTTGTAACGAGTTAACACAACATACCAATTGAATATTTGCAGTAAAACTAAAAAGCAACTGAAAAACTGCAGTAAATGTTTTCCAAAAGGTAGTGATGCACTTGTTTCAAGGAGGGTTGAATCCAGGGAATGAGAGTCTCTCATATCGCTTTGCTAGGCATGAGACAAACTAAACAAGATCTTCTTTTAGAACACTGGGAAACACAGAGAATCTCTTGTCATCAAGATTAATCAACACTTAGACTTTAGTATTTTTCCTTTACCCGTTTTGATGGTTGAATTTTCTTAATCTGTATGTTTCTTATTCCGGAGATTTTGGTCCTGGACTCTGGAATGGGTGATTGAAGGACCAATTACTAGCGAGTTTGCTAGACCTGTCAAGCTCCTGAAAATGTTAAATGATGGAACCCTGTTGATGATTCTCTTCAAGTTAACTATGGTACCTAATTCACGAAAAAAGATCACCAATACTCTAGCATCTTACAATCTACAAACAAGAGTCATGTCTGAACTGAAAACGACCGAGAATATTTGTAAGAGACCCGTGGGCCACTCATTTGCTGATGCACCACGTTTCTTCTCTCCAATGGATGCTTTGAAATGACATTGTTAAGTTACTATTGCATTATATCTCTTCATGGTCATTTCGTTTAAAGAATTTTATTTGATTTCGTAATTACTTTCCTGGTGTTTGCAAAATTTGGTCTGATCGGACCAGTGGGCAGGGATTACCCAAAATGAGTAATTCCATCATCACTTGCAATAATTTAGTGAATGATTGACGAATAAGGTTCACATTTTCCTTTTCCTTTCTTCACTTTACTAGTGTAATATAGTTTGGGGGGTTAGGTTGGGTGTCCAAGAGTGGTGCAGTTTGAAAATCGACCACATATATGCATTTGTTACTTGAAACTGAAACATGAAGATTACTTGCCGACCGTGTTGCATACTTGCATGAGTATCTGGATGTGGTTGTAATGTGCACGTATTGACCTATTGCAATGTTTTGGAAATTAAATCGTGATCACTCAATTGAGTCTTTCACCTTTAGGCTCACTTTGGAAATTTGGCCTTCCTGTGACTAGGCATGTAAAGAATTTTGGTTTGATCCTAAAGAATCTCCCTTTTTTTTTATGCAAAAATAATTTCATTCATCACTCAAATCGGGATTACAACAGTAGCAAAAGAAATGCATTTCGCGAGATCTTCACTTTAGGCTCACTTTGGCCAACAAAATTTGGCTAAGCCCAAAAACACCTACTGTTTGACAGATCACCCAAAACCAATAAAGATTGGGCGGCCCACCTCAAACAATCAACCCCAAACCCTACATCACCCGACCACCTCTCAGCCACAACAGCATGTACAAGAAGCTTCAGCTCCACCACATCAGCTCCATAGGTTTGATTTCTCAAAACCCTTGACCTCAAGGAAAGCCACCCAAAATTATGGTTCGAAGAATCTCCCTTGGGATCATGGATCAGTTTCATCCATTGACAAGTGACAAAATTATGGTTGTTTGACATTTTGGAAAGCAAAATTACGAAAATTTTCTTAATTTTCTTAGTTCATGCCCCTGGTTTTATATTTTACATGTTCAGTAGTATTACGGTGGATTGTGTGAAGTTATTAAACTTTGTCAGGCAAACTTGAAGAACTCCAATATGTATCCCTGATTCCATTCGACTTCCATTTTGATTCATCTTCTAACAGTTTTATTTTATTTGCATTCATGCTTTTGTCTTGTGGAAATCTTAGGTTCCTGGTTTTGTTAAACGGTAAGAATTCGAAATTCGTGGTAATTGTTTCTTGTGTCTATAGGCTTATCATACACAGATGTGTCAATGTGTATATTCATGAACGGTGCGCCGCAGGTTTGCATTGTACTCTGTCCCCATGTCTGATGATACCTTGAAAGCTGCTACTGTAACTGAAACCCAGCTTTATTGGTACAGAAGCCAGTCCTTTTGGTAGTACAAGAAGTAAATTTGAGTTAAGAGAGATTATGAACTCACCTGGCATGGCTCATAAACTGTGGAGAGTCTGGAGACGATTTGATGGATTTACTTCTTTTTATTTTTTGCTACGTAGTTGTATGGTGGGGGTGACGCAAAATAAAAAGGCTTAATTTTGGAGTTGTTTACTCATCTGGAAGGATTTAAATATCGGCCGATACGTAGCGGTTTTTCAAGGGACCGATACCGATATTGACCAATATTTGATTGTATCACTGATACCATTACATACCCCGTTACCGCGATTTAAAATCATCATGAAAGAATTACAACTAAGGTTACAACTAAGGTTTGTCATCTTGTTTTTCATAGGGATGAGTAAAATCCTGGGGTCAATTCATGTAAAATGATGACCTATTAGCTGTCATAAAACTCAAAGGACTCAATCTGACAGACATATCCTTATTTATCTCACTGTTTTAGCTATCATAAAAGACTAAATAGTTAGTCTTATACTCTTGACTTGACAATTTTATCCAAAATACTGATGTGCAGATCCAGAGATAGATGTGGGAACTTTTTCGGAGAAGAACAAATACCAGATCTCGTTCGATGTTGCTCTAGCAAGCAAAAGTCACTGTTTTGTTATAGCTGTGCAGGACCTCTTCAACATGTTAAAGAGAAGCAGGACTTGTCACACTGGCTATTTTAAGTACTTTAGCTTGCAATTGTAGCTTGGATTTCTAGAGTTTTGGGGCTATTCCAATGCATGTAGATAACTAGATATCAACTTATGCTGTTTAGAAACATATGATGTGGTGAATTTTCTGTTTGGTTCGATTTTATCTGCCATGTTGTGACCTGAAGTAAAATTTACTTTTACCTTTAATCCAAGTGGTTTTTTTATGTAGGTTTTAGCAGAAGTGAAGCTTTGTAAACTGAGGCCTCCCTGTTGAACGAACTCAAAGGTAGAGAGGAAAACTAATGTTCCTGGTTTTGTTATCGTTTAGGTAGAGTTTTTCTTTCATGTTAAATATAAGAAATTCATGGTAATTGTTTCTTGTGTCTGTAAACTTATCATAAGCAGATGTGTCCATGTGTATGGTTATAAACTGGCGTGCCGCCGGTTTGCATCTTATTTTGTATGCATGTTTGATGATACCTTTGAAAGCGCGTGGCTACTGTAACAGAAACCCAACTTTATACGTACAGAAGCCACTTCGTTTTGCAGCACCATTAAAAAGTTCGAATTAGAGACAGATTATAAAATTTGGAGACAATTTGACGGATTATAAAGTTCGGATTGTATGGTGGGGGCAATGCATAGTAAAAAAGGCCTAAATTTTGGAGTGATTTACTTATATGGTAACTTCATTGTGAAAGAATAACAACATTAGGTGTGTCATCCTGTCTGTCATACCGTGAAAAATACCAAAAAATGAAGTAAAAATAATGTAAATCCTTGGGCCATAAAAAATGTAATTTCGTAATTGGGCCAAATTGTGTTGTATTTAATTGAGTCTTAAAATGGAAAGTCCTAGTTAGGCCCAAAGCCCAATATTTGTGTCTACATAAGTCAATGTAAGCAGACTCTCAAATCAGTGAATGAGATTGAAAATGTTAGGATACCGGAAACATTTTCCCGAAAATTTTCAGGAAAGAGGAATGAATGGTTCAGATTCACATTCCAATGGTTCAAATTGACATGATTTTTAACTTGAACCTCTAAACCATTCATTTCTCTTTTCTGGACATTTTCGGGAAAAAATTTCCTGGACCCTATTACTACTCAAATGAGATTCTCCCATTCCCCTATTGGGCTTTTATAGGAGCCACTGGCATCCTCATAAAACTCCCCAAAACAAGATACATAAACAAGCTACGTACGGTGAGCGCAAGACATGGTTAGCAAAAAAGTAATGGATAAAGAGATATCTGGCATGCGACCAATCAATCCCCATGAGCTGGTACTCGCGAATTCACGCCACCACTCCACAGGTGTTCTCGACAACATCAGTAGGCAATTTGCGGGACCTAAGATCCCCACCACCAGCTATTCATCTGATAATGCAGAAAAAGGCAGTTTTTTGCACCACTGGGAGTCTGGGACGCATGAGCCTCGACAGAACATTTTTGTAAATGAGTCCATTGGCCAATTTTGGGGAGACCTATATACGTACTGTCTTAGTCCACGGGTATTGGTGCAACTATTACTCTTCGTCGTGATTGCGGTACTCCTTATATGTAGCTTAGTTATGCGTAATGCTGAATTTCAATCTCGACCGAATGACAATAGAAGCATGGAGATAACTAGTCTTGGCCATTGCAATTCTAAGTGACCTGCTTCTTTCTAAGTTTATTTTCTTCTTTCTAAGTTTATTTTAATATGTTTGTGATTGGGTCTATCAAACAAGATCTTAGTAAAGAAGAAAATGAACGGTTTCCGTCCCAAATTTACTACATATTTTTCATTATAGAAGAAAATTATAGTTAAAGAGGGAAGATAATTCAATTGGTAGTTTTGGAAGTAAGATTTTTTTGGTAGTTTGGACAATGATATTTAACCCTATTCTAAAACTGAGGGAGTCAAACAAGATACTACATATTTTTGCATTATAGATTGTTTGTGCGGTAGTAATAGTAACGTGGACAATGATTTACATTGGTGTTGCTTTGATATTTTGTTATGTACAATATTGCTTACAAGTGTTGCTTTGATATCGATTGATATGTCCAAAAATAAGACGGGTAGTCGATTGATATCAAAGGTCCAAAAATGAAGAGACCTGCCACCGTTTGTACAATGCGACGTTTGAAATTGCCAAGGGAAAAAAAGAAGTAAGACCTAAAACGAGGCCAGTGGAGTGACAGATTAAAATGCATGTCCAACAAAAACCGTGATAATTTTTCTAATAGTCACCATAGACATGATACATTGGATACATAACCAAGAAAAATTGTGGTACGAAAATAAATGCACAACAATGAATATGGTAATTTTATAAATTGAATATGGTAATATAATTACGGGGTAAACACAAATGTGATAAAACATGATAAATTTGTCTACTCAAATGCACAACAATCCACTCAAATATATATTAAGGACTGAACGCAACAGGGAACATGGTAACTTTGCAAACTTACTTTGATAAATCTTATTGCATACTCAAGAAGTACAAAAAAATAAACATGGTATTAAGTTAAAAAAACAAGTGTATACCAATAAACATGGTAGATTCATGCATTTACCATGAAATCTGTGAAAACACCATAATTGTTGGTGGGGTTCATTGTTTTTAAATTTTTCTATCTTTTTTTGAAGTTTATTTCTATTTTAATTCCCTAATTTTGTAAATTCCTTCCATTTTGAAATCACCGATTTTCAAGTCCTTCATCTTCAACATTAAAAATCAAATTCCACGAAGATAGAAAATAATATAAGTCCCATTTATTTCCAAATCCACCATCCCTTTTTTGAATTTCCATCCCATTTTTAATTCCTTCATTTTCGACATTAAAATCAAATCCCACCAAGATAGGAAATAATACAACTCCCCTTTATTTCTAAAAATCTATCCCTTTTTTGAATTTCTATATGATTTTGAATTCCTTCATTTTTGACATTAAAATCAAATCCCACCAAGATAGGAAATAATATAACTCCAATTTATTTCCAAATCCATCACTTTTATGAACTTCCATATGATTTTAAATTCCCTCCTTTTCGATTAGGAGTAATTATGAGGTATACAATCACTAATTAAACTCCACAATGATAGGAAGAGAATATACGTACTCCCTCCGTCCCCAAATAAAACTATAGATTTTCATTTGGGTTAACGTTCCTTAATTAATAAGCGTGTGTTCGGAAAAGTTAATGGGTAAAGAGTTAATATATAAAAGTTGAGGAAAAATTTGAAAATGGAAGTAAAAATCGATGTGAAAGGTGTAACCGTGTAAAGTTAAAGTAAAGTTAATGTGAAAGATGTAAAATTGAGATAAAAGTTAATGCGAAAGGTGTAATTATTAAGGTCCTGTTCGTTTCCCAGTTTAGTTTTAGTTTTAGTTTTGATGACATCATCATTTCCCTTATTTCTCTTTCTATCTCTCTCCACTCATTACACCTTATGACATCATCAAAATTAAACTAAACTATCTAACCAAACACATCCTAAGTTTCTTTAATAAGTTGAATTTAAGTAACAACATATTTCAAAAGGGACGGAGGGAGTATATATATACATATATCATACTCCGAAAAGTATATGAGTAAGAAATGGTATCACCGAAAAGTGAGAGACTGAGAGGGATGAAAACTTACGTTGTGTTCACAAAATAATTATTATTTAATTAGTTCTTTTTTTGGATTATCATAAATTTTTATAGGATGTTTAAGTAAATTTCAAAAAAGGAACATAGTTTATTGGATTACCATATATAGAAGTTAACCTACAAAAAGTTCTCGCTTCTATGCTTAGCCAAAAAAAAAAGTTCTCGCCTACGTGTCAGTGGCGGAGCCAATGCTGCCTTACTTAGGCAAGTGCCCCAACTGCAATTGTATTGTAATTTTTTTTTTAAGTTTTAAATCTCAACATTCATTTTATGTACAATACAAAATGTTATCCAAAACTTTTGAATTTTCAAATTTTGCTCTTCATTAGTTGACTATAATAAAATAGGAGTTAATCAAGTTTTGAATTTAAATTGTTTTCCGGAAAACGGAAAATCTTGCAGCCAATGCAATCAGAGAACTTTTTCAAAATTTTAAAACGAACTTTAAGCTTTAAAATTTTCAATTATTCTTCTTTTGGTCTCATTGTTTTGATTGTCAATGACACATATATGGGCCTATATTTTGTGACAACTAAAAAAGAAAAGTATGCCAAACTTTGTGGGACTGAGGGAGTAGTAATTTTAATTTGGACCAAACAATTATTCTTATTTACATAATTAAGCGCACTCACTCAAAACGAGGGTAAACATTACCTATTTTATTTAGAATTTATTGGTTTTCACTTCAACGATGAGAGTCATTTATTTTGCAAGTGTTTTTAATCAATCCTTCAAAACAAACTCAATTGGATATCCATAATTATAAACTTCGTCAACCCAACCGATGCTTATACTGCTGTTTCCTTTTGGGGAGAATTTTTTTTTATTGCTGGGTGGGTATTGCCTATGTAGTAGCCGCTCGGCAATCTTAGTCATCTAAAGCGGGATTCGACGGTCCGGAAGAGGAGAGAGTAAAAGAGGAGAGAGAGTGGTCGGGTGAGAGGAAAGAGAGAATCAATTTGAGCCGTCCAAAACATTATTGAATGGCCGAGTTCGTGCTCGGCATGGACATGTGATGCCCATTCGGTACCCAAATTTTTTTCCCTTTTGGGACGTGGCTTTTCGTCTAAACCTTTCGCTGTCAACAGGTGCTTCCGTTCACTACGATGTTGATTTTGAACACCCACTAAAATCCTCTATAAATTGTCCCTCCGTTCCTCTTTTCCTTACAGAAAATTCCAGAGAATCCAGACTGTTGCCTCTTGCACATTGTTCTATTTTTCCTTGTTTGAGAGAGCTACCGCCGTTGTTGGTTCGCTGAGCACCGGAGATAGTAGCGCTACTTCAGCGTGTGCGAGATCGTTGTATCCTCAGAAACAATCATCCAAGAACTCTTCCGATCAATTTTCTGATTATCTAGTGTATGGTAAGTACGTTCTATTCGTTCAAAGTTTGAATCTGATTTTGTGCGAACGCTCGTTTACTCGATTGCGGAATTGTTAACAGATTTACCCATCAATCTCTGCTACGTACTCTCCGAGCCAACACAGAGCAATGGAAGCAGATGATCACACCAACACGCCACCACGCCACCGCCGCCGCAAACAACAAAAGAAAACAGATGATCACACCAACACCGACGCCAGTGCTACCGACATTTCAGAACTTCCATCTCACATAACGTGCGACATTCTATCTCGACTCCCTCTCAAATCCATCTTCGCATGCAAGCTAGTCTGTCCCTCCTTTCGAAACCTCACCCTAGATCCTCACTTCCCTCGATTGCACCTCTCAAGGTCTCTTCTCACCCTTATCCTCTACCGCGGCCCTAACATCTCCCGCACAATCTTCGGATTTCTTCCGCTCGACGATTCCCTAGCCACTTTAGGCCGCCGCAGAGCCACAATCAAGTTCAACTCTCAAATTGAATTTCCTGGTTCCACTCGGAGTATCGTAAGTTGTTGTGAGGGCTTAATTTGTTTGACCGAGTACTTCCTTTCAGACAAAGTTTGTATATTTAACCCTCTTACGAGACAGCATTTTTTACTTCCCAAACCTAAGAAATACCAAAAAATTGTTAATAAACGACCTCACATTGTTAGGTCTGGGTCTGGGTGTGGGTCTGGGTATGGGGATGGGGTTAAGTTTGAGTTTGGGATAGGGTTTGGGTATTGTCCATCGACGGCCCTTTATAAGGTTGTACAATTTACTGGGAGTTATGAAAAACCACCCCATACATTGCGCTGTAGGATTTATACACTTGGGGTTGATGATAAATGGAGGAACCTTGGGAGCACAGGACAACCAATCCCTTACTTTCTTACTCTTGTGTTTTTTAATGGAGCTCTTCATTGGATAAGCTCAGGAGATTCTTTGTTATTGCTCTGTTATTTTGACATGGAGAAAGAGCAGTGTGGAACCCTCCGCTTGCCCGACCACTATGCTGTGCATTCTCAATTAGAAGAAGAGTTTTTCAATCTTGGAGTGGTGGATAACTGTTTGTACATTTGTGATGAGCGTGCATCGCATTCGTCTGTCAACATTTGGGTGATGAAAGAGTATGGAAATATTGGGTCGTGGACTTTAGAGATGATTAATCAACGACCACTTCCCTCTGGGTTGGATCGGCAGCTCAAACCAGTTAAGACTTTGGAAGATGGAACAGTATTGATGATTGTCAAACAGAAAACCCTTGTATCTTATAATCCGGCAACAAGGGTTTGAAGAATAAGTTATGATGGTGCCCGATGTTGGCAAGGATCAATGATTGGTGTACCAAGCTTTCTCCCTCTCCCGTGAGTGACATGAATGATAATTTTGAAATCTTCAACTCAAGGTACTAGCATCATGGCTCTGATTACGTTATTACTAGATCACATGATTATTTTGCTTCTAGATTTTGACAAGTATATTTTAGCCCAACTCTTCTAATTTAGGTCTAGATTTGGAGAATGAATTTGAGAGCTTAATTTAGATTGATCCATCAGAAATAGTGTCGGGTACATATTTGGTTGAGATCCTTCTTCGAAGGATTTTGGCCCCTTGCATGTAGTCCTGTCCAATGTTCATATCCAGTCAAACAAACAGACCCTGAAATGCTTCCACCTTGAACTTAAAGCAAAGCATGGCACGTGTTATGGATGAATGTTTGTAGTCAAACAGAGAAAACCCTCATTAATTTGTAACAGGGACGAGTTAACAAGCATACCAATTGAAAATTTGCAGTATAGCTAAAAAGCGACTGAAAAACTGCAGTAAATGTTTTCCAAAACGTAGTGATGCACTTGTTTTCAAGGAGGGTTGAATTTAGGGAAAGAGTCTCTCATATTGCTTCGCTCAGCATCAGACAAACTAGGAAACACAGAGAATCTCGTCATCAAGATTAATCAACATGTAGACTTTAGTATTTTTCCTTTACCCGTTTTGATGGTTGAATTTTCTTAATCTGTATGTTTATTATTAATTTTCCAATAAGTGGTACTGCCAACCGCTTGGAATGGTTAACTTTGGGTTGGCTTGGAAGCAAGTGAGAAAAATAATGACTTTGGAAAGACATTCAAGTTCATTAAGGTTTTATGTTGTAATTAGTTTTGCCAGACTATCATCCCTTACGCTGTATGGAATGGGAACCTTTGACTACGCTGTTAAGTTTACGCATCTTGTGTCATATAATGCTCGTTGCCTTTTGACTCATTCACTTTCCATCTTCTTTCAACACTCTCTGCAGCTTGTTGTTCTGTATAAGACCATTGCCTCCCTCAGCAAATTTGAGATGACTGGTGGGAACGTGCTGCAAAAGTTAGTCGCGTAATGAAATGAAAGCAAGCATGAACATGCACCAGCCAATTGAGGATTTGTTTCTATAGCATCTGTGTCTCATTTTGTTTAAATTCATGATAGGAATTTCTTGTTAGCGGTTTCTTTCTATTGCATTTTTTGTAATTCTAAAAGGAGATTAATAATGTTATAAGTACTTATTTGAAATTGATTTTTGCTCAAGTTATTTTGGTATATTGATGTTGCTTGATTTCAGACCCTTTTGAAACCAAGTTGGACAGGTTGGACAGATTCGTTTGTTCAGGGTACTTAGTGTTGTCATTGCTTTAGTCATGATTTCTTATATGCTAGAGATACTACCATACTTAAAAGTCTTAGTTAACTAGGGAACATAAAATTGAACATGGTCATTAAAAATAACGTAATCATACTGGATAGGGGTATAAACAAGCCGAGTCGAGCTGAGCATTAGCAAGCTGCTTTGAGACGGGCTAGGCCTGACCGTATGTTCTCTCCTGATCGCGTCGGAAATAATCATTCAGAGGAACATCTACCTAATGTTTGAGCTCGGCTCGGTCCAAAATGGTATGGCTCAAGCTCAGAATGCGCAGCTCGAGGTCGGCTCAACAAGTACTTACAAAGCTTAAGCTCGGCTCGTCAGAACTCGGTTTTAATTGAACGAGCCGAGCTTGGCTCGAGCTCGAGCTTATTAAAAGGTTCCCCATGGAAAACCTTATCCCATTGATAAAATATTCATTAATTCAAAGGCAAATCTCATCCAACAATGCATATCAGAAACCTGATTCCTGTGATAAAATATTTATCCAAAAATGCAAATCTCATCACTCGGTTTCTTTTCTATTTTTTTCCCGAAAAAGAAAACCAGAAAACAAAATTCTGAAAACTGTCTTTGAGGTAGCACCAGAAACCATTTTCATTTGACGACTAAGAAGAATGAGGAGTATAGGGAGAGTGAATGTGCTTGGGTGTGTTTGATTGTGTCAATGTGTTCAAGAGAGGGTTTGACAAAGAAAGATATAGATTTCTTACCAGATTTGAGGAAGATTGACAAGTAGATGGCCTGAGAGTGATATCAGTGTCCGATGGTGGCCAAGGGGGAGATTTTGGGGTGTGCCCGATAGTGAGATCGCCTCTCTGTGCCACTCGTTGACCTTTGGTGGCCGGAGAGTGAGATCGGAGACAGGAGAGGCTTGATTCGGGGTAGGCAACGCCTGCAATGGAGATCTCTCTCTCTCTCTCTCTCTCATTTGAAAGTTGAACTGACGAAGTAATGGGGAACAACACAGGAGAACCCTAATATCTATGCTTATATACCTGGCTCGCAAGCCGGTTCGAGCCGAGCTACCCGTAACTCAAGCTTGGCCCGTTTATCAAACGAGGTATATAACCAGGCTCGAGCTCATTCATTTACCCCTCGAGCCGAGCCGTTACCGAGCTGAGCTCGCGAACGGCTCGGTTTGTTTACACCCTAATACTGGATAAGGAATAAGCAATTTAAGTTGGGTTCTTCTCTCTTTTTTTCCCCTACAAACCAAGAAAAAGATTTAGCAATTTAAGAAGATGATTTCGTATTCGGTTTTGTGTGCAGGCATTGAGAACTTGCAGTTTGCTGCGTATAGCAAATTAATTTCATTCTTCTGCACATTCCGGCATGGTATGCCCCTACTACAAACAAGCTTTGACAGCAAGCTTGGTCGCAGATGTGCCCTGAATGTCTTTGAAGCTCACGTTTGTGATCTTCACGCGTGAAGAAACCTGAAAAGAGAAAATTAGAAGTGGAATGTTTTTTGGAACAGGTGTTGGAGACCAGCTTCCTGTAGGACTGTATATATGTGTATCTGTCACTACCTTTATGCATAAGAGAATTCATCTCCATACACCACTTCATTCTCCCTTGCATAATGATTCATAAGTCGGTAACTATACTTCTACTTTCTCATATTTGTGTTCATATTAGTTTAGAGAGTATTAGTATTTCAGTGCCGGTCAGTTGTATTTGAGCTTTTTTGGTAGGCTAGAAAGGTAGAACACGTCGGAGAATGATGTAGGTTGAGAAAAAAAAACACCTGTTTTCCTTTTTCCAACCAAGTAGGTTGAAACCCAGACACGAAAAATCATATCAAAGAAGCCCATTTGTTGTGTTTGTGAGGGAGCAATTTCTTAAAAGTTACGCGCATTACAGGAGGTTCACTGTGAATTTCGTAGGCTTCCCATAATAATGCATCTCACGTTCTCAACGGTTATCCACACTGGCTTCAACCCCTAATGAACACAGTCGTCACCGATTTTGATTTCATAGCCGGCGATGTTGATTCAGGCGAAGCGACAGATGTGGATCAGTCAATGTTTAGGCTTGTCGGTGGCACGAAGATGGTGATTTGTTGGACGGCCATGTTGGTGGTAGCTCTAGCCGTTTCTCTTGTTTTTCAAGCCTTGTGCTGTGCTGATTTGATTCATTTTCTAACACAGGTCTGTAGAGAAATTGAGGGTTAGAATAGAATCAATCATATTCATATGGTAGAGGTTCCTGAAGTGAATTCTTTTCTCTAACAATAAATCACCATTTTTTACATTTTCTTTTTCCTTTGCCGCAAACCAGAGATGATATAAGGGCTTCGTGTTTGAGAGTGTTCTCATCCATTCTCTCTGAGTCAACCCAGAGTAATGGAAGCAGCAAGTTAGCAACCGATCCGCCAACTAAAAAAAATGTCAAAAATAGTACTCCCTCCGTTCCAAATTGCTGGTCCTTCTTTCTATTTTTGGATGTTCCAAAATATTTGTCCCATTTTATGAGATATTGATTTGTCTCGACGAGCTGAATTTGAAAATGTAAAAAGTTGTGACTGAAAACCAAATTTTTTAGGAAATATCCGACTTTTAGTACTTTAAGTAAAATGTATTGTTTGAAGTTTGAATGTTTTGTTTATGTTGGGAGAGGGAAGGGAAAGAAAAACAGTTTACGATACTCTTGTGGCCAATTTTGAGTTGATGAAACCTTTGATCATCTGGCAAGTGTTTAGAACACCAAGTTCTTGAATATGGTCGTGTGTATTCTGCTCTCTTGTGGTCAATTTTTGAGTACTGAGGTTATTTCTTGAATTGTAGTTCGTTAACCTTGATTTAGTTATTGCAACTATGAAGGTATTTCATGTAGCATCTCATTATTGATCTACAAAAACGTATACCTGTCGCCAAAGAATATTATTTTAGGGGAGTCGTGGAAGGTAAGCAGCATTGGTGCTCAAGGTACACACCTTGTTATGCAAAATGCCGGCGTTTTTAGTTTAAATTGGCGTGCATCTAAACCTCTTCTCCCAAATCATTCCAGTCGGTTTCCATTCCACATTTTCGCCCTAGTGCGTAGCAGTTGCAGTTCTGCATCTGCTTTTCGTTTAAATTTCTCTTCTTTCTTTTTTTTTTCGTGTGAACTCATTCTTAAAACTTTGTTTTTTACTTATTTGTTTTAGTTTAATGAAGGTGTTAGAATAGGTGAAATGGAGAAGAAGTTAGAGAAAATCGAAGCGTAGAAGGTGGAACTGGAATTTGCTTTAACTGAATGCCAAGACGAGCTTAAAGCATCAGTAGAGATCAGTTAGTGCAGGCAGAGGGGAGTTAGTCAAGGAGTGCAGCTGAAGTGGAACTCGCGAACGCCAATGCAAAGAGAGAATCAGCAGAGTTAATGTTATTCACAGTTCGAGGGAGTGATCAAAACTTTGCTTTTAAAAGCTGGTTGTTTGAGGGAAGAGGTCCGAAACAAGAAGGCTTCGCCGCCGACCTGCTTTATTTCCCAGAAAACTCGTCATCGGCTACAAACGACGGCGTATAATGGCGTGAATTCGCAAGTGTTTTCGATTATAACATATTCCGATATGGCTAGCATAAGCCACTCCATCTAACCCAATTTGCTCTTTTGTTCTTAATTAGTTTGAATTTTCCGGTATGTGTGGGTTCATGGAACTTTTTTATTGTAAAGGAAATCTTGAAGTTCATTGTGTATGTGATGACAGAATATGTTATGTGTGATTAGGCTTCTATGTTTTCCTTTTTTTTTTTTGCCAAACGATAACATATGATATTATATTTCCACCAAAACCATTACATCAAAGACGGGCCTTGTCCCTAAGTAAGGGATCAAGTAACCACAACGGCGGGCTATTAGTCCAGTGACTAAACCCCAAACCAAGAAGACCTCTACTTGCCAAAATATGAGCTACGGCATTACAAGATCGTCGAGCAAAAGAAAAATAACAAGAATGAAACCCTTTGCTCAAAGCCTTAATATCATGAATAATAATTCCAAGCTCCTGACTAGTTCCAATCCTCCCATTAAGCATATTGACAATTACCTGTGCATCACACTCAATTGCAACAGAGCCCAAGCCCAACCGGATCCCAAGCATCACTCCTTCCCGAATTGCCAAAACTTCTGCCACCGTTGAACTAGGGCAGCGAGGTTGTTTCCCCATAATACCAGCAACAAATAGGGATGACAATATTGACCGAACCGATGGGTACCGAACCGAAACCGGTTTTTTCCCCGAACCGTAACCGATTTTTTCCCCGTGGGTGCGGGTGTGGTTTAAATGGAGGGGAAACCGAACGGGTTCGGTTCGGTTATGGGTTTACTTGTAAACCGAACCGATACCCAAACCGAACCGAATCGAAACTTGTTAATTACAAAGAAACCCCTTATATTAGATATACATATTACATAAACCCCTTAGGTATATTTTAAAATTACACTATTATCCCTTGTATATATATAGAAGATGTCAACAATTAGGATTTTGTTATCACATTTCAGTCTATTTCGAGAGAGGGCAGAGAGGGGCGATTTCTTCTTCCTCCATAGATGGACGGCGACGCAGCCGACGAGAGAGAGGCGACTGGTATTCTTCTCCGGTTCCCATCCCCTCCGCTGTAACTCTCTCTCTGTGAACGAAGGTTTAGGGAATTGGGAAAACATAGCCGGAGTGGAGCTCCTACCGAAAGAATACAGATATGTTATTCTCACTCTCGTTCTCTATTGCTTTCCTCAATTCAAGTCAGGAAAGCCCATAGAGATCTGGGTCTAGCTCTTGTATTAATTCCTCATGTAGATCTGAAAAGGTTGGAGTATAAATCGTCACTTCTCATGGAATAGGAACAAACAACTACTGATTACCCTTTTTTTTTTTTTTAATGTTTTCCACTGTTTAAACAATTATTTTACTTGAATCCCCTTGGTTTTGATGAGTGAATGTTTGGCTTGAATGATGAATTTGACCTTGCTTTCTTCATTATTCGGGTACTCGTTCGGTTCGGGAAATACCCGAATCCCGCTCGGTTCAGTTATGGAACAGATTTTCATAACTCGTTCAGTTATCGGTTCGGTTCGGGGCAGTGTTCTGGTGTTCCGGTTCGGTTCGGTTCATACCCCAATCCGCCCTGTTGCTATCCCTAGCAACAAACTTACCACTATGATCACGAACCACACACTGATAAGGGCGCAAATGTGCCCATTGGCGACCCCTAATTTATGATTGTTATGCCCGTTTAGTATATTATTTGGAGCTTGATACTCGTTTTATATATTTCAGGACTTGCGAAACACATGAATGATATTTAGAGCTAAAGCGCAAACTTGGATTTTATTTGACGTTAAAGCAAAGCACATGGTAAAAATAGTCCAGTACAAAGATGAAGAAATTGGCCCAGTTTGGACGTCTCTGTGGGATGAAAAATGGACTCGAGATTTTGATATTAATATAACCAGCCCATGATTTACATTTGCTTATGGTGGGCCCATATTCCATTAGAATTGGAGTAGAATTCTTGCAGTGTTAACCGAGATATAGAAAGAAAAGGAATTGATCTTTTCCTTAAACATGACTCTCGGTATGTGCTAACAAAGAGGGGCCCACTAATTACACTTGAGGAAGAATTGGGCTGCAAATTAAAGGAAGATTTTGCTGCCATATTCAGGCAAGTCGGTCAGCAGCATATAAAAGAGGCTGCAAGGGTTTGGTTCCGCATCACTTCTTCTCGCATAACAGGAGCCGCACACGGCTGCGGCTGGAAATTGGAGTTTAACTCCATGAGTGGCTAAATTCTCCAGCTAGGGTAACGAGGATATCTCTCCGAATAATATGGTTGTATAGATTTTTAGGGTCTTGCATTCAACGTTATTTGTGCAACAATGGATGTTTCATTATTTTTATGAAAGTTTTAATTGTTTTATTTTCATATCGTGTTTGTATTCATGATATCAAACACCGTTGTGCAACTGTTTTTAATGTTTCGGGATAGTTTCTGAGATAAATTATACGACGTGAGACGGGTCGTGCCGCCCGTTAAGTCCGGTGAGACGATCCGTGCCGTGTTGAGATAGTCTATACGGAGTACGAGTCTTGATTATACTTTTGGGGATTATCGCTAGGAATTGCTACCCTAACGGTGATCTGGTTATATGTTGAACAAAACCCTAGATTTCGCCGCAATTATATTATGAGGGGAGGTTGAATCGGAAACCCTAGTCCCTTCTCTCACTTGTTTTTTAAACTTTAATCGCTTTCTAGTTAATTTTAGTTTAATCATTAGTTCAATCAAATCCAAATCAAATTTCTCTTGCTCTCATAGTTAAATTAGAAATTAATTGAAAGTACCGCAACTTAGCTTTTTACTCTCCGTGGACGATCTCGGACTTAACCACTATTCTTCGGAATAATAGGTAATTCCCTGTTTTATAAATTATATTTTTGGTACGAAAACGACTTATCACACACCCAACACCACCTGCATTCACCGCCTTTACCCATGCACCATCCACGTGAATTTTGAATGACCCCTCCACTGGAGGCTGCCACCCTACGTTCACTTCCCCAATTATCAAATCTGTTTGAGCCTTCAACGGATTAGCTTCCAAAAATTCTTGATAGCAAGCCGACGCTCGCTTATAAATAACATCAGGAAGCATGAGTTTAGAATCAAACACAACACCATTCCTTCCCTTCCAAATGTGCCATAGAACAATTGCAGTAAAAGCTAGGGATAACTCTCTATTAGAGCCATTCGACCATCGAGCAAGCAAAATTTCCCAAAAGCCAAAAAAAGAGCTAACCTGAATGTTATCAAAGTCCAACTGAAGAGAAAACAGCCTCCACACTCGTTGGGCCAGAGGACAATCACAAAAAAGATGCACAATCGATTCTGTAGCTCCATCACAAACTGGACAACTGGAATTATCGGTAATCTTCTTGCGTTGAAGCTGCTCCTTGGTAGGTAGGATATTATGGCAACACTTCCATAGAAAATGTTGAATTTTCCTAGGAATATGCAAATGCCAAATACCACGCCATCGGTTCGTTTCCACTTCTGTTCCTGGACCATTAACATCACCCTCATGCCTTTCCACCGGATGTTCTTGATCTTTCAACCCCAATGCTGTCATATATCCTGACTTCACCGAGTAATGCCCAGAATTAGTAAAATGCCACACTAACGAATCTGCCTTGTTCGTCCACGATAAAGGCATAGAAAGTATACATCGCGTCTGGTCAGCACCAAACATGCCGGAAACCATCGTGCCAACTCGTGGTATACGGCAGGGTGACCCTCTATCACCTTATCTTTTTCTTTTGTGTGCAGAAGGCTTATCAGAGATGCTTCGTCACGCTGAATCACAGAATTTTATTCAGGGTCTGAGGATTTGTAAGGGGGCCCCAGCAATAAGCCATTTAATGTTTGCGGACGATACGCTGATTTTTTGCAAGGCAAAGAGGAGTGAGATTCAAACTGTCGGGGCAATTCTTGATGATTATCGACGAGCTTCGGGGCAACTTATCAATTTTCAAAAGTCGTCTATGTTTTTTAGTAAGAATACAGGGCCTGAGCTGCGGAGTAATCTTAGTGCCATCTTGTCCATTCCTGTGCGAGTTGATTTGGGGAAGTACTTGGGGCTTCCAGCTGAGATTGGGAAATCCAAGACAACCATGTTTTCGTATATTAAGGACAGGGTGTTGCAGCGTTTGGCGGGATGGAAGGAGAAAATTCTTAGCCAAGCGGGGAAAGAAGTGTTGCTCATGTCAGTGGCTATGGCGCTCCCCACCTACGCAATGATGTGCTTCAAATTACCTGAGGGACTGTGTCATCAGATTGAATCTGCCATGGCAAACTTTTGGTGGGGTCAGAAAAATAATGAGCGCAAGGTTCATTGGATGAAATGGAGTCGATTGTGTAAGCACAAATTTAAAGGAGGTTTAGGTTTCCGCGATCTCAGCGCATACAACTTGGCTCTTCTAGCGAAGCAAGGGTGGAGGATTATGGAGTCACCGGATTGTCTTATGGCGCGTGTGTTAAAGAGCAAATATTTCAGTAATGTTTCCTTTTTAGAGGCAGATTTGGGTAACAATCCTTCGTGGGTTTGGCGCAGCATTTGGGAAGGTAAGAAAGTGGTGGAGGCTGGAACAAGATGGTCAATTGGTAATGGAGGATCGGTTCGGATTAATGAGGATCCGTGGATTCCAATGGCTGGTGCTTTCAAACCGAGTCAAACTGTCACCAATTTTGGAGTTGGCCTCGTTAAAAATCTTATTGATTCGGCTTCTATGTTTTCCTTGAACATGACAAATTTGGATTTACATTGTACTCCCTCCGTCCCTTTTAAATGTAGACATTTCCATTTTGGGTTGTTCCTAAATAAGTGTGGTTTAAAAAGTTAATGGGTAAAAATTTGTACAATTATTATTTTGTCCTTTTGAAAAATTAGTGGGTAAAGAGTTAATGGATAAAAGTGGTACATAAATAAATGCACAACATTGAACATGGTAAATTTAAAAACTAACAATGGTAAATATAATAACGTATTTAACCAAAAAAAATTATAATAACGGGGTAGACACACATACGGTAAACATGGTAAATTTGTTTATTCAGATGTACAACAATCCACTCAAATATACCATGAAAGAATCAACACAATAGTGAGCTTGGTAAAGTTTCACACTAATTAAATATTATTATAAGCTAAACCCTAGCTAGGGATGTACGTGGTCCGGATTGGACCGGTTCTACAAAAATTCATGAACCAAATCAATTTCTAACAGTTCCAAAAATTGAGAACTATAACCAAATCAATTTCTAACAGTTCCAAAAATTGAGAACTATAACTAGACTGTTGCACATGTGGATATCATTAAATTGGTCTGGTCGGTTCGGTTTTTGGTTTTGGACAGCAGATTTGGACATCGTGACCGTTACCTTTTTTTTCTTGAATAAAATAAATTAACATTCGCAGACGCCATATTTAATAATCACCAAGGTCCTCTATTCATTTGGTATCGGAAACATTTGTTACATTTTTTCTTGTTACATTTTTTCCTTATTCATTACATGACCATAACCTCCCATGAGACAGAGATGAAAAGCTGTGGAAACCAAAATTTACCTCCCATAGTACTACAAGTACTCATCAACGGACCAAATCCCCTGCTAAAAACACCCTTCTTCTTCCATTGGGATTTGTGCTTACTGCCTCAAAGAGTGGCTAATCGAGCTGGTTGGTTTTTGATTGTGGAGAGCAGAGGCTCTCTTCTTCGTGTTCTTGCTCTGATTTCTCTTCCAATCGGAATTCGTCCGCTCCTGATAAAGAGCAGTGTGGAAACCTCCCCTTGCGAGACCTCCTTGCCGTGCCTTCTCCATTAGAAGAAAAATGTTAGTGATGCACTTTACTTGATGATATAACATGAACAACAACCATTTTTTTTACAACGCTGGTTTCTTTACGAAGACATCCAAGAATTGGCTTTTGCGGTAAAATCATATACTCTTCCCGAACAAAATAAGTAGAAACGAAACTAATGTTGTCTAGACTCTCCCCTGATTTTATTTTTGAATGACAGTGTTGAGTGATTGAATTTATATAGGTCTCGGGAAGCGCATGAAATTAAATTCACAATATTGGAAAATATTTCCTCCATTACTAAGATGCCTATTTCTTTTGTTTTGCCTAAACAGGGCATGGACTATAGCAGACCATGGGCTATTTGAAAATGACGTTTGGTGAAAAAATGTACGAATTAATCCATCATTATTTGATTATCAGGTGGTTATCTCAAGTTATGACCATTTAACCAAGCAAAAACAACAACTGTTGTATCTCTTGTAAAATTTATTGTATTATTCAACTACCACTTCCTTCTGTGTAGGATCAGAACCTCAAACCAGTTAAGACCTTGGAAGATGGAACAACATTGATGATTGTCAAAGCCAAAAACATTCTATCTTATAATCCGGTAACAATAGTCTTTTCGAAGAATAAGTTATCATGGTGTACGACGTTGGCCACAATCAATCGTTCGTGTACCAAGCTTCCTCACCCTCCCGTGGGTACCATTAATGAAAATGTTGGAATGTTCAATTCAAGGTACTAATATTTGAAAGAAAACTAGAAAGAAGAATTTGCAGAGAATCTAAAAGCAAGAACTAGGAATTATTTCATTACGTCAAAACTGAATGTAACAGTGTTCCCTCCACTATATATACAATAGAGAAAAACCAGAGAGTAAAGTAACACAAAAGCTTCTTATTGGTTCCCAAGAGATCACACGGATTGATGAGTCAGCACCCTTGCTGAGCTGTCATGAGCTGTCATGAATGAAGGGTGTAACAAAATTAACTGCATACTTGTTGAGCATTAGTGAGCATACTTAACAGTCCCCCTCAAACTAATGGGTGGAGGACCAACCATTAGTTTGGCCTTGAGCAAAAGAAATCTAGCCTGAGGCAACCCCTTGGTGAAAATGTCGTAATCCGAGCAAAGAGTACCAATGAAATATAACACAATTTTCTCGAGCTAACACTGTTCTCGGATAAAGTGGTAATCGATCTCTATGTGTTTGGTCCTAGCATGATAGACAGGATTTGAAGCTAAGGCCATAGCAGACTTGTTGTCACACCACAACACATGAGGAGGATGAATAGGCACATGAAGCTCAGTAAGAAGGGTCTGTAACCAAACAAGATCGTGGCGGTGTGCGCCATAGCACGGTACTCGGCTTCAGTAGATGACTCCGCCACGCTTGGCTGTTTTTTAGCACACCAAGAAATAAGGTTCTGGCCAAAGAAAACTGCATAACCTGTTGTGGATCTCCTGTCCACAGGGTCACCAGCCCAATCGGCGTCGGTAAATGCAGTCAAGGATATGGGTCCAGGCACAAAATGCAAGCCATGATCTAAAGTCCCTTGAACATATCTGAGAATTCTCTTCACAGCACAGAAATGACGTTGATGAGGCTGATGCATGGATTGACACACCACATTAACAGGAAAAGCAAGTTCTGGTCTAGTCAAGGTCAAGTATTGTAAAGAACCAACTAAGGACTTGAAAAGGGTAACATCAGGAAATAAAGGATCAGAAGGATCCAAAGGAACTTTAGCAGATGTGGGAGACGGACTAGACTTACAATCTTCCATTCCAGCCTTTTTAAGGAGATCACTGGCATATTTGGATTGGGAAAGAAAAAGCGAAGTAGAAGTGGTAGTAACCTCAAGTCCCAAAAAATAATGCAAGGACCCCAAGTCTTTCATAACAAATTTGGAACTAAGGGAAGTAATAAGAGTGTCGATAAACAGAGAATCACTGCCAGTGATGATGATATCATCCACATAGATGAGAACCATAGTAACATTAGACCCCTGCTTATAAACAAAAAGAGATGTGTCTGCTTTACTAGGAACAAAACCAAGTGTAATCAGATAGGAGGAAAACAAAGCAAACCAAGCTCTTGGTGCTTGCCTTAAGCCATACAGTGCTTTAGTCAACTTGCAAACATATGATGGATGTTGAGGATCTTGATAGCCCAACGGTTGTTTCATGTATACATCTTCAGTAAGCACCCCATGTAAAAAAGCATTGGAAACATCTAATTGACGTAAGGGCCATTTAGAGTTAACTGCTAAACTGAGAATGATTCTAAGAGTAGGATGTTTGATGACTGGGCTAAAGGTCTCTGAATAGTCCATACCTTCTGTTTGCTGGTTTCCATTAGCTACAAGTCGAGCTTTGTACCTAGCAACTGATCCATCGGAATGTCTCTTGACTTTGTAAATCCATTGACACCCAATGATGTGTCCAGGAGAAGGTGGAGGAACCAGCTGCCAAGTGCTCTGTTGAAGCAAAGCCTGATATTCTTCACTCATAGCCTGCTTCCATACATCATACTTAACAGCCTCATGAAAGTTCCTTGGTTCAGTAGGGATAGTAGTAGTTAACAAAGAAAGAGGATGTTTTGGCTTAAAAATCCCTGTTTTGGACCTGGTGGTCATGGGATGAATAGAGTGCAATGGAATAGGAACAGATGGAGCATTATGTGGGACAGAAGCAGAAGTAGCAGGTGTAACAGATGTAGTACATGTGTCAACAGGAGTGGGAGAAGACTGTGTAATAGGAGAAGGAGAAAAAAGAGACTCAGATGTATGAACTGAAGCAGGAACATGCAAAGAAACTGGAACTTGAACTACTAAATCATCAAAAGAGGTGAGAGATATAGGAAAAGATGAAGAAGAAAGCTGAGTAGAGGACTGAGAATAAGAAGAAGAAGAAGAAACAAGAGTTTGAAAAGGGAAACAAGATTCTTCAAATTTTACATGACGTGACACATAGACCTTATGTTTGATAGGATCAAAACACCTATAAGCTTTGGAGGTAGAACAATACCCCAAGAAAATACATGTTTCTGATTTAGGAAGAAGTTTATGAGAATTGTAGGGCTTTAGCCAAGGAAAACATGCACAACCAAAAGGTTTGAGGGAAAGGTAATCAGGTGCTTTGTGAAAGAGTAGAGAATATGGAACTTGAAATTGAAGAGAACTATGAGGTAAACGATTAGCAAGAAATACTGCAGTAGTAAGAGCTTCTAACCAAAACATAGTAGGCATATTAGCATGAATGAGAAGAGTAAGAGTTGTCTCTATTAAGTGCCTATGTTTTCTCTCTACTGTGCCATTCTGCTCAGGAGTATATGGAGCAGAAGTTTGATGAATTAGACCAGCAGCAAGAAATAAGTCACACAAGAATTTATTCACAAACTCCCCTCCATTGTCTGACCTAATAGATTTGACAGAGGTGTTGAACTGAGTAGAGACATATGCATGAAACTGAGAAATGACAGTCTTAACTTCAGACTTGTAGTGTAAGGGAAAAAACCACACATATCTGGTAAAGTCATCTACGATAAGCAAGTAGTATTTATATCCTTGAAATGAAGCAATGGGAGCAGGGCCCCACACATCCATATGCACAAGATCAAATGGTTTTGATGTTCTTGAAACAGAAAGAGGAAAGCTTTGTTTATGACTTTTGGCTTTGTTACAACTGAAACACATGACATCAATAGAATTGGAAACAGGCAATTGAAATTGCTTTATTAAGGACTGAAAAAGTGGAAAGCTAGGATGACCAAGTTTCTGGTGCCACACAAAGGCAAAGGACACAGATTTGCTGAGAAAGGCTTGAGACCCTGAGACTGAGATAGCATCTCTAGAGGATGTCTGAATGGGGTACAAACCCTGGAGGCAAGGCCCCTGATGCAGAACTTGATTGGTTTGATTGTCCTGGATCAAGTATCCATGACAATTGAAAATCAATGAGCAATTGTTATCTTTTGCAAATTGATGCACTGATAACAAATTATGTGTAATGGCTGGAGAATGTAAAACATGATTAAGAGAGAATTGAAACTTAGGAGTAGGAAGAAGACCTTTACCAGAGTAGGTCACTGGAACAGAACTTCCATTGCCAACTACTACACCCTCTCCTGAAGCACAAGGTTGATGAAGCTGTAAATTTGCTAGATCATTGGTAATGTGAGTGGATGCTCCGCTATCAAAATACCACTGTGGAGATGAAGCTGAGTTGGTAATAGCAGAGAAAGCAGTTGGTTGAGCAGAATTGTTTGAAGCAATATTAGAGCCCAACACTGAAGTAGAAGCTGCAGGTTGAATGAACTGAGATGGTCCAGACTGATAAGGTCCTGTTCTTGCAGTGGCACTTGATTTCTATAAGTTGTAAACCCCTAAAAAAGAAGCCAAACCCGTTTCTGATATATGTTTTAAGGTCAAGACCAAGCTGTAAAGGGCCAAACCCACATAGAATAAGCAAGACCAAAGGGGTCACCAATTGGAGGAGGCATCCCTTAAGGCCTTAACCAGCCCCAACAGATTTGAGTCTCAGTATAGGGTTACACGTCCCAAACACCCCTTAAACCACTAATAGTGCTATGTTCTTGCTAGAACCAAAAATTAAGTAAATTTGGCATATGCAGTAAAGGAAGAAGTGAGTTAGAAATCTATCTTGCAACTCAAATTCTTCCTTGTTGAATAGCAAATGAGATGATGTCTTTTTCTCCACTAGCTTACATTGGGATATAAGTTCCAAATAAAGAGCAAAGTTTCTTATGCGTTTGAGCTTGCCAAGCTGCCAAAGTCCCCACATCTTTCTCTCGCTTAGAAAAAGGGGGAACAGGAAGTCTACACATTTTAGAGTTTTTTTACGGTTTTTTAATGCATCTGGACCCCGGGTGGTGAGAAAGTATTTGGTGTCAAAATAAAAACATAAAAATAGTACAATGATATTGTTTAACCATAAGTTGGAGTACTTACAAGTCTCTCCTCCCCTCAATCTCAATCTCAAATCTCAATTACTGATCACTGCTGTTGCCTTCCTCCTCCTAGCGGTGCGGACTGTACTTGTCCATTAGCTAGTTAAGGGCAGCATCAAAATCCTTCTCCAGCTGAAGCTCTTCCTCAAAATGCCTCTGCTTCATGGAGATTTTGTTGTCCTTGTAAGTTTTCACCAACTTCTACCTCTCAGAAACGAATTCCTCCATCTCTTTGTCCTGAGATTTGACGAACTTTGCAAAATCTTCCTCCCTGATGTAAATAAAAGTCAAAGCAAGTGAAGCTCTAACGAAAGGGAACAATTCAAGGCGTAGAACCGTGTTACAACATATAGAATGTGACCAGTAAATAATTCTTGCTGATCCAAACCCCTCTATGTTCCATGCACAATCAATAAACATACATCACCCATCCGAGGCAAATTACCTCCGGCTACGATCCCTCCATCAGAAACGTGTGCATTTGATTGTTTCACCTTCTCCCGCTCCTCATGTTGAATCTTCCCTAGCTTTATGGATGACTTGGAGCTGGTCTTTGAAGAATTGTTCTTGAAAGTTCATCTAAATGAAATAAAAGAACCAATACAACAATCATAGGGTGAGCAAATGAACAGAAAGAACAAAACAAATTACAAAAACCAACAGCCATCTATTAAAATAAAAAAAAATAAAAAAAGATCCGAGAAAAATTCAAAACTAGAAGAAACAATTAATTGCAATACCCCTCCGTCCTAGTTGAAGAGGGAAAGGACTTTCAATGCTATCAGAGATTAAACCAAACCCGAAATTCATTGCCACAAAGTTGGGCATCACACCATATGCTCGTCTCCCATTTCATGCACAAATGCAAATGCAAAACAACTGCTGGCATCATACTCGACAACAATACCAACCATAGGACCATCAGGAGAGGTCCCAAATGCTGCTAGAAACTCATATTGTACAAGCAGAAGGGTGTGTCAATCAGATAGGCAAGGAATGGCGATCCATTCGAAGTAGATGAGGATGCAGATACATTTGAAGTACATGAGAATAAAAATAAAAACAGAGAGAACCTTGCAACAAATTATACTCGGCGAGAATAGTTGCTGAAGTGAAAATCATGTCAACTTCATAACTCAATTGATACACGAACTATTTTCTGTCACATACATTGATACTAAGCCAGTTATTCTTATCTTTTTCCTGAATGACTGCACTATAGGATGCACGGTCGAAAGTATAACTACTAACATTAAGAGAATAAGCTTAACATGTGGCAGCTGTAGTGTGAACAAAACATTGCATTCAAACTTAGCAGAGCAGTCAAAATAGCTATGTAATGAGTAGAGCACGAAACCCAATCTACGCAGGCAAAAATAGAGCCGAGTCCATTCAGGCATCAACCGGAGGATTCAATATTTTGTTGTTTAATGGTCCTTAATCAAGTACATAAGACAAACCAGACAACTTAATGCATATCCTGAAGGCATTCCACCCAATTCTATTCATGTCTAGTTGTCTACACAAACTCATCATAAGAACTAAGTGTTGAAAAGTAATTAAGCTTGAGTTTTGTATTTCCCACATGGGATGGGAATATCAAAGTCAAAGATTGGATATGCATTAGAAGATTTTGTGAAGACTTTGAAAGAGGAAGAGTTCAATTTGGGATTGAAGACGGCTGGCAGATTTCACACTGTTGTTCACACCCATTTGTATGCCTATATAAAGATATACTTGTGTGTATTGAAAAATATGAGTGATAGAGAGAAAAAGAACACAAAAGTGTTCTTGAGAGATTGAGAGAACCCCAGTGGGGGTTTCTCCCCACACACAGTGGGAGAGAACAAATCATGAGTGAAGTGATTTGAGATTAAGGTTGAGTAGAACTCCCTCCGTTGTATTTATATCTACCTCATATAGTGAAATACTATCCTCCCGTGGACGTACCTGATTTTGGGGAACCACTAAAAATTCTTGTGTATGTGTGCGTGTGTTTGTGACGCTTCCGCTATTATCAATGCCTCTCTACCATTCCAACACTAAGAAGCAAGATGATTGAATAAAGTTAGCAAAAAATTGTATGACACGATAATGGTCGTGGCTGCGAAGGTTACAGTCAACATTAGAATGGTCACAGGGAACGAATCCCTCCACCAGAAGCTATCTTAAAAGACCACACCCATCGACTGCAAATGGAAACAATGCAGGCAATAACAGTTATCAAAACATCTAATGCTAACTCCCCGTCCAGACATCAGACAGGACATTCAACTTATATCAAGTCATGTTATTACCTCTTCCTTGTTCTGCTCATGATGCATTTTGCTCCTCTGCCAGACAATGAGGTTTTCCTCCACGGTCTTACGCAGCTTCTCAGATACTACCTCAAAGGACTCTGCAAGTGCTTTTGAACGTCTTTGCTCTTTAGCCACCTTATCCTTAAACCAGATCAACTGCTGGTTATCTTCGCTCATTTGTCTCATTTGATTGACAACCATCTCCTGATATGACCTAGTCTTAAACTTCAGTCTGGTGGCTTTGGCTACGCAAGAATAAAGCATGACCAAACAAAAGAGGTACTCAATTAGTGAAGAATCATGATAATAAATGAAATAAACTAGTTTGCCTAGCCCTGCTGAATCATGGACTTGTGCCACTACACTTGGACACACACACCCACACAGAGAGAGAGAGAGAGAGAGAGAGAGAGAGAGAGAGAGAGAGAGAGAGAACCTTCGCAGTGCATATTAAAAAGATCCAGATCTTGTTTCTCTGCCATGTAGCCATAAAGTTGGCGCTTTCCACCAGGATATAAATGAACTGGACGATGATCCCAAGCATCCCTATCTGTTCCTTGTTCCTGGAAATGGTTATGAAGACGCTCAGCCTCTAAGAAACCCATTGCAGAGTCCTCAAAAACAAAAACCCTCATCCCTCGGTGCCCCTGTGGACCATAGGCATGTCGAGCCGTCACTGCAGCGTATGAACTAAAGGAACCAAGAAGCTCTTGATGTCTCATGCCAAGCCACTGCAAAATACAGTTGGAAATGAGAAATTTAATTCTACTATCAAGCAAAAAACTTTTTATTTAAGGAGCACACAATCTCTATATATGCAGCTTCACCCTCTTTGATCCTTTTGTTTTGGCATGCGTCATGAGCGGCTGCAGACCATGATACCAGTCAATTGCACCAGGACTTCGAATGTGCCACTGAACTTGGATGATGTGGGAGCAGTACCAGCAACAAATGGCTTTACCCCCCCTCTTCGTGAACTCATTGTAGGTAGCACCCTCTTCCTAGACATGTTCAGCATTATAATGTCAGATAGCACAATGTGAAACTAATGCCCAATGAAACAGAACAAAAGCATGTCACCATTGGCTTGGCATGCAGAAACAAGATACGAATGGTCACAAAAAAAAAGATAATCAAAAAAAAAAAAAAAGGGTTGTTCTGAATTAGTGACCACTGATATGTATCATAACTTTCATCAATCAGTCAAAAGTGATCTGCAAAGAGAACAAATAGGAAAAATCTCTGTCACATCCACACTCACACACCACAAACTGGAGTCGATAAAAGGTCATAAAAATGAATAAACAACACAGAGAACAAAAATATGACACAACTCACAAGGCATGGTTGGCTTCAAGTCAACATGAGGTATCTTTTGGAATACCCTCGAAATGACAAATAAAGGACATATCTAGTTTTCAAATTCTTATCAGAAAATATCGAGTTTCCAACTACGAACAAAATAACTTAACACGAAGTCACATAAAGTCTTCTATTTTCCCTACAGGACCCTTCACCAACCAAAATGAGATGGGTGTGGGTGCAGAATACGTCCTTGACAACCGGTCCCCAATATATTTTAACGCCAAGTTAACTAGGAAATAAATAGCTATAGGCTTTCACATTGATGGGAGACTGGAGAGAGAATTCCTATTTTCCCTTACGTTTAAATCCCATTTGCTTTCAAGTACATCTTCAAACAATTCACAGCATATCATCTTAAGATGTTGCATTGTAATCAGCATTTAGGACGTGCTTCTTACCAACACAAACTTTTGCACACATACCCAAATACTCTAAGATTTAGGTTCACCAAGTTTAGGAAGTTCAGGAGCTTGGACACACTCAAAAAAGTCCATGAAACATAGATTGTTCACAACAAATTTTTGTATATTATATTATAACACTTAAACAGGTAAAAGGATCATTGGATAATAACTCACAATACACCATGTACTTCATTCACATCTTCACATAGGGCTCTATGAACTTATCGCTATCCCTGAGAAAGTTGACCATTCAACAACAGCATGTGGCAATATAGTTTAATCACCAACTTCCAAAGCTACTTCTTTTATCGGTCCACAAGGAATCCCAAGTCCCAAGACAAACCAATTATGTTAATTGCAACAGAGTACTTAACTCATACGTAGATACATAAAAAAAAAATTACAAGTACATAGAGATTGTCGGGGAAAAAAATATACTTAGAAACTATAAAAATTAGGGTAAATCACCTAGACGTCCCCTGAACTATACCTCTTTCACCCAGACACCCCCTAAACTAAATTAACCTACGACGACACCCCTCATCTATTTAACGTTATGCCCCTACACCCCTTCTGTTAGCATTCTGTACACTTCCGTTAATAAATGTAATTTTTCTTTCAAATATTGCCCTCCCTTACATTTCAGTATTATTACTAAGTCTTCATACCAAACTGAAATTAAATACATCATATCAGAGCATAATAATATCCAACTAGCCATCTTCCATAATTAATAATATCAAATTAGTGAATCTGCCATTAAAATGGATTTTAAGCTACGGGTCTCGATTTCGTGGCGGCACCGGCCGTGGTACACCTCCCCTTCCTCTTCTCTTCATCTTTACTCCTTTATCTACTTGGTCATAACAATAACACCAACCTGCGTCCAAAGGCCGCAACCGAAGATGCCGCCATCGCCGCCGCCATGAACGCAAACCTAGTCCCCTCCACAACCACCCTCACGATCCAGCCCAAAATACGATACCACACCAGCTTACTCCTAAACTGCAAACCCCAAATGCTAGCAACCAAAAGACAAACCCCAATTCACTCCCAGATCTGAATCTATTTCTTTCTCGGTTTCTCCTTTTAAAAAAAAAAAAAAAAAACTATTTTAGCTTCCAAGAAGTACGACGAGATTGGCGCCGCGCCATTTTTAGTTTTTTTTTTTAAGGAACGGCGTTATCACCATCAACACGACCATTTTTGAGTTTTTTTTTTTATGTGAAGAATTGGGTGGGTATTTTTTTATCAGGTATTTTTAGAGTTTGAATCCATGGGTATTTTTTTAGAAATCAGATTTTAATGGTATTTTTAGTGTTCACTTTAGGTAGTGGATTCCATTCGATTTTTAGGGAAGCTAATTCTAAGGTTTCCGTTCAATTAGGAGATCAGATTTTAATGCAATTCTTTGTGGTCTAATTCTAGGGAAACAATTAGGAGATTAGATTTTAGCTGTAATAAATTGTGGGCTTTGGAAACATTTTAGGTAGTGGTTGGCAAAGACAATTATTTAGGGAAGGAATGGTTGGGCATAGACAATAATTTAGGGAAGGAATGGTTGGTCTTACCCTCCCAGTACGACGGCAATTCACCTAAACTGGTGAATGACGATTCTAGTTGTAATGGTCATTCACCGTGCTACTTCTAGGGTTTTTGGTCAATTAGGAGATCAGATTTTAATGCAATTCCTTTGTGGTCTGTTTGGAAACATTTTAGGTAGTGATTGTCTAGCTGTAATAATTTAGGGAAGGAATAGTTGGTCTTTACCCTCCAAGTACGACGGCAATTCACCTAAACTGGTGAATGATGATTCTAGTCTGTAATGGTCATTCATAATTCTCGTGAGAATCCCACCTTCACATTTTCAGAGTTTTGTAATTTGTATGATTGAATACAAAAGTTCTTTGTACTTTGTCTCTGTCTCTCTACTGGTACAACAATGGAGGACTAGGGGTTTACAGATTAATCGATTGGGAAAGGTCTGATGGAAGTTGGGGTTTTGATGAAGGGGTCTATTTTGGAAACGAAATTCAACTCATGGGCATAAAGGTCTTTCAAGCATCCTTTTTGACGGAGTTAAGGGCTAATTGAGTTTTAAATAGTTGAGGGGGTGAAGTCGTAGGCTAATTTAGTTTAGGGGGTGTCTGGGTAAAAAAGGTATAGTTTAGGGGGTGTCTAGGTAATTTACCCTAAAAATTATACTTCGAAACTATTTAAAATTATACTTAGAAACTATGTATACTAACTATACCTACATCGTAGATATTCAAATGAAAGAAGCACAACATAACAAAAGAATGGAACCAGATACATTGCTTGTAATTAACTTTTCCACCTTAGCTACTTCCAATGAGCGCATCTCGACAATACTCCAACTATTCATCACAGGATTGACAAGCACATCTCTACAATACTCCAACCATTCATCACAGGATTGACAAACCCAATGATCCCATCATGTCAGCATCATAATGCAGTGAGTTACAGCCCCCATTCTAAAAGAAAGAACAAAAATGGGTCAGGTCAGAACAATTTCACAACATCGAATATTATTACAGCGATTGAAGAAACCTCAAAAGTCCTTTTGATATGTGAAGTAATCTTTGGAAACTGGCTCTCACAAAAATAATAAAAAAAAATAAAGAAAAGAAAGGAATTCATTCAGATAATGGGATCAACACCAAGAAATATAGTTAGGGCTGCCATCAAACTGAAGGTACACTAAAATGCTAAATTCCAACAGAAGCTTAACCATCAAAGT
This sequence comes from Vaccinium myrtillus, assembly GCA_016920895.1. Classification (NCBI taxonomy): domain Eukaryota; kingdom Viridiplantae; phylum Streptophyta; class Magnoliopsida; order Ericales; family Ericaceae; genus Vaccinium; species Vaccinium myrtillus. The sequence goes on from CM029270.1 coordinate 7,779,227, forward strand.
CGGTGAATACTATGAGAAATAAATTTTGGACATACAATCCACTTCCAACAATGAGGCTTGACATTAGCCTTTTGGTACAAAGTAATGTCACAAACACCTCCTTTATAATCGGGGAAAACCTGCATACAAGAAAGTTCATTTTGCAGAGGGAAAACAAGATGGTGCTACGGCCTCTTTAACAACACAGAGGGACCCACATGACTGTTGAGGCCATGAATTTGTGTGAGAGGTTGTGTAACAGTAACGCAAAATAGGATTCAAAGTGATAGAGAGGCGGCATATTGAGCCGTTCTGACGATCAAATTCAAAAAGAAGAGACTACTTCAAAGAAAAACGCCGCAAACTTTCAATTCCTCATTAGAAGAGAGTTAACTATATAAATCGACAAAGATTTTTGTATTGGCAAGACTCAATGCAAACAACGGATTCATATAGCCGACCCCAATTGATTGAGACTTAAGGCTAGGTTTGGTTTGGTTTACTATAGGAAAGGATTTTGCATTCTCCACAACAGGGAATACCTCGTTCTTTAACATATTTTGGCAATGTTAGAGAAGCTTTGAGGAAATGGATTAAGTGGGGAGTCTTTCGATGGGCACAAAACTCTACCCCAAACAAATGGAATACAATTGTATAATAAAAATGAGGTTTGAATTCTGAATGTTACGAAAATATTGACTGTAGTTACGTTTTTTTCGTGCTGAAACAAGTTCAATGGCAATACGCGAACAACTCAAAAGAGGAGTAGGGGGAAATGGGAATACATGTGGGGGATGTTCACCATTAAATGTCAAGGGTGTTAACACTTAAGATGCTACCATAGGACATTACATGCAATGAAATTGTTTTTAAGAAATGACAGTGTTCAACTTAGCGCCACATCATGGGCACCACAGCCATAATGTGGCACCAACCCTCCAAGATAATTTGAATGCATATGCCACGTATTAAAACAAAACCGTAATATTTTGCTTAGCTGAATACAGAAATACGCATCATTGTCAGAATTTAAATATACCTTCCAGTAACTTGAACACAAGTCAGAGAAGTGCAAACATTAAGTAAGAATCAAGTCCAAAATTTCAGCGAATCAAGCTCAACAATGTTTATAGATATTGTCCTCAACCGACCGACAGAAGTATCAAAGAAAATAATGTGGAATACAGAAAATCAGATATAGGAGAAATTAGAGGTATCCCAAGCACCACAAAACAATAACATAATCCATCTAGTCCTCAATCATTGAGGTATAGGCGGGGATAATTGGAGACATTCCTAACCTTTGGCAATACGTATCCCAAGCTCCAAACAAAAATAGAAGTAATGAAAAACCGGAAATTGTTGATGATAGAAAATTTAGGAGGCATATGGACCGCGAAGTCATTGTTTATTTACCTGTACATTGAGATTAGAAGTGGTTCGTTTTGGTTCTATATGCAATTCAAAGAGGAATCAATGAAGTCCAACAAGTTTGGTTCATTTAAACAGTTTAGATACCATTATATAACTATAGACACCTACACCAGCTTTACTTGAGCATATGCGCGATAACCCTATTTTTCATAAATACAATTCATGTTTCATTTATAAGATTTTTTTGCCGCAGTCATTTATAAGACTACTGGCCACAATGCAGTCACAAACTCACGATTCCTTGTAGTAAGGCTAGTGGCTATAAAACATGACGGTCTTGTTCTTATTTGGGAAAAAGGATCGCATATAGACAAACGGAAATATGGAGAGAATCTTACCTTTATTATTTAGATTACTGGATTTTGTGTTTATGGTAAATATTTTCTATGAAGGAATACCTTGTGGGTTGATACTTAAATTTCTTTTATGCTCATGGCATTTGCATCATATGAAATGATGAAGTTTTTCTTGCTATCCTATATATGTTATTTTCTTTTACCGGTAATCAAGTTTGGAGGACCAAACTTCTTAAAGTGGCGGAGAATGTGATAACCCGATTTTTCATAAATATAATTTGTGTTTCATTTATAAGAATTTTATCGCCGCAGTCGATCTTAGAATAATTTTTCACTAGACGGTGAATTTTTGGAATAATTTATGAGGACAAAGCCTGGACAGCACCACCGAATGAGATTGGCTCAACATTGTCGGTGGGATTTTATTTGGCCATTTCGGTGGCAATATTTGCCGAGGCAAAATTGCGGTTGGGAGGAGCAATGCCATTAATGGGTTGGCCCTCCCCATAATACTTTAGCCTTTTATCTTGTTTATATGTCTCACTTCAACTCTTCTTCTGTTCCATGTAATTCTATCCTTTCTCCCACATTTTCCCAAGTAAAGTTATCTCTGAAACTTCTTCCTTCTCCAGTTTAATGCCACACATGCCACCCCTACCAATTTTCAGTAGCCTCTCGTCGTCGAACAATTTAACAGTGCATTAACGGTGCGTGACCTCAGTAGGTTCCGATGTCAGCTATTAAAATTTGCATGTGTGGTAATTCACGGTTCATGCTACAAAGGTGAGTTACAAATATACATTGGTTACATAGTTTATTTTTAAATGTATTATAAATTATGATTTGCAAATGGATTGATATAATACATTGAGTATATGAAAAATAGAAGTCTTGTCCAACATCATATATACTGCATAATAAGCACAATTCGTAAATAAAATCTTGACGATATACATAGGATCGATTGAAAAGGAAATGAGAATGGATTGTATTGTTTATTTTGGTAACATCTGGGCATTGAGTTTTTGGCGCATAACGAGAGGATATATCTGGGTATCCTATGGACTTGATATCATTTCTCAACGGTGGGGTCACTCCCCCAAACGAATGCCGGTGCCCGCCCATAAAAGATGTATATAGAGGTTTAGCAGTTTTGTTGAATAACTGCATCATTATTATTTTACAATTTGCAATCTCAAGCTCGAAAACTTGTATTTAAAGTTAATTTTTGTTAAACTATTCCCATTAATTATGGAACCTTTGCATATTGTAATTCTCACTGGAATAGTTTTGTGTTTGTAAAACCATTTCAAGATACTGTGAGTTAAGCTGGCTTTTCATTGTTGGTTACTTGGTGATCTTGTTGTCACATTAAGATTCAGTGGTTCTAGGAGTAGCAGATCCACAATTGTTGTAATTGATGTGAATGGGGAATATATCTATACTATTCTTGCACAATAGTCAGCTCAGAATGTGTTTTGTTTAATTCTAAAGCTTCTGCTTTTCAATTTATTAAACTTGATTGTTTTAGAAAAGTTCTATAGAGTTGATTTTTTTTTTATAGAGGCTTGGGGTGATTTAGAATCATTTGCGAGTCATAATTTCTAACCCTCCGGGATGGGTCACAACAATATGACAACATCATCTCCTTTGTGAAACAATGAGGATGAAGAGATACTCACCGATGCCACTTGTTCCCTCAAGGACTAAGATGGGTGGGCATTCAGTGTGACCAATATAGGGTTTGCTTGGCACTACTAGAAACTAAGAATCTAATGTGTAACTGGGACCCTTTTATCATAAATTCCAAAAGAAAAATGATTCCATTAGGAAAAGAAGTTCTTTAAGTACTGTAACATAAATGAATTACAAATTCATAACCCTTCTTTCTTTGAGGTAATGATCTACAGGATTGTAGATGTTACTTATTAGTTATACATTGAGCAAGATTCATTGTTATAAGCTACTGAACAACTAAAATAATAATAATAAAAAACACCACCACATACGACACACATATAAGAGGAATGTCAAGTGAAAGCTAACTTAAAAGTAATCATCATAACATGTGGGAGTTAAAGTTAGTATAGAAGGAAGGCCAACATAAAAGTGAGACAACCAAACTCATTGTCCTCAATTAGCAATGACAAGGTCAATATGAGAAAATGAGAGAACCAAAACTCATTGCATTAAGATAATTTAGTACCAGATCGTCAACAGTAGCTTCTTTAATTTTGGTTGCTTTGAATAGGAGCCCAAAAAAAGAGTGCAATGAAACTAATACTACTTAATTTGGTCTAGTATTTTTTTCCCTAAACTTCTTATTTTCATAAATTTTTGGATTTTAAAACACTAGTGGATTTGGCATTCTTCATTTTGTAATACATTAGTTTTCAATTTATAAAGAGAGAACTATTTCCTAAGTGTTAGTTCTCTAGCAGAAAACAGGTTGGAAAGGCTGGTTATATGGCTTGAACCATCAAGGAAAAGGTTCCAGTCTGGTCATCCGAAGAAACACTACAGTTCAGAAACCCTCAGAATCCGCCCAACCGCTGAGGAACCGTTGAATAAGCCAAACCGGCAACAGTTTAATCAAACAATATCGGTCCCTTACTAGCATTTAACTGGGAGAAAACCATATCCATATTTGTAAAATACCTCAAACTTGAAATTCAAGGGGAAAAGGAACAGAAAAAATTAAATACTACTAAAAGGGAACGTAACTTTAGAGAAAAATAGAAAATCCATTAATCCAAACTAAAAGCTACTATGATCATTGATTCAAAAGGAAAAGCACATCATGAACACGGATGCAACCGCCCCACAAGCGTGCACGCACACAACACACACATATATATATGGAGAGAGAGAGAGAGAACTCAGCATTCAACACCGACTATCTGTACCAAATCAAACGGACAAAAGAGATTAATAGGAGCGAGGAATGAACTGACCGCATGCATAAATTTATATTCTATACACAGATATAGGAAGAGACACTGAAAGAAAGAGAAAAAGAGGGGAGACAAAAACCCTAACAATTGAACTCCAGGCCCCAAAAACAGGAGCGACAAAGAAGAGAAGGAATGTATGCTGACTAAATTTAGAAGACTTCATCTAGCAAAAATTGAGGAATGAATTAGCTCCATTGACTGGTAATTTTGATGGACTTGCTCTGGTTTTGGCAACAAATAGATGTTCTTGGAAACAAAATTACCAGGTATGATATTTTTTTTGACACAACGTTGCATATTCCTAAGCATGCAAAGCAAATAATTCAAGCATTTCAGAAATGAAAGAGGAGATGATACCTGTTTCTCTGGTTTGATTGAGGTTCACCAAGGAGAAGTATTCGATGATAACCCCAAGTAAAATGGGGTGCAAAGTGGAATTTGCAGTGGGAGGAGATTTTTTCCAGATCGGCTTTGCGTCGGAAGCAATTTGCGGGAAGAGAAGCAGAACGAAGAGAATGAGGTTCTAGGAAGGGAGGGGATTCTTTTTTCCACTGCTGTACCGTCCAAGTGTCTCACCCCATACATGCAAATTGCCACCTGCATCGACATGCAGGATGGGCAAAATGGGTATTTACCAGACCTCCGCCTCTCCAACTGCCTCTTTATCTTATGTGTAAGCTATGATATGATATATGTAAGACTAGAGCCTTGATTGCGCGCGTGGTGCGCAACCTAGACCCATTATCAAAAATTGAAGTAGAAGAATACGTGTAATAAACGTGCATTAAAATGTGAAGATCTATGAAAACCGCCGGCCAAAACCACCTACAAAACTAATGGCCGCAAAACCACCTAAAAGAACAAACGGCCGCAAAACCGCCTACAAAACTAACCAAAAAATACATAAAAAGAGAAGGAAAACAAATAACGCCGGAGCAAGACACCGGAGCGGTCACCCACCGCCGCCGCCACGGTCGTCCTCAGGAGTTTGGGTCTGGAAACCTCAGATCCGGCTCCCCCCTCGTCAAAAAATCTAGCGTGGTCACCCATACCAGAACGAAGAGGATCGTTTTCCACGGGGAGTACCCGAACACCAATGAAGTGCAGCCATAGAGAAGATCAGCGAGTTGGAAAGGATGTGGGTAGGCGGGTGAAAGGATTGTGGAGGGGGAGAGCGTGTGGACCGGCTGGCAAGGGCCGAGCCTAGGGAGGGCCCGCCGTCCACTTCTCTCTTTCTCACCTGCTCTCTTTCTAGAACTCTCCTCTCACTTCTGGTGATAATTGATTATTGATAATTTTAAGAATTTCTTGTTGTTGCTGTTTTTTGTATGTGTATATATATATATATATAGAGTCCCGATCTAATCCGGGAATCCCGGATCCTGGACTCCACCTTCCCGATATTTTTTTGAAAATCTGAGCCGTCCAATGTGTTCAAAAGGTGTTTTCAAGCGTCAACCCGGAAAATCTTCATAAACAAATACCGGGAAGGGCTTGATCCGAACAGTTTTTCGCAAAATTGTAAATATACAGTTTTTGCGAAAAACTGCTTGGATCAAGCCCTTCCCGGTATTTTTTTTGAAGATTTCCCGCGAGCACCCTTGAAAACACTTTTTGAACACATTGGACGGCTCGGATTTCCCAAAAATAATTTTTAAAAGCATCAAAACACCAAAAAACCTCCCATCCGGGATCCTTGATTGGATAATTGCCGTATATATATAGAGGAACTCTCCTGTCCGGGACCCTTGGGTCCGGATCTCATAGTTCCGGATCAAATTTTGACGATCCGAGCCGTCCAATGTGTTCAAAAGGTGTTTTCCAAGGCCCACGCGGGAAATCTTCAAAAAAAAATACCGGGAAGGGCTTGATCCACGCAATTTTGTCAATATGCAGTTTTTGCGAAAAACTGCGTGGATCAAGGCCTTTCCGGTATTTTTTTTTGAAGATTTCCCGCGTGGGCCTTGGAAAACATCTTTTGAACACATTGGACGGCTCGGATCGTCAAAAAAATATCGGGAAGGGCTTCAAAATGCTTCAATCCGGGATTTCCGGAATCCTTGACAGAGAGTGTGTGTGTGTATATATATATATATATCTAACTTTAACTATACTTATGTATTTACCCTTTTTCGTTTACATAAGAGTATTTTGCCATTTATTTCAAATTAAAGCAACGCACAATCTAGAAAGAAAAACTTGTCGGGTCGGGTCGATCTTGACCCATTTTCGGCCCACCTATATTCAACTCGGCTACTAGTGACCCATATTCAACCCGTCTGTATTCAACCCATACCCCATGTCAACCCATCCAATCCCAACCCAACTCGCTCATTTGCCACCTCTAAAAAATACTAATGTAAAAGTAAGGTTAGTTTAATAACTTTATGAGAGATTTTTTTAACAAAAAAAGTGCAATTTTTTTAGAGTAATGACCCCAAAAAAAGGAGTGAAATGGGAGTGTGAAAATCAATGCTATTTATTATTTGCTTAAAAAATGCAACAACCAAACACAAAGTTTTTGAATTGATCATATTGGAAGGTTTATTAATTAGAAGTGGAATGTTTTTTGGAACAAGAGTTGAAGTCTTGAAGAGATTTGCATGTGAAGAAGTACCTTGGAATTATCATTGACTACAAGGGCAGTTCTTGACAAAGCACATAACAGAAGCCCAATTCTTGTGTTTGTGAGGGATAAATTTCTTACAGTTACCCGCATTACAGGCTGTTCATCGTGTGTTTTCGTCGGCTTCCGATACTAATGCCTTGGCCGGGCCTACATCTCATGTTCTCAACGGTTCTCCCTGGCTTCAATCCCTACTGAACCCAATAATCCCTGGTTCGATATCATAGCCGGTGATGTTTATTCAGGCGAAACAACAGATGTGGATCAGTCAATGTTTAGGTTTGTCGGTGGGCACACAGATGGTGATTTGTTGGACGGTCATGTTGGTGGTAGCCCTTTAGCCGTTTCTCTCGTTTTTCGACCCTTGTGCTATCCGGATTCGATACATTTTCTAACACAGGTGTGTAGAGAAATTGAGGGTTAGAACTTAGAATAGAATCGATCATATTCATATGAGAAAGGTTCCTGAAGTCAATTCTTTTCTCTAACAACAAATTACCATTTTTGCCATTTTCTTTTTCCTTTTCCGTGAACCAGAGATGATATAAGGGGTTTGTGTTTGAGAGTGTTCTCATCCATTCTCTTGGAGACTTGGAGTTAACTTAGAGTAATGGAAGCGGCAACCCCCACTGCTAGTTGTTTGTCTTTCGCCAGATTCTATGAGACGTTGACATGTTAAGAGTCGAGCGATAAGTACTTCAGTACCACCCTTGCGTTTCACCTATAAATACTGGTACAGGAAAATGTAACGATGTCAAATTCAGAGAAAGCTCAAACACGAAGAACCTGATCTCCCATTTGAACTAAGAAATTTGCAGCAATAGCTGTGGCTGTCAAATTCAGTAATCCAACTTCTCCTACTTGTCATTTCTGGTGGAACTGATAGCAGTGAGGTGAAGAGTAACTGCATGGACACGCTTCCGGATGAAATTTGCAATAAACATGGTCCGACTGGATGTGATTTGATGTGTAGCAGGAAAAGGGGACCCAAGGCTATGGACTTTTGCGAGTCTTATTTCGATTTGGATTACACATAAAAGTGCATTTATTCACGTGTATGAGTGTGTAAGTGTGAGAGGGAGTGCATATGGAGGCAGATCTTACCATAGGGAGTCCAAATTTGTTAGTTTATGTCTTCTGTAATACAAGGTTATTTCTTGTATTGTGGTTCATAAAACTTGATTTAGTTATTGCAACTATGAAGGTATTTCATGTAGTATCACATTATTGATCTTCAAAAAAATATACCATTAGCGTCGAAGCTTTTGCAACGGGTGAAATTCAGGAGGCAAAAGTATGTATTGGTGAGGAAAAATTTCCTGTCGCCAAAGAGTATTATTTTAGGGGAGTCAATGCAAATGAGTATTTTTTGCAGGAGTATCACTTAGGAAGGTAAAAGCATTGGTGCTCAAGGTACACACTTTGTAATGCATAATGCCAGTGTTTTAGTTTAAATTGGCGTGCATCAAAAGCTCTTCTCCCAAATCATACATTTTTGCCCTAGTGTGCAGCAGTTGCAGTTCTGCATCTGCTTTTAGTTTAAATTTCTCTCCTCTTTTTTGTAAATTTTTATTTTTTATTTTTTTATGTGAACACATACTTGAAACGTTATATGTGTATTTGTTTTAGTTTAACTGAAGTGTTAGAAATGGCTGAAATGGAGAAGAAGTTAGAGAAAATGGAAAAGGAGAAGGTGGAACAGGAATTGAATTTAACTGAATGCCAAGAGGAGCTTAAAGCATCAGGGGATCCGTTGGTGCAGGCAAAGGGGAAGTTAGTGGAGCTTCAAACTTGTTTAGCTATAGTGAATGAAGCGAGGAGTGCAGCTGAAGTTGAACTCGAGAATTCCAATACAAAGAGAGAATCGGCTGACCAAAACTTAAGAGGTCCAAAAAGCAGGGCGGATGTACATAGGGGCTGGGGTGGGCCCTGGCCCCCCGCACTTCCTTAAAAAAAAAAAAAAAAAAATTATAAATATTAAAGTCGGCAAAGTTTAAACCAATAGTGGCCTATGACTCAGTGGTTAAGAGGCCCCCACTCTATGCATCCTATCCTGAGATCAAATCCCCCAGGATGCAGATTTTATCTTTTTATCAAAGTTTAGCATTTTTACTCCATCTTTCTTGCATTTTTACTGCATGTTTCTTAACGGACTAGGGTGGGAATTAATATACAATGAAAGTGAAGTCACAAACATGTCGATTTAAATATTTGTATGAATAAATTACGGATTACTCAGTTTTTTATATGTAGAGTGAAAGAGAGATTTCTCTTTGGCTCCGGCACCCATGAAACTTGTCAATTTATATATTTATTTTTTGTGGGTGTTTGCCCAGGGAAAAAGTAGAAAGCAGCGACTGGTGGAGTTAATGGTCAATTTTATTTTGTGACGGTGCTAACATAGAGAGGGGCGAATAGGTGTCACCCGGACTTTTGAATTTACGGGTATACAAAAAAAAAATCTAATACATGTACAAAAAATGAAAAAATTGCAATTTAGAACATTGTCCGTTGGGATTAAGAAAACATTATTATCGTAATGTCTTGTATTTGAATACCATAAGAAAGTTGGAGGGAGTCTTGATTTATTTTTCATAAAAAAAACCCATAAAGAGAAGGCTTTGTTGGATGAAGCTGTGGCCAAGTGCCGGAATTCGGAGATGAGATTTTGATCAGAATGAAGTGCGAAGTTGACATCCGGAATGCAGCAATATTGAATGGAGATTGGAAATTAAAGCAGGTCACTTTTCTAGCTGTTTCTTTTTTCCTGTAGATATAACGTTAACCCTCTCAATGCACCAATGAAAAGAAAATGAACAGTTAATGAGTAGATAACAAATCAATACACGTCTTGCCAATCTTGATTCACAACTATTGGGGTTACAAATAACAAGGATATCAACCAGAAATAACTACAATCGGGCTTGACAAAATATGGTTTTCCTGATCGATCCACTTGAGATAACCATATTTTACGTGTCGCTCATCCTTCTCAATCTGCACGTTCACAACAAAACTTTTCTTCTGATATTTGCTTTTGAATATGAGAGTGCTCGGCTCTACCTTGATAGTCATTCCAGTAGGAACAACTAAAACTGCTTGATAAATGGCTTGGTTGGATCCCACTAGAGGTGTCAAATTGGCCTTGCCGGCTTGACACGGCATGAATAAACGTGGC